>CM065354.1:7783501-8343501 GCA_033032245.1 Poecilia picta
TGATCTGTGTGTTTCCTCAGATGGAATCACATTAATACATATATACATACACAATCTGAGAGACTTGCTCCAAGCCGGGTTTCTGCTCTACCGTAAATCTAATATTACAGAAACAGGAGCACACAAGCTGGGTAGGAATAGAAGTAAATTAGGGATTTTAAGAGTGGAACAAACAGTTTTGTTTTACTTACCAGGCAGATTCAAATTAGGATTAGGAAAGCATGTACTCCAGACTTCCCACTCTATTTTATGCAAAGTTTTGTGTCTGGACCACTGAAACTAAACATACGGTGAACATCAAGTGCAGTTAGGGACCATCCAACTGGCCAAATGTGTTATTGGCATGCAGAGTGTGAATGCATAGTGCTTGAAATATGACAAATATTGCATCCAAACAGACCTTGGCAACCACAATGTTTCAAATGTACGACATTGCAGTGATTGTAATTTCATGTATCATGCAGCTTTTGTTCAAACACATCCATTCATCCCCACTAATATTTGATTAAAAGTTCCCAAACAAATCGTAGAGAATTTGTAAATTTTTTTGTATCCATCGAGAAGCTTTTGGTGAAATTCTGGTATGAGATTTGTTCACTCTTCTTTTCAGAATTGGTATAACTCATTTAAATTGGTTTGTTTCCTGGCAAAAGAGAGTGAGTTACAGCAAATAGATCCATAAAATGTGACAATAATACGAAGAAAGACTGTTTAACTCGCACTTAGCAGGTAGAGCATTGCTTAGCTCTTCTACTTCAACTTGGGAGATTTCCTATGATTGGCAGTGGCCACTGACAGGCGCTCTGCTGAATGCTGAATGACTCGCCTCCTTGCTGGACACCGGGTCAGGGTCAAACCGCTTTCAGAGGTGATGCGCAGCAGGTTAGACTGACCCGTGGGTCAGAGAAGTAAAGTGGAGGCAGAGATGAGGTGCAGCTGGAGCGCGGGGAGGATGAAGCTTGCGCAGAATCGCAGTTTATTTCACCAAGTCGTTAGGAGACAAGAGTGTGAGTCATCACTTTAATGAAACGTGGTTTTACATTTATAGGATTTGAATGGCAATATTTGAAAACCTTCTAAAGATGATGGCAGACGTTTGCTTGGTTGCCCGTGACAACTTTGATTTTGTCTAAAAACTATCCGAGAAAGAGGAAAAGAATCTACAGGTTGAGGTGTAAAAAGTTGTTCTGTCTACCATGTCTGATTAAAATATTCTATTTCCAGTTTACTGGCAAAGTGCAACTGACTTTTATAAAAAAAAAAGTCTAATATTGTTCCTCCACCAAACATTGCAGTTTTTTTTTAAACCACAAACTGATCAATTCATTTAATTTTTTTCTCATTTGCATGATGCAGAACAATGTAGTTCTCTAACACGGATGTTTGGATATTTTAAATAAAACTAATAGATTTTATCCAAATGGTAACTCACATGAAGAGTTAATTATAAAAAGGTAAAAAAAAGGTTTGGTTAGATTTATGCTAAAAGGACTGCAGTAGTATCGATAACACACAAAAACTTGATATATTACACCAGTGAATATTTTTATTGCAACTAATTGCTACAACATTGCCCACGCCTAACTACGCAATTACAATACTTGTGCAGATTGCTTATTTTGGGAGGCCTTTAGAAGATCAAATGACAAGAGACAAAGAAAAGCATCCAACAAAACACAAACAGGAGGTTAAAGTAGCTGCTGCATTGCAGCGAGGGCCTTGGGATGTGAAGCGGGTAACTCGGGGTTAATCTGACGCCGGGGAGGGGAGGCAGTGATAGCGGCCCTCTTGGGGAATTACTGGAGAGATTTGGAGGGAATCTGCTGGCAGCAATTTTCCTGTCTTTTTTATTAGCCTCCATGTGCAATTTGCTGCGAGCTGCTTTAATATGACAGGCAACTGTACGTCTTGCTCGTGCTCTTAAAGCCCCTTCTCTGCACACATGCAGCGCTGGGGGATTCTGGCTCAGCCAAGGAAAGAATATATGTCACTTTTCGTTTGTTGCATAACAGGAAAATTGCTGTGTGCTGCTGCCTTATAGCAATGTTCCTCATTTGCTCGGCCTTCCAGATGAGAAGTCAAAGGTCAGCTACAGGGATTAAGTGTCTAACTTAAGGCTGTTGCATAGGAGAAGGAGGGATTCGTGAATTTATGGTCAGATGTGGAGTTCTTTCCGAGGCCGCGCCAGCTGCCACGCTACAAAACTCCAGGTGAGAGTTTGCAATAATACTGAAAAACTGTCTGTGGACGGTGATATCCTCTGCAGGAAGCAGCCACGCATTTCCTAACACCCGATTCAGCTCATATTGTCTATCTTCCTCTCACACACAGGCTCTGTCCAGCCCTGCAGGTGTTTTGCTGCTTAGTATGTAAAGGATAAAAGAGCGATCGGCCCCTGACTATGATGGAGGGAGCCTTAACAAATTAACTTTTACAGCTAATTGTAAAAGTTCACACTTCCACCGAGGTTAGAAAAAGCGGCAGATTGGCAGAAGGGCAACCAGGTGTGAGCATCACTGGAATGATAATCAGAACCCGCTGACTCGCTTAAGCATTATTTTTGCAGAAGACACTATAGCTTGAGAGCCACGCTGAAGCTTAATTGCAAAGTTTTGCCTCTTGCTGAGTCATTAAATTGAAGTTTTTACTTTTTAACTTCATGACGTCAGCTAGGTTTTATATAAGAGGGTTTATAAGAGGGTTTTTTATTGTAGAGGTAGAAATTAGAGAGAAAAATTGCCAATTCCTGTTTTCTTTTTGAAAAAATAACACATTATCAAAATCTGTGGGGCAGTGGTGAGTGCAGCATATCTGAGTGGAATAATTTGAACCCATGAAAGCCTGATTAAAGTTCATTGCTGAGATGAGCTATACAAAATGTATAATTACTGTTTTTTCCTTCGTTATAGCCAACCGAATATCCACAACCTGAGAGACTCAAACGGTCTTACAAAACCCTAAACTACATTTGAGGCAACAAACTGAGAAAGCAGTGGGGGGGGGGGGGGGGGGGGGATATCAAAGAATCTGCTTTCCGACCCCCATCTTCAAAGCTTTATTGGGCCAAATCTATTCACGAGGAAATGTAGTCTGATGGAAACCTTGCAATTGCATTAAAGGAAACTCATGATTGGATTTTAAGAAACCAGCAGTTGATAAAAGTACATGCCTAACTGCGGTGAAGATATTCTTTCAGAAAAGTCCATTTGATTTTTTTTTCTTTCTCTGCTTTGTGAGTTCAGAAGAGTCCTTCATTGCTTCAGGCAATCCTGTCTTTAAATATGGATCATATAATGAAGCATAAACTAAATCTCAAAATTGAGAAACTATTATTTTCTCCCAGGCAAATCATGTTTTTTTCATTTTTAATCTAGACAGAAGAAAGGACTGACAACAAACATCTTATTTAACTTATTTTAATAAGTGGACACTTGCAAAAAAGTTTAGTTTCTAAATCTTTCAGTGTGTATATGTTATTGATAAGCAATTATCTACACAAATAAGAATCAATAAAAAAAGTTACGCAAGAAGCGGATGGAAAAAAAAAGAAGGTAAAATTCGCCAATTTATGTTTATAACCAGATTTGATTTCCAATGAAGCGGATCCAGTTTTACTCTATACCCCCAGTGGACAGCATTTTCTCATTCTGGAGTGAAATCCCTCAGGGACTTAACACAGAAAACTATCTGTCTGGCACCGCGCAGTTCAAGTCGGGAAAAATGAATTTGTTGAAGAAAAGGAGGAAGGAAAAAAAAAAAAAGCTGAGAATCACAGAAAGGTGGCATACCTTGAGGGACCGAACTAATGAAGCAGGTAATGAATGAACCTGCTTCCTAAAAACCTCTAGCTGGCACAGCTGGAGCATAATGGACTGCAAAAACAAATGAGTCACTTATCAGCTGAGCTTCTCACCCACCAATGTTATTTCGGCGTAAATGCCAGAAACTTTTAATGTCCAGCTCATTATAAAAGACGATCAAGTAACTTTTTGATGAATAGACGTGAAGGCAGATGGTTACTGAAGTGTTTACAGGACATGAGTGATTTCGCTTTAGTCGTATAACTTCTTGTGAAGTTCATCTAGCCTCTCGTTTGAGATATTGATGACTGTCAAAGTTTCCCTTTTCTTCCAACGGAATTTAGAAGTAGATTAAATCTGCAAAGAATAAGTAAGATTGTAAGGGGAAGCTGCGTCAAGACAACAAACAAAAGCGTGAGGTGCGTATTTTAGCCCCTTCTCTATTGTCAAGTTTCAAGTCCAGCTGACTGATTAATATCTGGTTGGTTTCTGTCAAAGTTGAACGTGTTTCCATTCACAGTGTGAACTGATATCATTTGGTGTGTGTGTGTAACCTTGAGTATCCAGTTTATCTTAAATCTCCCAGCATATTTGTTCATCCAAGTTACGTACAAAAGTACCTCGGAAGAATTGTACGCGTTTTTAATTGGCTGATTGCCTTACTCTAGTGTTGCAAATGTGTGTTTTGCATTCAGGAGACTTACTCTCCAAACAGTCATCGCACTAAAGCGCTTGGTTTGTAACAAAAGGCCCACACCAATTCATCTCGAGTGAAATGGAGTGGCAGGCGGCCTCCCAGCTGACCACGTTGTGTTGTCCTCTGGTGTCCTGCTCCCCACCTTTGGACTTGATCTGGCTCACCCGTCTGTTATGCGACTTGCCCCTGCCATGCCCCATCAACCCAGGGAGACACCGCCATAGGCCTAGCATCCCTGACTAAAAAGCGTGTGCACATATGTGTAGCTTTGGACCTTGAGGGCGTTTCCTCCTCTATCAACACGGCCCCTGCTGAGGGTGACACCTGCAAATAACAGTTTAACAGCTGAGTAATGCGCCTTGCCTCCTCCCCAGCTGCGCGGGGCAGCCTGGTGGGCTGAGAGGCAATTGAAAAGTCTTTGCTGTCTTTAGTGTATACATAATAAGGCAGCGCCACACACAAACGCGTTAAACTATAGATTGCTTTGCATAAACACACATAAACTGGGATGTGACCTGATAAAGAAGGTTGTGAAAGTGGGGCAGACGTGCCAGCAGCTGCCCGATGACTGGGTCATACATCATATTTCCTCCACCTGCTCCAAATTCTGCTTTGTTTCTATTCATAACAGGCATATACACGCTGCTCAGACTGCAGTCTGCACTTCCTTGCATGAGTATTTATATCACTTCAAGTTTCTTTGACTAGAAACTTAAAAGTTTGGGCGAGACTAAAAAAAACGGCAGTCAGACAAAACTCATATTCCACATATTCATCAAACGCCCCTGACCTAATGCATAAAAAAGTCCCATGACATGATGCTGCCACCACCAAGCTTGAGCACAAATAGGATGATGTGGAGCATCAACTGACCAGAACGCCTTCGTCCACAAAGATTGATGGGGACAAACTTTCTCAGGATACTTTGTATAGACTGAACAAAAATGCATTTGCCATCGATAAGTATTAACCTCAATGCACTCTGTGTCAAATGTACTGATTGTGACCCCAAAATTGTAAGTCAACTGTAAACAACCTCAACAGGATCTAAAAGTGAGAAAATTAAAGATGCATAGAAGGATAGAGAGGTCAAGTTAAATCGATGTCTCTGAAGGCTTCGATAATACCAAACTTATGAAAAAAAGAAAACATATTGAGTAGCAACCATTCTCTAGAAAGTGGAGCATGTCAGACAGAGAAACTTCACTGGAAACCGAAAGCAATGCAATAAAAAAAAAAAACAACAAAAAAACAAAAGCACAAGTTACGAGATAAGGAAAGCGAGTTTAATAGTTGTAACAACAAAATTAAATTTATTTTCTAAACAGCTTTTCATCTCTACGTTGATAAATGAGTAAAAAACAACTCCATTTACGCCGGCTACAATTGACAAAATGATTTATATCCCTAAATAAATATAATACATTAGCCACCTGCTTAGCAGATAAAATCTCTCAGGTGAGCCATATTTCACTGGAACGATCCAGTCTCTTTTCTCACGTAAATAGATAATGTCTGTAATTTTACTGCATCTGCCAAAATTCCCCATTTATTTCTCAGACTCCATTCTTAAGAACTAAGCAGAGCTTTCACTGCCTATTAAACCAAACACACGGTAATAAAGGTGTCACACTGGGTGCGCCGCTGACAATAATCACTGGATGTACCAAGTGCTTCTACGGCTAAATAAAGCAGGAAGAAACACTTAAAGAGCTTAGAGGAAAGAGATTAGTTTTTTGCTGAAAGCTGCCATTCAAAGTCTGGTGCTGATGAAAGCAATCAATACAAACAGCTGGATTAGGAGGGCCAGCACACAAGATATAACTATATTTTACCTACTGTATTATGTTACTTTTAGGATTTTTTTTTTCAGGTCAACACAAGGACAGAATCAGACAACGGTGTGTTTCAACCAATAATTGTAAAACTGTAAGTGGAATTCATTTTTGATTGATTAACCCCAACAGCTATAGACAGAAATTTTCCACCAGATGATGTTCATTTTGGTCCATAATAATCTGCGCCTGCTTGCTTGCTGCATGAACTTAGAGGTTTTATTACTACAAATGTTTACCACTACAATGCTCAAACAGCTAGCTACCTTAAATGTTGGCTGTCATCTTTCAATGTCTTTGAAAGGAAATCAACCCCCCCAAAAAATGTAAGTTACTCTGAAGCGAAGAAGAAGGTGAAAGAAGTTTCCTACAGAACAAAACTGTCTATTCTAGTTTTGAGACGAAGAATCAAATTCTGTATCTCCTTACAAAAAACATCAGTAGACGCAGATCAAAAGATGCTCAGCTTCACCTTTCTGTGACGCACTCTGATTTGCCCCACAGTGGGAGATCCAGGATGAGTTCCTGTCTGACAGATGCCTCTCTGTTCCCGAGTAGACAGTTCGGCTTCAAGTCTCACATCAAACCGCAGTGTCTTCATCAAATGTCCAGAGACGACTCCTGCAGCTCAATTACATGGCAGAGTCCCTAGAAAAAACTACTTTCAAGCTTCTAAAAGCGCAAGTGTAAAAAAAACCCGGAAAGACGGCTGGAGCTGTGTAAGGACCTTCTACCACTGTCCTGGTGTTATGCGAACACAAGCGCCAAGAAGAGCTTGATTGAACTTCATCATGTTTATTTGTAAGTCCTAACATGTCACAGTAATAATCCCACTCTTCAGTGTAAAAGCTGCTAAGGCTCCAACATGCTCAGGTGTACTTTACTCCATGGACGTCCGACGGACATATCCGTGCAAAACTCAATTTTCTTTTTTTTTTACAATTCCAATGATCGTCGCACTCTGCTCAGTTTGAGAGTCGTAGTCGTCTTGTGGAAGAAATGGAGTCAAATTTTGAAAAACAGATCCTGTCACTAAAACATTCTGCAGCAGTCCAATATGTCAACTCACTCACATGATTTAATGTTGTATATACGTCCAGCATAAAGTTTCGGAAAGCTAGAAGTAGCCATTTTGAACCTTGGTATTAGAATTCTTTAAGGGAAATAAGTATTGGAAGGTTCAAAACTTTACTAAAACAAAAGACTGGTCAAAAATCGCTGATTGGTGCATAAGGTACGCAACACAAAGTGGAAAAGGTTTACTTTAAATTGCTACATTAGCTTTGCTGTCAGAGAAAATACTATTGTTCAGTATAAGCAGCTGCAAAGTACAGCGGTCAACGACGATCAGAATATTTGTTATCTGCTGGGAAAGAGAACGTGAACAAGCACAAGGTATGATCCACATATCAATTTCATGCTTTAGAAGATAATAAAAGACAATATTTCCATGTAAACTTTAATACAGTGAAAAAGCTTGAATAATATGAGCTTTCTGTGCCAGTCCAAGTAACATCTCGACATAAAAGGTGTACCTTTGTAATTGGTGTTTGTCTTTTTCCTGTCAACCCATGCTGACAATGTCACCTTAAACCAACGTTACGGTGCAGTTCTTCAAACTCCGTAGACGTATTTGTGCTTTCTGAAGGTCTTGCAGGTTGTGAGAAATTAATATTCATCTGAAAAACTCCCTTGTATGTTGATTGGTGGAGAATTTGTTCCTCAAGTCTGGCTTTTTGATGAGGATTTGCTTTGATTGATAATAATGAGAAAGCATCAGAGATAATGGGCTCTCTGGCATTTGCCTGAGTAATTTGCACATTTCCAACCAGTGAGAGATATCACTGAACACTGCAGGCTGAAGAGGCAGTGTGTTGCATCTTCAGTTTGGTACTTTAAGAGTATCCATCAACCTGTTTAATAATCGCTACCAGATTGGGAGGTCCTGGCATAGTAGATGCATCTAGTTACAGTACAACCTCCTTCAGCTCTAGTGCTGAGGAGACATCAGCATGAGTTGATCTTAATCAGCAGTAACATAAATATAACCTCAAGAGCTCAGAAACGGAAAAAGAAAAAGATTTAAATCTGTAACTCTGTAAGAAATAAAATTGAAGATAAAGATTTGGCCATCTGCTAATCAAAATATACCCTAACCTTAAAAAATATTTAGCGCACTTAGCCTAAATGAGTTTTTTAGGATTAATTGCAAGTTGCTATTATACTTGGGAATTTAGTAAACGTTGAGCTGAATGAAGTTCAGCATCTGTGTTAAAGTTGTGGTTATCGACTGGTAAGCCTTAACTAGCTAAACCTTCATATTCATGCTCTTATTTTGAATACTGTTGACGCAGCAGTTCTGTTTGCTCTTCTCTCTCTTTCCCCTCCCCAATGACTTCATTTCAAACAATAATACACATACAGGAGCATTAGAGATTAAAATAAATACAACATTTAACGGCCTTATAGAGCATTGAAGTTATGTCAACATGAAGTTGGTGTTTAATGGAGACAGTAGCACTTTTGAGGTTGAATTCAAAGAACTTTTCAACCTGGTAAATACCAAAAAAAAAGCTTTATCATGTCCTCGTATGTAGAATAGTGATGGGTTGTTTTACCATAATTGTTCATGTTCTCGTAAAGATAAAGCCTCAGAAGAATAAAATGAGACAGACAGTGGTGGATACATGGGTAAGGGGAACGAAGAAGATAACATTCTGATTGTTCTGACTAATTACCGAGGACAAAGTGGGTAAACGAAGATGAGGACGGAAGTACATTTGATGGCTAATCAGAAAACCCTGTGATTTCCAGCTAGTGATAATTACTCTCTATAATTTCTCCAAATGTTGTGTTTCAACCAAACATCCTGGTGGTGAAAAAAAAAAACAAAAACAGCATCACAGAAGAGCTGCTTCACATCTGTGTCTGTTAGTGGGAGCTGAGTGGCATCCACCCTCCCAGCTCCTACCAGCCAGGTCAGTAAATCACTGCCTCTCTCCTCTTGCCTTTCCAGCCTTCTGCTGAGGTCAGCTAAGAGCGGTCCAGACGTAAAAAGGGGGAGGCATCCATCACTTTTTTTTTTCTTTTATATGCCCAAATCTTCTGCCTCTTAATGTGGCCCCAGACGGCACAAAAGACAATCCAATCAGCCAGCTGAGATCCGATCCTGCCACATTCGTGGGTTTTCGGTATTTGCGCACTGGAAAGTGCAGCGAGTTGCAGAAAGGCGCTTTTAGGGGAACAGAGATGCATACAGAGCCTGAATCGATCCATCTGAGAAAGATGCAGGTACGTATGACTGCGTTTAACACAACCTTGAGGAGAGGAAACTAATTCCTCTGTTGGCAATTCTTTGAGGAGACAACATAAACACAAAACTGATGATCTTTCTCGTGGTGTAGAACATCCTTCACTCCCGACTGGAACTGGGGCGAGATAAATTAGGAGCAGTTTTCCCAGAATAGCCTCCCGAGACTAATAAGACATTCTCAGAGAATAGAAGTCCATTTCATTGCGCCCCTCTGCTCATTCTGTCAGATTCATATTGTCAAAACACAGAAGGGAAGTGTCAGAGTAAACAGATAATGCTGTCTATATGCAATGGCGGATAAGCTGACATTACAGCCTGTATTTGAAAGGAAGCTATTAACCTTGATTTGGGAAGCGGAGATAATCTTTCATACCACATTTTATAATCCCTCAGACTCTCAACCAGTCGATGGATTCTTATACTTTTATTTGGTTGCCCAGCAGCCACTGGAGCTGGAAAAGTCCAGCAGAGGACGAAATGATGACATCACAATTTAGTTGGCCATGTTTTTTGAGGGCGTCACTCCCTCTGATTTGTAAGTCATAACCAAAGAATTGACTTATTCACTCATTGAAACTGTTGTTTTTCTTCTCATGAATGTAGGTGTACTCATTAATTTCATAAACGCACAAGAAGATGGCAAATAGTCACTGTTTGGACCTCACTATTAAGACGAATAACCGGACTGAACTAGGCGTAATGGGGACTTCACAAAAGATAAATGCTTCACATGGATACAAAACTCCTTAGTTTTCACTAATAAAGAATTTATTAGAAGAGGACAGATTTGAAACTCAGGGACTTTAATAAAATACTTTGCTCTTTACTACACTTTCGTGAAATCAGCTCTAATTAAAAGGGTTAAGTCGTTGACCTAGAGCAGCAAGTACATTAGATTTAAATTTGACATTTAGTGCAAAAACAGCCCAGAGACGTGACTTATTTGTAGAATGTGCATCAACCTTGGTTATTATAACAACAGGAGGAGTTCACTGGGAATTCACAAAAGAAGTCTACCATGGACATACAAATTGTGAGAAGATATATTTCTTCCTTTTGCAGCAAACAGCTACATAATCTTTGCCAACATGATAACACTGGCTAAAAAAGGGAACCAAGTGTTGCTTTTAACATTAGTTCTACTCGTGTTGCAATGATGACAGCACTATTATTAAATAACACAGATTATGTAATGAGTCAGGGAAACATCCCTAAAAGTGAATTATGCAATGTTATTGTAGCGTTTTGCTCTTTTGCTTTTGAACATGCATGCAACAGACTTTGGGGGCACCTGGTAAAAAATACAACAAAATGGCCAAAGCCCTGATTAACCTTCTATAGAGAATTTTGAAATAAAATACTTAATTTGAGTGGATTTATCAAGGGGAGAAAATGTGAAATCAAGATGTATGCACATACTGAATATCCTGGTATTTCAGGGTCATTGAAGGAGAAGCAAACACACAACATCATCGCTCCTTCACCGAGCCTAACAGAGGACTTGAATAAAAGACATACCAGACCAACCCAGTGTGTATTTGCATAAAATGAAGACTACTGCAAAGAAAGATTATACATAAAGTCATTGCATATCTTTAACTTGACTAAAACACATTTTCAGAAACACATAAATAACATAAAGGAAAGGGGTTTTGCTTGAAATGATCATTTCACTGCAAAAATCAATAACAACAAATTGATTATATAGCAGGTGTTGGTAAATTAAAAATGTAAGTGACATTTTTAAGTTTTCATAAGTTGAAATAATCACAGAAATTTGAATAAAAAGTCACACCCACTGCAAATGCACAAAACAAAAACAAAATATAGACATACAGAGGCAAAGTGAAAGTCAACATCTTAAAGTAAATTTGTCAAACCTTGATTTGTTTTTCATTTGAACCTTAAACATCCCTCACCTACTGAAATATTCATCAAAAATAAATACCACATCCTTATATTTACAAATTACACACACTTGTTGACATGCGGGATTTATTTTCTGTGAGCAAACAACAGTGTGAATTTTAAAAACTTCAATATGGTTGTCCAACATCAGCCTTTATTGCTTCTTTCTCTGAATTACTATGTGGTCATTAGTTCGCGCTCCTAGAGAGATGGAGTCGAGGGCTCTTTTCACTCCATCTTGACCAAATAGGAACAGCTCCAAATAAGCACAGCAGAAAAAAAAAAAACTTCTTCGATTGTCCTTTTATCTTTGAAATGTCACATTTATTCACACTTAAACAAGGCTTGCCTGCATGCGCTTGTTTGGATTGTACTGCAAGGTCGTATTAAGATTCAAATCATGCCTGCCTCCCATCTTGATAAATGGAAAGAGTCTGCAAAAAACTTCCCTAAATGGCCCTCTGGCATGGCTGGGGAATAAATTGAGCTAATCAAGGGTGGCCTCACAATCACTGCATCCACAAAGTAATCAAAGAGTTGAAAAGGAAGCACACTGCGCATGCAGATTTAGGAGTGTGTGCATGTGTGGATGCGTTTCAAATTTGGCCTCAAGATATCGTCTTGTCTGGGCACTAAAAGCCAATTTGGAGTGTTGCAGCCATAATTGTACATGTGCGTTGTCACGGCACAAGTAAAAGCTTTTCTGCCACAGCCACATGGATGCCGAAAGTGCACAATTAAGCAGCTACATTGAGGACCACCTCATTGATGTGACAGACAGACCAGAGCATCCCCAGAGCAACTTAGATCAGATTAGTTGTATTGTAAACACATAAAAAGAGCTCACCGGACAAAAACAAATGACTCACAGGGGATGACTTTGCCAACTATAAGTTAACTCAACCATCCCCATTTACTTCCCGTTTATGTTTTTGTCTGTTCAAAATGAAACAAGGACAAACAAACTATCCCTGTGGGCTAGATGACTGGGGTATAAATCCTGGAATATGGGCAGAGTAAAACACCTGGTTTCCTTGCTAATGGGTATGCTTGCACTCCCTTCCAAAAGAGTTTCCTGCTGCCAATTTAGTCGCTGGCGAGGATATTCTCAGAGGTGGCAATCGCGGGAAGCAAACAGTGAATGTGTGTGTGTGTGTTACTTTGACCGATTCCCCCCGCGGAGCTGAGGCGTGATGGATAACCACTCAGCCAAGCCGCTGCTCTTTTCTACGGGCCCGGGTTATCTCCCAGTGGTGTGGCTTCATGAAACTATGCTGGAATGGCAAATTCCAAACAAATTCAACTTGGTCTCAAAGGTCCTCGAGGTCTGAAAGCAAAGCAGAGGCTCCTTTATCTGCAGTCAAACACTAAAACACTTTCTAACACCTATTCTCATAGAGATCCTTGCCAGTTTGCCCGTTTTATGAAAAGACAGACTACTTGCCATAAAACACATAAGAACTGCAACTACCTGCTTACACGCTCCAAAACATCGGTTTTCCTTTTCTTGAATAAATAGTCCCATAGAAATACAACATAAATTCAACCTTTGCTTAACCAGAGAGTCCAAGTCAAATCTGGGATTTACGTCGACTTCTTTTACAACCAGATCTTTTAACTTCTTCCTTCTGAATATGAAGCACTTCATCAAAGATAGTTATCAAGTTTTCCATGATGAAGGAGCTCAGTGTGGATAACATGAGAACAGCCAAACATGTACATTTTTAATCAGTTTCCTTTTCCAACACCCTTTTCCAGTTTTCTTTGAAGTCTAAATTGCCAATTCCAATTTGAACCACTGCAAACATTCAAGAGCAATAAAAAACAGATGCATGCTCTTTGATTAGTAAGTAAGAAAGATGTATGTATACTTCCTCTTTTATATAAAAAACAAGATAAAACATAAAAGATAAAACAGCATACATATCTCACAGAGCCTAAAACTAGGCAACAGTCAGTATGTATAAATTAGTCTTCAGTTGTTTCTTAAAAGAATCAACAAAGTCAAGCAAGAGCAAAGATGGAGGCAACATGTTCCACAACCTGGGTCCACAACGCTAAAGGATTAATTCCTTCTGGCCTTAAAAAGTGCTAAATATGGAGGAAAGAGTTTTGAATCCAGCAGAAAATGAAGAGATCACAAGCTTATCCTGATATATGCATGAAAGGACAAGTCTTGGTAGCATTTTTGATATCTCTGAGTTAGGGCAAGTTGCTTTAGTAACGTTAACCTTAATTAGAGGTGGACCCATCGATACGCTGCCCTGATTTCCTTCATTTTTGTTGATCAGTAATAAGCCAACGTTTACATTTTTATCCCCGCAAAGGTTTGAAAATCAGTCACTGTCCCCGTTTGTTGAACATTGACTAAATATGCAAGTCACCTTCCCTGCGCTCAACAAAAACAATCAGTACCACTAAAATGGACAGGCAGTCCTCTGTGGTCACATGAGGCAAATATGACATTGAAGCACAGAACAGGAAAGGCACTAAACTACTTCATCATACAGTCTGAAATAAAAGGACAAATGCAAATCTCTAATTTAACACCGACAGCTTGTTTCACCCACAAATGCTTCCCACTGTTGAGTTTTCCTCCTGAACAAAGACAAATGTTTAACAGCTCTGCCTTAACTGTTCTTTTTCAAATACTTTCAGCATCTCAGCAGGGGGGACCTTGTGTCTTACAGCTCTATGTTACCAAAGGGCCCTGATGGATCAAGGCCAGCAGACATCATGTGAAACACAAGGGCACAAGCCTCTGCAGGTAGCTGAGGAATAAAACAAGCCTTTTCTCTGTCCTAAGCTACCTAGAGGCCTAAGTGCTCGGTAAGCCTGCTGAAACAGATGCTGGTGAGCAGCAAGTTGGTGTAATGACTTGATGATGGGAACGTTATAGAGGGGACAGAGAGAGGCTTTTTTTTCTCCAACAGGCAATGGACCATAATCCCTCTGTTTGTTGCAACAAGAGGGTAAATCAAGACTGTGTCGAAGCTGAAACAAGTCTCCTGTAGCCTCCCCTCCTTTTCCAAGAAGTGCTCCAGCAAGAGGCACGCTGAAAGGAGTTAAGCGAACCAAGGGAAATACACTTCCATTCGGAAAGGAATTACATGGATATCCCTGTGGATATCCACTGTTCAGAGAGCAACAACATCTGCGCTGGGATTAAACGCAATGTTCCTTCACAAATCTCCTTTGAGCGTCGAGATACTTATGGACATGTTCTCTTTCTCAATCTTTTTCGTAACTTTACAGCGTGAACATTTGGGATACAGGTGTTCACGCTGCGTTTTCCAACCTGGGAGCAATCGCTGATGGAAAGCGGCAGACCTCAGGAAATGTAATTTCCTGCTCGCAGGAAATGAATGTGGCCTGTGATTTCTTTGATTAACAAGGAAGAAACAAAGCACTGATTGACAACGCGCACACACTGAAGCAAACACGCCCCCTACAATTCACTGACCACACTCGATTGTTTGCAGTCCTCGCTTCTGGCCCCTTCTCTCCCGTGACACTCGGTGCGTCTTATCTCTCGACCCATGCCTCCCTCGCTCACACACCGCTGCCTCCCCTGTTAAGAGGAGGAACTGCTCTGTCTGAACAGGCCCTTCCTCTGTGCAGGGCTGATAGGGGCTCAATCTGACGGCTGATGCTCAGGAAGAGGCTTATTAAAGGGGGGCCGAAGAGTAAGAGGCCTGGCCTTATCACGGCGAGTAAAGCATCTCAACTCTTGGGGCTAATTGGCTGGGGGACCAGTGGCCAGCTGCTGGGCAGAGATTGGGTCATCTGATGGCTCCCTTCTTCCAAAATTGCTGGGTCTACTTTTACGCTTTTGCACTTCTGCTCTCGTTTAATGAACACAACCGTGTGGTACTCTAAGTTCTCTCAAACCCAGACGGCAGGCACTCTGGCAGTCCACCCCACATACAGTGATTTGATTTATGAAAGCCTGATTGCAAAGGTTGTGTGTGTGGGAAGAGGGCTGGCAGTCCCAGAGCTGCAGCTCTAGGTAAAAGGATTAATTCGGCTTAAAAAGTGGGGCTGCTGAATCACTCACAGGATCTGAGATACAAAATGCCTTGTTTACATGAAAACATTTTCCCATGACACCAGTCTTGATATTCACTCAAAATGTGCAGAGAAAATGTTAAAACTTCAAGGTTGGTTTTAGACACGAACAAGGGCAGGAAATTTATAAATTTTTGTTTTAGCTTTTGCTAGATGAGCCTTTTCTTATGTAAGTCAGGCAGGATCTGCAAAAAAAACAAACAAAAAAAAGAAAAACAACTTTACAGTCTTCTCTAAAAGTTTTGAAATCCTTTTGTTCTCATCTCTTTGCAGACAAATCTATACATTTATAAACAGCTCATGCATTAGGGACTATATTAAATATAGCCAATATGTATATTACGTATGCAAAAATAAGCAAACTCTTCAGACTCTCTATGGGCAGTTGACTGGAGTCCCACTTGTGCTTGTGATTCAGTGGCAATAATTTAGGCAGCACATACTGTCCTATATACAATATCATGAAAGAGAAAAACAAGCCACGAGGCTGAGAGAACTGCAAGAAACTGCAAGAACTGTGTCAGCACATAGAACTGGGGAAGGATGAAAGAACATTTTCACCACAAATGTCTAAATCCTAAGACCCCTCTGTTATTGGGAAAAGTTTGGAGACTTTGCAGAGTTGGAAAACAAGCCAAACTGTAATTAGCACTAAAGAGGCTGCAGCTAACAGTAAGGTCAGTAGTGACATTGGGCACTTTGAATGGGATGCAAAGTGGTTCCTTATAGATAAACGGTAAAAGGACTGAACTTAGAGTGCAGTTTAAATTATTGAATGTCAATGATTTGTTTCTCATTTGTTCTTGAATGTATTCAAATTGGGACATTTAGCCTCAGTGATTTTTTTAAGCAGATCTGGTAGTAATCAGACCTGTGTGTGGCTAATTGAACGCGGCTTTCAGAAAAGTATTTGTAATTAAACTTAATTTATTATTTAACAAGGGGAGTGATTATTGTTTAAGGCTGGATTGGAGATTTTCTTTCTTTTAATAAATGAAATGATCAGTAAAAAACATGTT
This sequence comes from Poecilia picta, assembly GCA_033032245.1. Taxonomy (NCBI): domain Eukaryota; kingdom Metazoa; phylum Chordata; class Actinopteri; order Cyprinodontiformes; family Poeciliidae; genus Poecilia; species Poecilia picta. The sequence goes on from CM065354.1 coordinate 7,800,142, forward strand.
TTTGTATCCTCAGGTTGTGGATCTTTGCATGTATGATATTAACACTTGGCTTATGATCTGAGAAACTAAACAGAACAAATCGGCAAAGGTGCAAATACGTTTCACAACATTATGTGGAGATTTTCTAGTCTTACCTGCCATTCAAAGCACTTTTACATTACATTAAGTTGATTTAAACTGAACCTGACTAAAGTATCAATTTGATTTGAAGCCCATAGAATGAATATCAATTAACAAAGTGTCAAAAAACTTTGAGAGAAGGTTAAATTTCGCTGTTTAAATTATATGATTTGACTAATGGTGTTAAATCACATAGGGTAGTTTGAGCCCTTTTCCTTTATCTTCATAAATTTCACAGGAAAAAAATGAAATGAAGGTACCTCAATTCTTACAATATCTCCAATCCTTTGTACTTTGTCTTACAATTTGACAGCTCATGTATAATTATGTCTAAAAAAGAAGCATATTAGACATGAAATGAAATGGCTCAAACCTCAAATGAGGCAAAAAAGCTCTGTTTAACATGCTACCAGAACAAGACGTCTGCTGGCTGAATCCAAGTCCCTTGTCACCACCCAGCCACCTTTCAAACTGCTTGCATTAGCATAAAATTTATGTCAGACAGCATGCAGGATTCAGCAGAAGTGTGACAGAAGAAAAAGAAGGCTTTTCACTCCCCTCCCCTGAACAAAAGTGAAAGGGAAGACTGCAAAGCCAGCGCAGACTCTTGAGGAGGGGCTGGCGTATATGCGAGGCGGCGTGGAATTACCCCGCGTAGATCTGCACCACAAGCAGAACAGATGTGAAGTCCCTTAAAAAGCGCCGAGTTCAATACCATTTCAATATTCGCTCCTCAGCAAATCTAAAACCTGTGACATTAAAATAAAGCTGCTTTCGCAGGATTCGCGCTTTAGCGTGCCTGATAAGATCAGCAGGGCAAAGCAACACTTGAATACTGACAAAGAACCGATTGTCGGAGCAGTATAGATCCGCCCGATACTCGTACTCCACACACAGGGAACTTTGAGCTTTAAAGTCCCTGTCAATATTTTTTATCAGAGAATGAATGGCTATAACTTTCTGTTGGGAAGGTTCTGAATAAAACTGGTATCAGCTGTTTCACGAATTTATGAGCTGATTTTCTCAGGAGCCTTGGCATTCAAATGACAGTTTTCCAGATACGAGTCATACCAAGGGCAGGTTCACTTCATCTCTTCGTGTGTGAGGACTTGTGTCGCATGCAATCACTGGCCAATTTATTAAGCACACTCCGGTCAAATCAGCCAACCACCTGGCAGCAACTCGATACATTTTCTTAAATTCAAACCGGACATCAGAGTGGTAAACAAAGAGGAATTTCACTGAATGAATGTTGATATGAGAACGGCTGGGTTGATTAGATCAGTAGATGGTGAAGAAGATCAATAATGTAGCTCTGTTGACGTTGAACTACCAATCATGCACACATAATCCTACAATGTTTTGAGGTATTGCAGAAATAAAAGCATGCTGAATCTGTCACTAGGAAATCCAGAAAAAGATATCACAGAGATATCTGTCAAAATCTTCTGATTTAATGAGTGCACCAAGACAATTACTCCTCAATAAAGCTGAAACAGATGGTGAATAAAATAATCTGAGACATGGAGGTTTATGCGTCTGTTCTTTGTGCTCTCGAGGAGCCTTGTTTTCCAGTGAAATCTTCATCTTCTTCATCTTCCACTCTGCTTCAGTATAGTCTGCAGAATGTCTTATCTGCAGAGGATAATTGAGTTAACAAAAAGCAGTTCAACTATTTATTTCTCACGCATACACACACGTTGGTAAACGATTAAAACAGCTAAAACTGCTAAGATGCCACTTTGTCTTAGCCTGCCAGAGAACTGCATCAATTTCCCCAAAGAAGCCCTAAAAGCATAACAGAGGATCCAGTGAAAATAAAATACATAACTTCCCTTGAGTTTCAGCAACAGCAAAAAAAAGGGGGTAAAAAAATCATTGCCAACTCAGGTGAAAGGCTTCTGCTGAACTCGATGTTCTTGTCTTCAAAATGTTGTATTTCCCATGATTTGTGTGAAAAGAGAGAAAATGCTCTCCTGGCAGCTGACAGGAGAGCAGATACGGAGTGACAAATTTGCTGTTTCAAAGGCTTTCATGGTTTATGGACATAAAACAGTCCTATAAACAATACAGAAACAATGATTTATCGTTTGCTACCATGCACTGATGGTAGGAGTCTCGTTTTGAGACTTGCAGACCAGCTTAGGATATAACCATGCAACAGATGATTTTCTTTTACTTATGACGTAAGCTTTGGTTTGCACAATTTCGGTTAAAGCCACATTATTCCGCCCGACTTATTTGAACCACTTGTGTTAACATTGTAGAGTAAAAACACATTAACTGTGTATTTTCACATAAAACCAAAACAATACTTGCTATTTTTAAATCTGTAATTGTTTGGGCACTATATTAATTATTCTGTCTGAATAAATTGAGGTGAAGTTGAATCTTTAACTTCACCTCGAATAAACTACTATAGTAGTTTATCGTTGAGTCTAAAACCATCGAAACTGGTTTTAGAGGAGGCAGGCTAACTTAGTTTCTCAAATAGTCTACCCCAAACACCAGAACTCAACTCTACAAAAATAAAAATATTACCATTTAAAATTAGGCAGATATTTTAAAAAAAAAGAATATTTCTTTCTCTATGTGGACAGATGTTACTAATGCCACTATCTCTAGGCTTCTTAAATCTTCCTGAACTAGAGCCAGCTTCTGGTATCTTGCTGCCGCTGACATAAATATTCTTACCATTTCATGTCAAATAAAATAAAGTGGAGCCTCAAACAAAGTGACATATCGGAGCCTGACACTTGATGACTACCTTGCATTGTGTACTGGCCTCAGTCTACTGACCCACCAGAGCATAAAATGATAGTTCAGGCAGCTGAGAGCGAAGGGCGGGCTCCGGTCAAATGAGGGTGCTTGGTGTACCAAAAGAGGACGGCGGAGTCACAACAAGAGTTTCAGCTGCACAGACACTAAAAGAGGCAGACAATAAGAATTAGAGGTACATGGTAGCTGAACAAGGGAGAGACAGAGAGAGATGCTTTGTTCTGTGTAAATTACTGGGACTGAAGCATGATGCCAGGGTTGCCAAACAGCTGCTTGGTATGCAATGTGCGAAGCCTTCTCTATCACTGCTGACATACTGGGCAGAGGAATTATGATGAGAGATGATTGTATCATGACTGTAATTGTAAATGTAAATCCTGCGGCGTGGCCACCCGTTTTTTGTGCATAGCGATGAGTTCCCCAAACAAAATTTACATTCCACTTCATATCATGCGGCGACTGCATTACTTTGACAAACAATAACCATTGACAAATGAATAACATAAAAGGAGATGATTAACTCCAGAAAAGCAATCTGGGCAGATAATTTACGCTCGGCTCCTGCGCTGCAGCTTTCCCAGGCAGGCCTTGTTTTCCTCTATGTATGTAAGACCAAGGCGGCAGAAATTAATACTGTGCATAGTTAGCGCGCATGTACACATAGATATATATATATACACTTGATTTTGCCATTGAATACCCCAAAGCTCACTTTAAACATATCTTGTTAAGTAATTTTTCATCCTTACCCTTCAGCGCAACTAATCTCGACTGCCAGACGTGATAAAATAGCTCCTAAAAACTCCCTTCATCAAAACATATATAATAACCAACAATTAAAGTATTCTAATCACTTCTCTATGGCTATTAACCAGATACAGACTGAATGGGAGGTATGGTTCAATCCCTTCAAGATGGGAGGAATTTATCTTCTGCAGGCAGGCAAGAGGACTCAGTGTTGCATTGATACAAGTTTAATTAGCATCAACAAATAGGGTTCCTCATATTTCATCAAACAAAGAGGTAAATGAGCTAACAAAGTTTGTTCTAATTAGTCCAATTAAGGAAGCTAATTGATACTTTTCTCTTTAAATTGCTCTTCCTGTCCGTTGAACATTGAACACGCTGCAATACTTGGGTAGAGCATCTGTCAACAAGGCTTTGGAGATCCATTTCACTTAAGAGTGTATAGACTGGGCTGATTAGCTTTCAATAAAGCTGTTTCCATTCAGAAAAGATAAGCTGCTATGTTAGAGCTAGCTGCCTGTTTATACTTCTGATGTCCTCTGTTTTTTTTTCATCTCTGTGCAACTTGCTACAGAGTCTTTCTCTAACCTGTAGGGAAATACACCTTTAATTGCTACTGGTAGTTAGCTGGTCACCTAGGACATTCAAAAGCCAGTCCTACTAGTTTCCTTGACATGGAACCAGAACATGTTAAGGCAAGTTTGATGTTATTGCTTAAATTTAGGCTGTAGATCTTCAGCAAAACAGATTTTCTACTAAGTTTATGTTACGTCATGAAGGATCACTATGCTCATTAATTTCTGTTTGGCACACATTTTTTTTCTAATGTTTCCCTTCCAAGTCCACACTGAGCGGCATTCAACATTTTTCTTTTTTAAAATGTCCACCCATAACCCCGATGAATAAAGTTACTGACAACTCTAGTTAACCCAAAGTCCAATTACACGGAAGGGAGTTGCGGAGTATACGAGTCCGATTACGGACCCATCTTCCCAGAAATAAGGACTCTGTCACTGGGGAGCTGCTGGCCTTGCAGAGCCAGCCAAGCCTGGCCAGGAACCAGAGAGGTATTCTCTCTTCTGTCACTTCTCATTGTTGTGAAGCGGGCGCGCCGCATGAGAGCGGAGTAACCTGCCAACAGGCAGCCGAGACGAAAAACATACTCTGCTATTTACATTCATCAAATACGAGAAAACGCGGGCAGGAAAACCTGCCCAAAGACCAAAAAAAGAAAAAAAGAAAAAAAGAAGCACCTTTTAACGAGCGACACACACGACTTCACAGCATGCGTTTTCGAACAACGAGCCGCCTATTTTTCAACATTAATCACTGGATTCTTGAGGCATTGTGTCACGCAATCCGCCATCAAGCGAACGTGAACATTAATAATGCAGATTCAATCATGGTGGTTAGTCTTATCTGCTTATGGAAAATGAAGCCCATGGCATGCTGCTGCAAGAATGCTAAAAAGCAATTATTGCTTTCAGCTTTGGTGAGCCCCAAATTAACGAGGGAGCGTCAGGAAGAGAGGAGTTTTAGAAAAGTACCCGGGGAATGATTTGTATGCGGGAACTACTGTAAATAGCTTAAAAAGCTGAACACTAAAGGTATCCATGAAAGAATCTGAATATTTTTATTATTTTTCTTCAACTGCCCAACCAGGCACATCTTCCATTTGAAGACCTGCTGAATAAAGCATTTCAGTAACTGCATGAAGGGATATGCTGAACATTATAAAAGCAAAGTTTGCATATCCCGCTGCTGCACTTTTTCCTCCTTTGAATGACAAGATAACATTTGCTCAAATGAGGATTCCTCATACTGGGACCACTGGGGGCCAGATGAGTTTGACTTTGAAGTGGGGGCATCAAGTCAGGGCTAAAGCCTTCTGAGAGTCCCCGGGCCTTACAGCTTATGCAGCGTGCTCACACACAAATCCATACACACATATCTGTGCAAAAGTGAGTTTTTATGTGGGAGGGAGGTGCACCGAAAGGTCAAGAATCAGCCCACATCCTCCCTCAGCCGGAAAGCTGGGTACAATTTGTAGGTGGGAAATTGCATAAATACAGTAAACTGCTTGACAGCCTGCATGCCATAGTCTTAGATGTGTTTGTAGAGCCTTGCAAAAGTATAAGTACTCCTTGAACTTTTTTTTTTACTTTTGTCATACACAAATTGTACCGTGAACACTACATCCCTTCAGTGACACATGGTGATGGAAGTGTTATGCTGTGAGGAGGCTTTTCATCTGCAGGGAAAGCAGCACTTATCAGAGTTAATAGGAGGCTAAATCAACCTGTTCTCCAGCCAAGGGAAGGTTCACAAACCAGCAGGACAAAAGCCCTGAATGTACAGTCATAGTGGTTTAGATCAAATATTAGAATGGCCAATTAGATGGGTGTCTTGTGAAGAAGAATTGGCCAAGATTTTGGTCACTAGGTGTCCAAAGCTAGTCGGCGTATCCCAAAAGACTTGCAGATGTAATTGCACCAAAAGGTTGTTTTATCTAGTATTGATTTAGGAGGCTTGAATCCAAATACACATGAGAATTTTCAGACTTCTGCGATGTCCATTAAGTGCAATAAATCAGTTTTTAGGATGGAAAAAAACTTGTACCGTATAAACAGGCAGAAAATAACGTTTCCTTGCATAATTAAGAAATATTAAAGATACTGAAAATACTTTTAAACTTACTTCTGCTGCTTTTTTGATAAATCTATTTGTTTTCTACGTTCTGTTCAGCCATTTATTTCTGGTTGACCAGCTCTGTTCTGGGAGCTCTCTGCCCTTCAGTTCATACCTGCGAAGCCTGAGGCAAGGAGAACTGCACCACAGACCCCCTGAGGTCCAGCACAAAGCAAGCAACTGTGACAACAGATGTGACACTGATTCAGTCAGAAAGCTGGAAAAGGAGGAGCTGGGGGTGAAGGTGGGTTGCCAAGTGGTTTGCAGAGAAAGCAGCAGGGGTACGCAGTCCAAAGAAGCTTAAATACAGCACCCTGTGCTATAGTTTCCATTCCTCCACTTCCTCTGTAAAGACCACCATCACACATACTATTAGAGGTGACCCACTACTGAGATTATCTAATGTGAGCTTAAAGTTTGTGCGATAACTAGCATTTGGTGATGGAAGCGGATGGATGCTGGACAAAGCTGACAAGCAGTGTAAAGGACCCAGCCGACGTGGTTAAGGGACATTTTTTCCCCACACACACACTTCAGAGACACTAAGCCAATTTATGATTTCCTGATGAGAAATCATAAAATTCTTGTAGCCCAGGTAAACTCGCATTTCTTAGTTGCAAATTTCACATCCAGGAATGATTACTGTCTACACAATACAATATTAAACTACTAAATGCATATTTATTTGAGCTCTTCATGTCTACACTGCAAAGCCTCAGCTGCCATTTCACCTGGGATTTGAAGCAGGACACAAGCTCACCTCCAGCTGTTTACCGCCCCTCTTAATCAAGTATTATTCAGGTGGATTCCTCAGATAATCACTAATGTTTGTTTATCTTTGGCCTTACCACCCGTTTCCACAATCAAGGAGAATTAATCAATTCAGCATAAGGGGGGAAAAAACAATTACCATCCCACAGGGTGATGCCTTATGGTAATTGTTTGATGTAATTTTATATAAAAGAGAAATAAAGACAGCTAAGGCACAGGCAGGTCAGATAAAATACCAAAGCCCCTGAAATGACAAAGTTCCAAGCCGACACTGCAAGGTGAGCCGGATAAACTAAAACAGCATTTAAGCCGCCTTCTGTCTTGTATAATTGAGGCTGACACAACATTCTTTGAATTCTGTTTATTTCTACAGAGAGAACAAGTTATGTTACAGTGGTGGCCTTAGGCTGCCAACATCAAGAAAAGAAAAAAAAAAGTGACAGAAGAACTCCGGCTGTTGAGACTGCAGAGAATCCTTGGCACTGCAAAGCATCATTAAGTGAAACCTTGATCAGCTCTATGAGCTGCTGAAACACAGCCACCGACAAGATGTTGCGTAAGGAAATGATGGAGCAGCAGTTTGCTCCAAAGAGTCCATTATTTTTACAGTCAGAACAGTGCAGTCCACCACCACTTACCAAAGCAAGAAATAAAAAGTCCCTTTCTAACCATTTCTTATCAGCGTAACTCACAGTGAGAAGCCAAAGTCTGGTCCTTCCAACATATTTTCATATATCCGACATGCAACTGGTGTGAGAGTTTCAAAGTAGCCTTATATTAATTTAATCTATACTTCCAAATTGATGAAAATGTCCAACATGTATAGAAAAACATAAATTGACAATAGTAACTACAAAAAAAGATGCTACGTAACAAAAGGTTTTCAGATTCTTACTTTATAGAATGTGCTCTGGTTACTTTAATACTATAATTTATTGTCTATGCAATGTGGATGATATTCAAATTAATCCATGTAATCATTTATAATTTGTGTAACAACATATAGAAAACTTTAGACCATATATTTTCACAGTTTGCATGTGCAAACACTAAGTATTTCAGTTGAAAATGACTGCTGAGTCCCCATCTTTAAAGACAATGATTACAGCTGGTGAGTATCAGACCACTGGACTGAAACAGTCCAGGATAACGCTCATGTGTTTTCCTTTAAGGAATCTCTGTGTAACCAGCTGCAGTGCAGATTCATTCATTATCAATGCATCTGAGTTACATAACAAGGACTTTGGCCAGATTTCCCTATCCTCCTGCAGCATTCATTACAAGCTCAGAAAGGGACTGCTTGAAAACTAGGCCACTTTGAAGTTCAACGCTTCTAAAGCACTAACAATCTAGTCGGACCACAGCTCAACAACAAGGTTTCCTCTAAAGCGGCTCTGGTGGGCATCTAAGTGATTTTACCGCTCTAGACTAAGACCAGGTTGTTCAATATACTTCTATGACTGCAGAGTTTGTTTAGATTTCATTTTAAGCAGGTAACATAAATAGTTGTGACTGCACAGAGGGACAGGTAAAATAAAAGTCAAAATGTTTGTTTCTTAAATGTATTAACCCATGTACTTCATTACATTTGAAAATGTGAGTTTGGCTAAGAATCTACACTGTGATTTTAGTATTGCTGGCCACACTGATTGCTAATATAAGATACAGTTTAAACTCTCTAATCATAAGGGATCTTAGTTTAAAATGTTAATACACCACTCTTCCACATGAAGGATGCTCCTTATATGAATAATTAAAGAACATTCACTGCAGCCAGGATGGAAAATTCTGTCTCATTTTCTCTTTATATTATAGCACTTAAAGAGAAATTGGAATCTGCTCAGATTAATATCAACTGTATATCGGTAATAGGCCATATAACTCTGATAGGTGAATCTCTATTTTGAACCACGAAGGAGCCAAGCAAAAGTCAGGAATTCAATAATGTATTCAAAGAGCACCAAATGAAGATGTCAATTGTTTATTGTACAAAAATAATGATTTGTTATCAAATTTAATTATTGGACTCATTAGAAAGTGCTACCAAGTCTTACAATATAGTCAGCAGCTATTGCCCAGAGTCCCTTAACTGCTGTGGTTGGGCCTTTCATTGGCAAACAGTGCAGAAGAATTGGCTTGTAAAGTCGGTTCCCAGGTGTGAAGGTGTACAACAATGAATGAGAAGCAGGATGTTTCTGAGGAAAGGACAGGCTGAATACAGAGTTACACGTCGGCCTCAAGAATCAATGACACACTCCTGGCCTTGCTATTCAGGGGATGTAAAAATATGAGCCGGACTGAGGAAAACCTACTGAACAGAAACTGACATGCTGTTTCTCTTGGTTATACACGTGGCATTTTAAAACATCAAACCAGGAGCAGCGGAAATGCTGTAATAATCATGCAGAGTGGAAACTGAAAGTTTTCTAGTTACGGGATTGTGCCGTATGACTGGGAGATAATATATTGAAGGTAAAAGTAGACTTTTAGATTTGTGCTGTACTTCCATTTAAAAGTAATACTCTGGAGCATCACATACCTTGACACAGTCATCAGACTTCCCTCATGAATCATAGGAGTTACTTCTTTTTGGCAATAATAGTACTGTAAAATGTGGACTGCATTAAAGCAGCAATACATGAAAAGACCTTTATCCCCAGGATATAATAATATGACCAGGATTAATCTGATATTTCTGACTTTGTCCTTCATACTAAGCTCGATACAAAAGTCCTTCAGGTTCTGTCAGTCTCTACCTGTGGCTATAGATAATTAAAAAGAGTTATCACAACCAGTCATTACAAAACAGCCATCTTTATTTTTCTGCTTAGGTCTAAAAGAGACAAAAACCTAAACATTTAGGATTCAGTGTTATCATATAGCACATCCACACACCGCTGTCAATTAAAAAATTTATTTAAATAAAATAATGCTTCTTTGAAGACTGCATGAACATTTCTTCTTACTACATGCATGCTCAGTATGAGAGATCGCTCCAGAATTAAAGGCGCCATGCAATCAATGGTGTACTGTCACGGCTGTCTCAAGAGGAGTGATTGCTGCAGGTTCAGTGACTTAATGCAATTGGCTAGGTTTGCTTTGGCAGAAAACCTTTTACTGCTGTATAACTAAACTGACTAGTAATAAACTGAATGGATTGCACTGTGTCAAAGAGATTTCTTTCGCAGTCATGAAAATATTAAGCCAATCAAAGATTCTTCTCATCTGCTGTCGTTGGGCAGAGTTTCTCTGGTAGGGGGCTTTTGTGCTTCCTTCTTTTAATACTTCCAACTTTAAGCTAAATAAGAGCATAAATTCCTACAAATCTTTGTATTAAACATGCCCAAAGTATTCTGGAAGAACCACGACCGATTATCGTAGGAAATAGATCTGGGGCTGGTAGCAGACATTCAGAAACAATGAAAAGATGAACAAGAATGTCTAAAAGGCCTGGATAATGCTTGAGGATCATAACATGTCCAGGTCTGCTCAAAAAAGAGCCACTGTAATTCCTCCCAAGAGGTTTAAAGGTTGAACGTTTACTTTCATGCGAGCTACTCCTTTGCCACAATATGCAACTAAATTCTACACGGCTTCAAACTCGCAACATTTGCAGTGTAACTGAAGGGGTACCGCGTTTTTCTTTATTGTTTTTCATATTTTCACTTGCAGCCTTGACTGGTTTAACAGAGAACTAAACAGTTTTCTGTTTCTTATACGTGGGAGGAGGAGGAGGGGCCACTTGGTGTTGGCTGACCTGTATGCTTAACGAGGTGGTAAATCTGGAATGATGTCCGTTTAACATAGTGATGTATGGCAGAAGCACTCTGAAAGGCAGAGGGATGAAAGAGCAAAGGAAAGTGAAAAGGCTTGACCTGCCATAGGACAGCAGTGTGAAAATAGACACGGGGAAACTTTTCTCTCTTTTTCTCTCTTATAGAAATTCATGCAAAGCTCTTAAATCCTAACTACAGAGTGATTTACCCAAACGACTCAGGACTGACAGCCTGAAACCTTGACCTTACAAGGTGAATTGCACAAAATGTACAGTATGTCTCAAGGGATCCGGCTAACTCACAAAGTAACACAGATGACTGGATCAATCTAAATCAATACCCCCAATGAGGCAGCTTAAGGCCCTCTCATTTATTCAGAGCCTATGTTCGTCTAAAGCGTGTACCATCATTCTCTATACTCCCACTTGATTAATGCTGCATTTATTCCCCATAACTGTCTAAATCAGTTGCTATTGTGTCTTGCGACGCACGCACCTGCCTGACCACCTTGACTCATCAACCTTGGCTGTGTTTTAGCTAAAGTCATGAAGGCTATAATGATGCTTAAAAGCCCATTAAGGTGATGGAGACCCGCCAGTATGAAGAAGCTGACATGTCAGGGTCAAGAAGCTGAGCTGAGCACATGGGCCAGGTCATAAAATGTGCTTCACTTTCGAGATTTTTCCTATGAGGAAAGAAGGATGTCGCGCTTTTTAAGAAAATATTCGGCTACAGTTGATTCCTCTTTTATTGAAGAAGCACATAGAAGGAATTAGCATAGGTCAGCCTTTGACAGTACGCTTATCCAGTGCAGGAAACAACGGTGTAAGAAATTGTTTGTACCAAAATCATAGGAACATCAAAAAAGATAACCACAGTATCTGGGAACTTGTATTGAGAAACCCATTACTTCATATTTTCTAGGATATATACATAATCCATTTTGGCATCCATTTTTCTACACTTTTAAAAATGGGAAAGTCGGAAGAACAAAGCAGAGAGTGATTGGTAAACTATGTCTTACCAAAAGTTGGAAAGAGATAAAAACAATCTCTTAAGTTCACTCTTGGAGAACTGCAACAAAGCGTAGTTCAGTGGAGTCACCAGGTTTCCATGACAACCATTAGACACAATTTTAGATTAATTGATTTTTTTTGTTTGTTTGCTTTGTTAAAAGTCTTAAGAGGACATGTGTTGTGAAATCATCCTATATAAATAAACTGAAATTAATTGATTTGAAAATAGGAAGTGGATCTATATTTGGGATTGCAGAAAATATTAACCATTTTGACTCCAATAAGTGTGGCACCCATGAATTTAAATGAAACATTTTCCCCACTGAATACATTCTGCAAAATAAAACATAATATTTTTCTAAACTATAACAATGTACCTCTTCACTTTCTTAACCTTAGCAATACTTGAAAGCCTTGAAACTTATCCCGGCATTATTTTTACCTCTGCTGCAGTGTTTCGTGACCTCAGTTGAACAAAAAGCTTCTTCTCCTCTGCTGTGTGATAAAATTGATTAACTTTGCATCATAATTGCAGAAAAGACTCGAAGAAAAACGTTGCCCACTTTGATCTCTCACAGCGGGTGACAAAACGGATCCCTAATTACTATAAAATGTCTTAGAAAACAATGCACTTGAGTTCACTGGAATTGCATTACATTAAGTTTTTCATGTGTAATTGATGATTACCCCTTGCTGCTCAAGTCTTAATGTTGCAAAATGTGGAAGAAAAGGCCTGCAAAAAGGCCAAAAGAAAGGCCATAAGAAAGGCTTACATACATGTAAGCCTCAGTAAATCCAGTAACTGAGAACTAATTCTATGATTACATTCCCTCATACCCTCAAGCTTTAGCTCGTCACTGAAATATGCACAACCTAGTTTACATCGTGTCATGGTGATGTTGATTTGCTCCTCTTTTGATAAAACCTCCTCAGTTCAGGTCAAATGAAGCCTTGCATCCAGACGCATCACTTCACACAAACATGTACGCATCTGCATTAAACACACACTTTACAAGATCACACAGCTCCACTCTCTGTTAAATCCCTCATGACACAAATACATCTGTCTGACAGGCAGATTTCACAGTCTTCAAAAGACTCTCTGATGGCTAAAACGTTACACGAAGACTTTAGCTGCTGCTGAGTTTGAGCAGGAAAAGTCAAAACAGAAATAGCACACATTCATTTCCAGCCAAGAAAATGTGCAGTTTAGGCAAAAAAAAAAAAAAAAAAAAACATTCCACAACTGGGTAAAAATGCAGCAATAGCACAGTAGTGTACACACATTCAGACATACGTGTACATTAAACAAAGACGAGATGTTCAGGCTGTATACAGTGCAGTGTGTTGCCTTTATGCAGGCTGACACACTTGTTTCGCTGCTTCAGGCATTGGCCGCATTTCACTGCTAGGAAATAAAGGGGGCTCTCCATGGCAACAGCTTCTGCAGTTTGTAGGTTGTAACACATCATCCAACAAGATGGACGGAGCTACATGTGCCCTCATCTGGCATTCAAAACCTTTGAATCCAAACACCTTTCCTAAAAGAGTCGAGTCTAATTACAAATAAAAGCTTCTAATGAGTCATATAAAACTAAATTCCTCATATTTTTCAAAATGCGCCAAGATGGTTAGCTCTTTTCACTTGAAATCAGAGTTTCTATCTGTCTTATAGAGAAGTACTCAGGTTCAGTCTTTCATAGAACCTTTTTGGTTTGTTTCTGGTTTTTAAAGTCATTGCTCTCGTTCCTAAATGCTTAAATTTAATCTCTACAAACTCTAACCCCAGGAATCAACATTTGAATTTTGACCATTGATTGCCAAAGACTGGCCAGCTGGATTTTATGATGAATTGGTTTCTCTAAAAAAAAAACGCTTCCCTTTAAAATGTTCCACTTTTTTTTTTGTTTATCTAAAAACCACAATTATTTTTTATACTCTGCACAAGCTGTTTGTCTCAGCTGCCTCAAGGGATGTCTGTCTGGAAAACTGTTACCAAAAATATACACCAATATCTATTTCTGATTGGCTTGTAGGTACCTCATGACGACTCCTGTCCCAGAAGCTTCTGCACAGTGTTGGAAAACACAAACAGAACCAAATTGTCAGGAAAGTTTTTGTCTGTTAAATAAGCAAGATCAAAAGTAGTTACAAGGCTCGACTACTGCAACTGGATTAAATATCTGGACCATTGCCAGTGCAAAAATCCTAAGTTTTTAAGTTAAATTCCTCAAAACTCTTCTTTCCTTCCGCATATTCAATGAGTGTCTTAGCTCAACTTCCAAATCTAATAGTTATATAATCTTGGGCGAGGCGTCAAAACGGCGACTATAGAAGAGAAAATGTAGATGGGGCTAACAGAACAAGAAGCATGAAATATGGCAAAGAGGAAGGCAGGAAGAGCGATGCCACAAGCAGGAACAGATGGCAGGAGAGGAAAGAGTCGGACAGTGAGTGAGAGAACAGACAGAGAGAATGAGAAAAGGGGTGAAAAATCTGGATCAGACTGAGAAAAAAAGAGCCCCGAGTTCACTTTGGGGAATACAGTAACTAGGACAGGCAAAACCTAACTTCCAAAAAAAAATAAAAAAAAATAAAAAATGGGACTCGAAAATACCCCAAAGGGGAGCAAACCACTTGAGCCTGGAAGATATTCTAGATGGTCACTGAAAACTGTTTCAGCTCACCCGCTCTGAATAACGGTTTCCTCTTTAGGTTTTGCAATCTGGCTGAGGATGACCATAAGAGAAGGCCTGAAATCTGACTGATAATTGATGCACATTGAACAATGATAAACAGGGGCTTCCTGATGCAAATCAAGCTCCTGGAGGATATTCATCCATATGCATGTGAAGGTGTGGTTTTGATGTTTACTGTATGCAACACAGCGATGGAGACAACGCAGAAGCTCGACAAAATGCTGCAGTGCAAAACATTTACACCTGCAAAGCACTAATTGAAACTTTAATGCATTTAGCTACTTAAGACAAAACTCTGTTCTCCCTCTAGCTTAAGGCAATAAGAACATAGAATAAGAATTGATGATTAATTCAACAACCAGTCCTCTGTAATTCCATCCTAAATTACAAAGAAGGCCATTAACATGCAAGAAATGATGTGACTCATTAAGTGGGTTGTACCAATACCATTACTAAGTTAAATGAAACCAGCACCCGTTGTCGCAGACTTTTTCCATCTTTTCCCGACGTGATCTCAAAACACACACTTTTCACACACAAAAACATCCCAGGAGCTAACGCTCAGGCTTTCCACCAGGCGTGGGACGAGAGCAGAGCAGCTGGCTGACTGACAGCACTTGGATGAGCACATAGATATGCCGCAATAGGCTCACTGACAAAGCTGACATGGAGGTACGCAGCCGACTCAATTACAGGGAGGGAAAATAAAACTGCAGAATCCCCAAAACCATGTATGTTCGCGAATGGCAAACCCCATGCAGAGGCATGTGGGTTCAGCAATTCACTTGATGAGGAATTTACCTCTGTGGATAAAAGTGATGAGCCCACCCTGCTGAGAAAAGAGGCTTTTAAAAAAATATGTCTTCAAGGGAAGCGTAATGATCTGAATCTGAATGCCATCGAAGGCTTCAAAATTTCAAATTTCAAAAGATGACCTTGATTGCAATCCCATTTGAAATGGACGAAAATATTCACTGATTAGTCATCAATGGGAGATTGTTTTACAAAGGGCAAAATGTGAATGCAAATTTGCATTAGCTTTTAAAAACAAATCTAAAAAAAAAATCTTTGTGCTGCGCAAGTAGAACTAAAAACACAAAACATTTAGAAAATGAGCACCATCTTTAGTTGGTATAGTTCAGATTGCAAAAATCCTGGACGTCTATCTTGTCTGACAAGGAAAAATCAATACAGCTGAAGCGAAGGCCTATCCTAAGATTCAGCAAAAAACATGACCCGTTACCTCCTGCTTCTGCATGGTTCTCTCAGTCAGCGGTCAGTCAAGCTGCCTGTAAGGCATGCTGGAAATACACGAGTTAAGAACATATGGGCTGGTAAGTAAGTTTTTTTTAAAGTTGACATTCCACCCAGGGATGCCAAAAGTCACACACTTCGCTTCTGTTGATGTTCAAAAGAAACTTGTAGTATTGCTAAAATATTTTGCTCTATGCAAAAACTTGTGGAAATTAACATGAAATATTAACTTTTTTATGTGTATAGTGATTTGGAATAGTTTTTGTGAACTTTCAAGCTTATTCTGTCTTGCATTCAGATGCTAAAAGACATTGGAAGTGATAGAGATGCGTAAAAGTTCAAAGAGTTTCTTTTCTGTCCCTAGTCAATCTACACAGAGGTCAAAAGATCAAATCTCACTGACAATAAGGTTGGTTTCACTTCTTATGACCAGTAGACTCGGTTTGACAGGAGACCAAAATTGCAACATTTGTTACATTTTCAGCTGGTAGGGTTCTCTGCAATGTCAAACAAACCTAAATCTATTCCCCTCCTTGCTTGAAGCTATAACAAGATCCACTGAAGGAAATGAAACAAAAATGTCTGAAGAAGACAATAAGCACAAATTCCTTCTTCACAAAAAGAAAACAAAAGTGGATCATTTCCTTTTTGTCTTTGGTAAAAGACCATGAGTCATTTCTCCCACTAGTGCCAGACCCTGTAGTCTGTTTCTTGCATTTGGAACATCTAGTTGAATCTGAAAACACACTTCAACTGAACTGAGACCTAGGTTTTGCAGGCGGACCAGAGTTTAGCTTTTTGGTCCACATCAGAGTTTGATTTTGCATTCAAACCTCCTCAAATAAACTCGACTTTCTAGGCAAACAAACTAGAGTTCAATTAGACTAAATGAGGCTGGTGTGAATGCACCTTAAGTCATCATTCCATCAGTATGACAGAAAAGAAAGCACAAAATCTGCTGAAAAAGCAATAGTTTTGTCTCAAAATGACAGCCTCTGCATGCTCACAAGTTTGTCAGGAGCACAAATAGGAATGGCTGTGATGCTGACAGCACAGCAAGGACAACAAAGGACACCAATGCACAGAATATGCAATCACATCTAAAGACATGATAAATGGATGCTAAAAATATTTGCTGCATCAAGTAATGTAAACGACAGCAGAACAATATGGTCAAGAGGGCAGTGGGTCCGGCTTGAGAAGCACTCGCCGATTCTCCCTACGGCTCACAATGAGTCTCGTTGTGCTTCTTTTCCCTCATGCTAAACCAAATGCATAGAAAAAAAAGGCAAAAACCTAACACACATTGAACAGTCAAGCACTTCTCTCACTCAGATACGACCATGGATGCATTTTCCTTTGCATCATGCTTTAATAGCTGATGAGTCATACCTCTGGGTCCTACAAACTGGGACACATTCAACACACATGCATGGCTTTTTACAGGGAGTGCACCAGATATCCACATTCTTACATACACACAAAAGAAGACATGCAGACACCGGGGCAACTTGCCGTCGCCCACGCCGACAGCCAGGGGGGCCTCTGAAGCTCTGTAGTGTTGATAGGTTAGCGATGCTCTCCCTTTACACATCCAAGAAAGCATGTCGTTTGCAGAACATAAGGTTGCCGCCTTCATCTCTCATAAACAAGCTAATTAAGTTTGTCCTGGGAAAGCCTTGGGTATTTCCTCTAGGAAACACTAACAGGAGTCAAATGTTGGATTATGTAAACTCGCTCAGTTTTAAGAGAGTATTTTAAATCATTATCTGTTTGGCTTCAAAAACGCAAAACCAAAGCATTACCGCCGAGATGATTTTTGCTTGCCAAGCCAACTACAACTTAAGTGTGATTTGAGGAATGTTAGCACTTGTTCAAATAGTTGTAAAACTGCAACGAACTTTGACACTGTCACGTTCCAGTGGAGAAAAACCTCCAAGATCTGATCAGCAAAACATTTTGTAGGCGATATGAGACGGTTGGAAAGTCCAAGAATGCTGGGAAACAGGGAGATGGTGAGGAAGGGAAAAAAAGCCTCTGGCAGCTCATTGAACCATCGTTTTGGGTTGGATTGCTTCTTCTTTGACCTTTGGCAGAGAGGAGTTTGTGTTTATTATTTTTAATGCAGACTTAGCAACTAAATCTGACACGCAAACACACAGCTAAAGCAAACCTTATCCAAGGGTTACAAATGTATTAACTGGAGTTTAATCCAAAGCAAATGTTGGACAAGTTTTCAGTTTAAGATCAACACACTGTACCAAAAACAAATAGACAAAATCACAAAAAAAACTTAATGTCATACAATAACCGGCTGCTTTATTTGGGACACGTGTTCAATTACTTTTTGAAACAAGTCTGCAAATGACACATGTAGGAATCTAGACTTGTGAGAAAGTAGGATAAAAATGTATTTAAGTGACATAAGGTGGCATATTCAGAAAAATATATGGAATATGATGGCTATGTCTGGTATAGCTAATGCACCATGACCCAAATCCCAAAGATATTTCAAGGTGTAGCTAATAAATGGAAGAGTTGCTCTAAAGAAGCATGGGAAAGAAAAGCCATAGAAACGGCAAGCCGAGCGTACAAGCCATGCAACTGTGGCAGTTGTTATGTTAGACACATTTAAAAGCACTAAGAGTCTGAGAGTGATCATAAAAACAAAAGCATCGTGCAGCCCTGTTAGGGACAATTAAACTGAAAAACTAAATGATCAAGAGAAAGAAAATGATAGAAAATGGATTGTTTAAGCCTTTGCAACCCATTAGTTGCTGAAGGACCTAATGGACCAGAGAGTCAGCAATGCACATTATAAACAAAAAAAAACATAAAACCTAGTATCAATATCAAGACTCTGGCATCAAAAAGGCAACTACCCAACATGGTTTTCTGGTCTATAATTTGCAGACAAAGCAAATATTCTTGTCTTTGTTCGCTACAGGAAGAGGAAGCTAACAGGTTATAGTTAGCCTGAGATTAAACCTGAGCATTGCCAACGTAGCTGGCAATATGGCCCAGGGTTTCCTCTTAACAGGAACAGAAATGAAATCTTGTGACAATAACACAATTCCTGGGCATGTTGTTTTCATTGTTTAAAACATGTTGGCACCTTCCAACAGCAATGTGTCGAGCAGCAAAATAACAACTTGGAATTTCACCCTGGCAGGGGCGTCTAGGGACCGTCATGCAGAATGCTCTGGGAGGAGCTGCCTGCTCATCAGCTGTGTCCAAACTGCACAGTAATTCAGGACCTATTCAGTGTTTTCTGGGACAAAATTACAACAACAGCGGTAGTGGCCATAAGGGTCACATTGCTGGATGGTTTCAGAGACTTTTCCGGTTAATGATGATGATGATAGTATTTCAGTCTGCAATTTGATGTTTGCTAAATTGCAAAATTGAGACCAAAATGCAACATCAATGACCATTTCCACACACACTAAAACCCAGAGGGGGTAAGGGCAGAATGTTCTGATTGTTTGGGAAAACACAGATTTTTGCAACGGTAAATATCTCAAGCAACGCAAATGAATGTAACTGGTCTTTGAAATGCAGTTGGGTCAAATATAAAGTTGGACATAAAGTATTGATATTGTCTAATAATGAAAACCCATATGCATAGTATTATAGCTGTTAAAGAAGAAAAAGAAAAAAACAGGGATAAGAATAGGAAAACGACAGCTCTGTTGTATAAATCTCGGTTCTATTTCGTCCTTCAGTATTTCGGTCTGCAGAGAGGCCATTATGACATGGTGGACATTAGTTCAACCATGTCATAATCCCTCCTACAGTCGAAGAAGAAAATAAAGCTTCTTTACCCGAGCTTGAAAAACAAGGTGTTGCTTGACTCATCGTGGTTATGAGACAAATATCCATAACACTTCATTTGACACATTTTTATTCCCAGAAGCTGCCCGCCCACAGACAAAACAGAGGGCCACAGCTGTAGATACAATAGCCTGACATGCAGCAGATGAATACAGTGTTTATCCGCGGGGTGGGTAAATCTGACCACATCATCTTGTTTTAGCACATTTAAATCCCCGGAGGTGATGCTGTGAGCTGGTGAAAGCTGTGCAAGACCTTGTGTGCAGGAGTGTGACTGTGGGGAACATTAGCTTGTGTTTCTGCTCGCCTTAATGCAAGACTCTGCCTGTGTGCGCATGATTGTGTAAGCAGCAACTGTATCAAGTCATCATTTGCCGGATCTGTGCCCTCGTGTGTAACACGACACTTGCCAAAGTTTGCAGCGACTGTCCCTCGCCTCCTGACAGTAATCCCGGCCCCCTAGCTCTCTGGCTAGACATCAGAGGATGCTCTCTTTCTTTTCTCTGCGCTCGCCTTCCTCACACACAAGAACACAAAAACCAATCAAAGTTGGCCCGAAAGGCCAATGTGAGACCAATAACGGGACACGCGGAGCGTCCAATCAAGGTCGCGCTCTGGGTGGAAAGGAGACGCTATCATCTCTGTCCAACCTGGAGGCGCGCTCGCATCAATACAGCCAGAAGGAAAGCAATATGGCCACCTGTTTGGCTGAAAACACAGTGAGGGCAATTAGTTCAACCTGGCAACCGCACACGTGCACTGCTAAAGGAATAAGGGAAAAAGTTTGCAGGGTTTACAATTTTGGCAGCAGGAGCTAAATTTAAAAGAAAGGCTGCTGCAACGTTAGGAAAAAAAATGAACATAATGAGAAAATGCGACGCCAAGAAATGCTCCAAACAATGTAGAAAATTCCCCTGAAGAGAAAAGGTGAAAGTCTGTTCCCACGAATAATGGTTAAGGAAGACCGATAAATAGCTCATGAACGCCGTGATGTTACGGTTTAACTGTGGGGCAATCTAACAGCTCTAAAAATCACTGCCACACTAAAAGGTCTGCTTAAATCTCAAGCAGGTGGCTCCTGGGTATCAAACTGTCACACAGTGGAGCTGAATGAGATGCTAAACCCATCTCTCCGCTGATGGTAATCTGCATGATGCTGTGGTGAGACCGGCTCGATCACTGAAGCACAGCAAAAACTAAGTGTGAAGAGGAAGAAGAAAAAAAAAAAGAGT
This sequence comes from Poecilia picta, assembly GCA_033032245.1. Taxonomy (NCBI): domain Eukaryota; kingdom Metazoa; phylum Chordata; class Actinopteri; order Cyprinodontiformes; family Poeciliidae; genus Poecilia; species Poecilia picta. The sequence goes on from CM065354.1 coordinate 7,821,057, forward strand.
TTCAACAATAAAATACTTGCTCAGATTTAAGGTAGAAAACAGTTGACAGACCAGCACCTGGATGGAAACTGCACTGTCTGCAACGTGTTAGTAGATGTGACGCAGTAGCACTTGGGAGACAGCGAGCTCAGTGAAAGGCCAGCTCACAAAAAAATCTTGGCAAGTTGAAAACTTGTGGCTCCAAAGATAAACTGTGCTAAAACAAGTCCCAAACCACCAGAGTAAATACCATCGAGCAAAGGTTTTGTTGTAGAAGCAAACAGTCCTACACACTGCTGCTGCAGCGAGGACGACCAGAAAACCTAAACCAAAAATGTCACATTTGAGGCTGTATATAGTTAGGTGAAGAAAAAAAAAAACTATAACTGCAGAGGTGCTGCAAAAGTTGTAAGCTGCAATATAACTTTCTAAACACCAGCTTGCATCATAATGTGAGAAGGTACGCTTTCTTTTACCTTTTCACATTTACATCCACTCATCTCTCTATTATCCCTTGGCTGTTCTCTGGCAGGACATATATATATATATATATATATATATATATATATATATATATATATATATATATATTAATATATATATATATATATATGTATGTATGTATATATATATACCCATTAATACAACGTTAGCAAGAAGCCGTATCAAAAGTTTCTTGATGACAGTTTGTTATTTTACTGCTGTTCAAAATCAGAGTAGTTTTCAAGCAGATGGATGGTATTTATTCTAATGAAGTATCACAAACAGCAAATTCCTATTACACTAATGTAAGCCATTGAAGACATGGAAAGGTAAAACAATCCAATGATATTTGCTAGTTCTGAGCCCCAGAGAGACGTGACCCAATTGAACCCAGTCAGCTACCACCGACTGCTGATAAAAGGATAACTGTGCAGAAATCCCACCGACTACAACTTCAAAACCCTGACCGTTCTTAATTGTGCATCCTGAGGGTAAATTTTCTTTTCATCTAGCAACTGTTGTACTTCTGGCTTTTTTAATTACCTTGAAAACATCAGAGAAGGGCTGATTGTATCAATCAGTCTGATCAGGCCTTGGTTTAGTTTACACATTAAAACTTCTCTCAGAATAACTATTTCACAGCAGTCAAGCAAAGTGAAAGATGTGTGAAAGATAAGTGAAGGACTGCAAACTTTTGTTTTATCAAGGATGTCATCTCTGGTTGAACTTAAATGATCAACTTTTATTTTCCTGAACAAAACATTTTTTAACTGATTTGTTTAGGCATAAAAAACTTCAGAAGGGTTCCTCTCCAGGTATAATGAAAAAACACTTAAGCCATTAAAATCCAGACTTTCTGTAAGCTTCATGCCACAGTTCAATTCATGATTAATAGGTGTACCCAGAGGAAGAAGACACTGCTGGCTCGGACAAAGGCCGGCGCATCTCAACTCGACTGCCTTTGCCATTTCTTTGTGCTATTTTTGGCTAAGGAAGCCAAAAGCCTTCAGCTATTTTTCCTCATGCGTTTTGCTGCTGTCAGTAAGCGGAACGGAGTGCAGGGAATGTAAAGTGATGGCTTAACTTTTGAGGTCAGGCGCGGTCTGAAAACGTGGACAAAAGTCCGAGCCACGCGGTCACACTCCGGCGGATTACCTCGACATCTGAATGAAATTAGGCCTCCTCCGTCCAATGGGGCGATTGGCTCTCGTGACGGTCCCTGTCATTATCACGCTTATGTAAAACACTAATGGAGGCGTCGTTTAGTTTGTAACCCCCTGCACCCCTCTGCCTGTGAGCCCAGCACTTTCTAATATGACATTCACAATTTATACCTCCACACTGTAGGGCATATTAACCATTTGGGACAGTGTGTGTCTTGTAACCACTTTCATCTGTAATAACCTAAGGTATGACACCATCATATTTCATTCCATCTATGAAACCTAAGTGAATTTGCTCACTTTTTCTCTTTTCTTCTGACTCTTTGCCCAAACTCCTCCTACCTTTATTCCTGTCTTATTCTTTCCTCCCTTCTCCCTTTATGTTTATCCCACTCTGTCTTCCCCAATCCCGCAGGGCATGCACTCTCCTGGAAACTTGCCATGAATGCAGATAGGATCACTCACAGATGTATAATAACTTGGGGTTCGGGGGGGGGGGGATAAATATGCCCTAATTGAGAGAAATGATGTAATATTGATCCTGGGGCCTCTGAACCTTTGGCATCGATGGAGCGTTCTGCCGAGGCTGTGACATTTAGAGTGAAGGCTGTTTGGTACGTGAGAGTTAATGTGTGTGATATTAGGGAAAGGTGTTGCTGAGGCTGAGCCCAGGAAAACGTTTGAGGGGAGAACATACCGAGTGAAACAACAAGCACAGAAGCAGATTCTGTACCATGAGGGTTGAAAAAAAAGGAATTTGAGAAAAGCAATGCTGGTTTGTCCATTCTGCTTGAAAACAGAGTCCTGCATCTCTTGTTTGATGTATTTCATTTATATTGTCCTGCATATATAAGCCCTATTCTGGAAGAACATTTCCTTCAGTCTTGTTGCATTTATTTATTTTTCCTGCAATGTGCTTTTATGTTTTTTTTAATCAAACTGATTTTTACATTTTTATCTCAAAAATTGTGTTTTGTACTTCTTGAACTAGTCCTCCAATTGGATAGACAAAGTTTGCATATATTAGCTATTAATGCTCACTACATATATACAGGAGCATGGGTCATTCTGGACACGGTCAGAATTGGCTCTCACATAACAATGCTCAAAAGTTGAGAAAACATTAGAGGACCTAAAACTTAAATGCCGAGTGATGCATCCCTGACCTTCAGTTCATACTTGCCATTTTCTCCTGAAGATTTATGGATGAGCTGCTGCCTGTTGTTGACTAAAAACTACAAATTCACTCCCACTCCCCGGGGACTTCCCAAAAAAAAAAAAAAAAATCATTGTGAGAAACAAAGCAAATTACCAGCCAAGGTACAAAATGACAAAGAGGTTTTGGGGGAAAGTGAATAGATTAAATCTATTTAATTACTTAGACACAAAACAACCCATGAGACGCATGAATATCACGGCTTGATGGTGCAGAACAATACCCGAGGGAGGTGTCGCTTAAATTCAGAAACAGATTTAGGAAGAACGAAGTGCTGCATCCCAGGGAAGGGCGCAATCAAAATCGCAGAGGAATTTCTAGGTACGGTACGAATAAGGGAATTCATTCTCAGATAAATAAAGTGACCGACTGATGATTAGTTCTGCACAGAAAACAGTGATCGCAAATCAATTTTGTCAGAAAGAGCAGTGAAATAAAGGCCACCGAGATACGCTGAACGATCTACGTTCCAAACGTCTTCTAGTGGATTCGTTCAGCAGGGGAAAATACCACAAACCTACACGCATTAAGAAATTAATCACCCTGCTGTCAGAGTGTTCAGATTACAAATCATACACATTAGTGGTGTTGTGGGAGCCGACTCGCGCTGCAGCAGGTCTGCAGTCGATTATTGTGCATGTGCACAAGACAGAAAGAAAGCAGCAAAGTGTCTGGCCGAATTACAGACTCCGAATGTATCTGATTGGTCCCACTGAGAAAGCAGAGGAAAGATCAACCCACCGAGGGATGAGCAGAACATTTGCACAACATGTTTTAATCATGCGTTTTAAATTTGATCAATTAGACGTGAGAGGAAACGTGAAGGAGGGCAGGGATGAACGGTGTGCGCTGATTAATTGCCCACACGCAGATCCATTCCTCTGTGCTATTCTTCCAAAACACCTTCAACGTTTGCCTTTCTTGTCTCCCTGTTTTATTTTCTTCTCTCGTCTAATTAGCTGACATTTGGGCCTTCGGATTTCATCGGATTTCATGGAGAGGAGAATGTTAACGTGCTGCATAGATAAACCAGAATAAACCAGAAAGCATTCAGTGGGAGGGTTCAGGGTTCCAGCACATATTCAAGAAAACATTCAAAACTTTTCAGAGACTCCATTTCCCAGAGTTCCCAGTCATTGATGTCTAACACTAAAATGTAAAAAGAGGTGCTTAAAGTTTACTTGAAACTTTTCATGTAGTATATATGTTCTCTACAATGAAGTGAAGTGAAATATTAGCAGTTTTTTGTTTCTGTTTTTTTGCACCTTTAAAGTACACCCCTCACATGTTTGTAAGTATTTTAGTAAGTATTTTTATGGGACAACACTGCACAAGGTAAAATCATCAGTGTACAGCATAAATAGCAGTGTAAATATGCTGTCCCCTCAAAATACCTCAACACAGCCATTAATGTCTAAGCCATTGGGAACAGAACTGAGCTGGAAAAGTCATTTTTCCCTCCCTGGTGTCATATGACTCAGTACTGCAGGGTCTCAGGTGTGAACGGGGAGCAGGTGTGTTAAATGTGCTGTTATCACTCTAACATGCTCTCATACTGGTCACAGGGAGTTCAACATGGCACCTCATGGCAAAGAACAGACAAGAAAAAAAAACAGACTGTTTTCCAACGTATCAACATGTCTGTCTTCTTTTCTCCCTATGAAAAGATGTCAGGGGTGTATTCACTTTTGTGATAATGTATATATGTAAATTTGACCATGTTTTGAACAGGAGGGAATCCAATTACACTCAATTCTTGTTGGGTGTAAATAAAAAGCACCAAGTAGCCAGAACATAGACTTTAGACTGGAACAAAACAAACAAAGAATCAACAATTCTGGACATAAACACACTCAAAAAAATCAAAATGAATGAATAAATTTAAGTCACTGAGGTGAAATAAAAGAACAACAAGAAACGGCAGAGGTAAAACATCAACATATGTCTTTTATGTATTATAGCCTGTTATCACAGCTATCAGGTAATGGGGTTTGAAAATCCCCCCCCCCATCATCCCTCTATGAAAACTTAATCAGATGAAAACAGCCAGAAAGGCTTTTATCCATCATCACTTAAAAGCCACAATGATTTGCGCCTATTTTCTGATTGCCACCTTTTACCTCCACAAGCCCGTTGTGTTCATAGCCCGTGACAAATTTACTTCAAAGGAAGCCTCCATCATGACCCATTTTCCCATCCGGCAACAGCTGCGCTTCTGTCCAATAAGGCACAGAGCTCGGATTCCCCCACGAGCCAGCCGCTGGATGGAAACTGGTGAGGCAAATGACGAGCGCGTGCTGGAGAACCGAGACAGCCGCCGCACGAGGAAGTACGTGAGGTAATCACTTGAAATATTGCTCGTATTATCAGCTTGATGTTTACACGAAGAGACTATGTATTCGCTTATTCCAGTCCAGAAAACACAACCCCCGTGTGCTGTGCTCGAAGTAGCCAAAACACATAAGAAGGAGGTAAAAATTGAACAGAGAGAAGGGACACTGAAGGAGATATTTCTCTCACATGCACTGAATCACTGCTTTTCATAATAAGATGTGATCCATGACTCATGCTGCTTCTTCTCCCACCTCTCCTGCAGAACACTCAAGGTCCATTCACAAAAGAGTGACGAAGTAAAGAACACTAATTGAAAGCCTTCAACCGAGCTCTGCGTGGTTACTTCCAGTCAAATCTTTGCAGCTCTGCAAGAAAACCTGAGCTTCATAAATTACAGAAATGAGGTAAGTATAGCTGTGACAGCTCAAGGAAAGCCTTGGTTTCAAAACAATTAAAGGTTCACTCCCCTCTGGCCCCCACTGTGCTGGTTTGGAGCCAATAATGTCCAACATACGCAGCTGAGGAAGGAGGTTGGTAAAAAAAAGCAGCAGGAAGTGATGCAGCTACAGTGCCACGCAAAATTATTCACACCAGTTGAACTTTTAGGATTTAGAATTACAAACTTCAATGTGTTTGATCGAGATTTCATGTGACAGATAGACACAAAGTAATGAATAATTGCGAAGTTGAGTACTTTACAAACAGAAAAAAATTTTTTTCAACATCACAACAAGATTTTTTTTTGTCAATCAAATGAAATACGCTGACATTTTGGTTTATAATGTGACAAAATGTGAAAAAAGGGTTATGACTATATTTGCACAGTACACAGCACTGCATAACACAGAAATGCCCATTACTATTTTAAGCACACCAAAGAAACAAAAAAAGCAAAAATTGCACTATTAGGAATCACTTCAGCAGAAACTTGACACAAGCAAGTCGTCCCTGAACACACATCTCTTAAAACGAAACCACAAGTAAGTAGAACGGAAACTACTTTGGAAGAACTTTCCTTTGTGATGAACAGACAAGGCGCACTCCAGCGACAAACAAAAAGCAGGCAATCACTGTGGGGGAATGCAACATGTTTCCTTACCTAGTGCCATCTCTATGATGCTCGTTTGGCTCTCTGAGGGAAACAGGATTTTTGGCGCCTGGTCTGTCACGGGAGCTGTGAAAAGGCAAGCAGAATGGAGCACACATTAAAAAAAAATCCTCTTCGTTCTCCCCCAGTGGACTGTAGGAGTATGATTTATTCATTAAAGACCACATTAAGGCCCGCATTAAAACGAGAACAAATAAAATATTATATTTAAACAGTGGAAGGACAAAAGGGGATAAATTACAAGGATTCTGAATTAGCAATTCAAAGCGTTAAACATCAAAGTCCAAAGCAGCGGCAGCACTACTCAGCACTAATCCAATTCTCTCCTTGTGTAAGTGATGATGCTATGGCCTGGAGTTGGATGCAATACAAATGAAGCGCTAGTTACAGTGTGCTAGACTGAAAACATTTGGTGAAGATGTGGCTTTATATCTAATAAAAACTCAAGAGAAGTTAAGAAGTGGATCACAGCTGCTTTCAAACATTTCACTTTCAAATGCACACGCTAATTAAACAGCTGCTGAGAAACTACACGGGCACTTAGATCGAGAAAAGTGGAGAGAATGTTGTTGTTTTAACTAGGACAGTGTTTCCTGTATGGTAGTTATGTAGTTTTTAATTCGGCATCAGTAGAATGCAACTAGATTTCAGGTTTTTTCAATTTCGCAAGGACACCTAACTACGGTTTTAATTTTTCTGAATCCATCTTTTAAGCCGATCTAGCATTCCTATTACTGCATTTGTGTGCGGCTTGTTCCCCTACGACAAAAGCTTTTAAATCCCTTGTAACCAAAGCAAAAGAACAACAACCCAAAACATATATTAGAAGTAGCAAGTGAAAAATATACCCCTTTGAAATGCAGAGTTTCAGAGTCTAGTACAATTTTCACAAACTTTGCTGGTCTAAATGTATTTTTCTGTAGTAAATGATGACATGGTAGAATCTGAGTGTGGGAAACGGAGTGATTTAGCCAGAACCAGGTTTATTTTCATACAGCCGTGGAAATTGGGAAATGGGAGCAACCTCAAGTTTGATTCCCAACATTATACTCTGGCTGGCAAATAAATGAATTCGATATTTGAGTGTCAATAATTCATGAAGCACATAAATAATTTTATGTACAATTAATTAAAATTTAAAGTCATTCTGTGTAAAATTATAAATAAATATTTGAGTGTTCATTCAAATGTTTTATGAAACAGTTTAAACTACAACTGTGACGCACCGATTAGACGAAAATATCTGATTGGATTGAATGAAGCAGCATTAGCTGAGAGAAAAAAATCTATTTAAGATCCACCAAAACATTTATCATTTTCTTTTTTTTTGTTTCATTTGGGACCCCTGTACCCAGTTTCGGGGTTTTATCGTCTCTGGACAGGAGTCATTTTCCGAATCCAAGTTAAAACAGTGTGTCATCACATTTGCTCTGTCTATTCCAATTAAAACCGAGCAGAGGAAGGCCTCTCGTTGTTTTGTAACAACAGTCATGCCCTGAGACATATTACAATACTCTGCAGAGCCTCCGTTCAATTCCAATACGGAGGCTAGATTGGATTTCCAGAGTTCGCTCCATGAGTTGAAGGTGAAATCCCAACCCTGGAAGGTAATCAAAGTTGCGGTGTGTTTTTTAACAAGCTCCGAGGGTTGGTTCTTGGCAGGCACGGCTTCATTTGGAAACTAAAGGTAACAAAGTAGGAGAAGGCTGTTTAACTCTAATAAAAATCTTGCCCTTCATCCAAATCAAGGGCATGTGTCTGACGCGTTAGTCAGTCGGATCCCATCAAGCTGGAAGGCATGTAAACTCACATCCGCAAACAAGAGAGACAAATTCAAGACGCGCTAGCAAAGCTGGCTGGTCTTCCACAACAAAACCAGAGGTGGGTGGGTGGGTGGGGTTATTATGAGTGGGAGGGTGCAGGTTTCTCGCTGGGGGTGGGAGGCAGAGCACATCCAGTCTGACCTGCTCCCCAACGTGCAAACAGCAAAATCGGATTCAGGCGCACACAATCCCACACACTGGAGAAAAAAAACGCCTGAAGTTGGTTGCTGCCTGAGAGAACAGCTTTAAAGTGTCCCTCGCAGGGCCTGTGATCCACTCTGGCTGTGATCACATGATGATGGATGGAGGGACGGAGTAATGCAACAGAAAAAAGGGAGACCTTGTTCTCTCCCATTAACTCCGCCGTCACCTTTTCTCCCCGCGCCTGTCGATGTGCCGCTCGCTGTGCGTCTTTGTAGCTCTGTCTGTCTGGTTCAGTCGCCTCTCAGGGCTGAGATGGAAGGAAGATGAAATAGTGGGAGAGGAGGGAGGGAGGAAGGGAGAGGGTTGTGGTCCTCTGTTCACACCTCATTAAAGACCACTTCAGCAGACATAGATTAAGAGGGGAAAGCATATGTGTGTGTGTGTGTGTGTGTGTGTCTGCAAGCTTGAGATCATTAAAGAAACGATGCAGTGCACTCACTGCATATTTCCACTGCAGCAAATAAATGAAAGCCGTTTTCAAGCAACTTGAGAGGCAAACCTTGTTAGTCACAGATGATGCAGAGGAAAAATCTTTTCTCTCCTCCTCAAGCCGACCATGTTGGAGCTTCGACTATCAGAAATCTTTTTTTTTCTTCTTTTCCTAATCAGAAGAATTGGAATTGTGTGAAAAATGCAGCTAAACGTGGTTTTTGCTCATCATCCAGGTTCGCGTAGACTCAACAAGATGGTAGAAAAACGTTTGTCAGAGGTTTTGCTCAGCACCTCTTTTTCAACGCGTCCCAAAGCTTCCCGACTGGATCGAGATTCGGTAGAAAGCAGAACAGATCTGTGCCTTCCAGATGTTCATAAAGTGTCTTCTTCTTACTTGGAGAAGTATGAAAAAATAGAGGAAAATATGAATAAGTTCAGCTTGAATGAGGGTGTTCACTCACCTTACTCCACTATTACATTCATAACATGCCACCACAACATGAAACTAGGTCAAAAGTAGCTTGTATGTGGGGTTATATGCTGTTTTGTTCTGTAAAAATACTAATTTCTGCTCTAATGCTGTAAACAACATATTTTATGTCCATAAAACATGTTAACGAGAATTAAATAGTTCCATTAAAGATAAAATATAGGAGCTATTACAACGTTAACTGTTGCAATGTTTTTCTTTTGTTTTTCTTTACCAAATGATTAATATTAAATAAATTAAACACAATCATTCTATGTAGCATAAATTACTTTTCTGAGTTGTTGTTTTGTCTTTAACATGTGAGGTTGGATCCTTAATTTAAGCAAATTCTGGTAACAATCATTCTGAAATTCATAAAAAAATCTACTCAGATTAAGACAAATACTTTAATGCATTTGAATTTATTGCCTGGCGTTATCAAGAGGTAGAATCGTACTGCTCTGAATTCTGCTCTGCAACACTTTAAAGCACTTCTCCTTTTCAGATGTTCCTGCTTCTAAAAACAATAGTTTTTATTTTCACTTGTGCATTTTTGCACTCAGAGCAAATCCTTCTGTTTACCTCAAGATGTCTCTCAAAAGAGTGGAACAAAGATTCAAGAAAACTTTCATCAAGTGTTCATCAAAGGATGAATGAAAACCTTCAAGACTTTTCAAGCTATTGTCTTCACGGCGTCATGGAAATTCTTTTGTAAAGTTTCCAGCAGAAACTGTAAAATCAAAACATGTTTTGTTGGAAAAAGTATTTGTTTTGTGATGAAAATAAACAATACTTCATATTAATCGCTTATCGACTTAAAAAAATTGAAAATGGAATTATGCAGGGGTAGAAATAAATCATAATTCTAAAATGTTTTAGAAAAAGCCAGTTACAAAGATTTTTGTATTTTATTTTTGCAGAGCAGGGTGATTTAGTGAACATCCTGGAGGCAGTGTTTCGCAAAACTCTCTTCTCCTTTGGATTTTGCTATTGGCTTTTATGCAGCTTGTGTAATTGAAGCAAGAAATTAGCCTTTTTCTTGTCTTTTGTGAGTTTTCATCCTGACCGCAGGCGTAATTTCACAATTTAATGTGGGGATGTTGTGTCAATCCATAGAGAAACATGACTGAAGTGCATCATGCACTTATCTTCCTTTACATGGAGTTGAAAAGTTGCAGACTCTGGTTTTACATGACCACAATTCAAAACTTCCCACTTATCTCTGTGAATACAGACGCTACCTTTAAAATATGAGTTATGAGTCCGACTCAGACCAAACACTTGAGCAGATACACCACATAAGGGAAAAGTTAGGAGTCTGAAATACAAGAGAAGTTGGACTGATTGTCTGCAGACTGGCCTGAAGCTGAAAGGAACTTTACAGCCCCTGCAGCTGTCAGGGGATGTTAGAGTTTTGGAAAAGAAACAGAGTTTCCTTACAGAAGAGATGAATGGATGCTATCAAGGAGCAATGCCTTTGTGAACTGCTGGAGTTAACTACTTAGCACAAGAAACTACATCCTGTATTTACTGTGTTGCATCTGGAAGTCCATAAAATTTTGAGAGGCAGTAAAGTACTTGCAAAGTATTATTGTGCACCTGTCTTTTTTCATGGCCTAATAAAGAGGTCAACCGTGTGGAAAATACAGCTATAAATAGTTAATGTGACCTCATCTAAGCCAGAAGTGTTTCCACTGCCGTGTGGAAGCCGGAGACTTTTCCTTCAGCGAAAGCAGCTTCACACGCAGTGACGGCAGGACAAAGTTACCTCTTGTCAGGTAAACATGCCTCTGTGAATGAGGAGGGTGTCGCTGCCGCGGATGTTTCTGTGTGGGAGTTTTTAATTTCATAGCTGTGGTAAAAATGACGTTCAGCTGTTGCCCCGAAACATCTGCTTGAGGGCTGCAGGTGAAATGAAGCAGAGTCAGAATTAAAACAGTCCCTGATGGAGTGGATACTGTTCTTCAGGCAGTTACACAGATGGGCTCAGTGTTGTGGTGTTGCAACATGAACTATGCAATCTATGGACTGTGCAGCAAGACGTACAGCGGAGATCAACTGAAAACACTCTAGAAAAGAAATGTTTTCATGGTCGCATGAGCATGTATAACCTTAAAATAAAACTGTTGAAGTGCCTTTCATTTCACTTTGCAGTCTTATTGAGACTTATATAACAAAACCAGTAAACCTCAAATAAATTCAACAGCATTTTCCAAATATTCCGGTAGCTTTTTTTTAGCTGAAAGCTCTAGTTAGGAGTTATGGTTCATGAAACTCATTGAAGAAAAGGTATCATTCAGGAGAAGGCTGCAAAAATATTAATATTAAAGGTAGCTAATTGGAGAAAATGTTTCCAAAATACTAAAAATAGCAATCCAGTCTATTCTCTATAAATCTTGCCTACGGACGATGGTTGCCAAAATCTCCAAAAAAAACCTTCGAGCTAAATGTTTTATGATCCAAAGAAATTCACACAAAAACTGGTCCTAACAGCCAAATCTGATTATTCAGAAACTAAACCTTCAGGTGTTTGCTAGAATACATTTTTTCAGCAACAGTGCAAGTTTGAGCAAAGATCCAAATAAAAAAATAATCTCTTAATAGAAAAAGATAAAAGTTTTGGAACTAAACTTCAACCTAAAAAGTTTAGTTGACTTAAGATCTAAACTCTTGGGCAAACATTTCTCAGCTTATATCTGAGAAATGTTTAAATAAGTTACCTTAAAGGCATCCACGCTTGAACATCTTTTTAGTTTCTTTAAAAAGAATTGCTGCTTTATTTAGGCTCTTTTGATCAGAAGAAGTTCATTTGAACCTAATTCTAACAGAAACCCAGCTGACCAGTGATCTGATTTATGCCTCATTGCATCTAACATTTTCATTAATATCACCAAAAAACATGTTTGGACTGTTGTTACAGATATATTTTGCTCATATCTGGTACCTATTCCTATCAAATTCTGTCTTGTTTTTTTAGTACATATTTGAAATGTTAGCGGACCTCTGTTGTGTTTTGCTGAGTTGCAACCTTTCAGATGATAGATATTTAATATATAATAGATAAATCTTTCAGCTGAAACAGTATACTGCTTGTTAAAAATAACACAGATGCTCTAGAGGACTCTCCAAGCTCAAATTGTGATTTTCGTAGGCGCCGAAAAATAAAATGAACCGCTGGATAAAAATGAACCGCGTAGAAATGACAACGCGAGCCTCTCCGAGGACAGTTGTTGAAAAAAATATAAATATAGAAACTGCAGAAGCAGAACATAATAAAAGGATATTTTCTTATTGAAAAGGGTGTTGTTTCAGAAGATCCATCAAAACAATTGAATATGAGAGGGCCCACAGGATAGGGCAATATATTCTGGGGAAATCATATAAATCACATAAGTGCAAGCGTTGGGAATAGCAGGGGCGAAGACACTCTCCAGTGGAAAGACACTCCACATAATTACTAAAAATGGCGGGTATGGTTCACACTGGGGTGTGTTATAATGAGACATATGTTTGAAACTGACGCAGATGAAAACTTAAGGTGCAGTAAACATTCACCCTGATAAAAAAAGGACTTGGCACAGACAAATTATGACAGGCACCTGTGTTATGTTTTCTGATAAGCTAGCATTAGCACTGTAGCACAACTAGGAAATTATTAAAATTGCATTTTAAAATGCACTAGCAGTGGAAAATCGCAATGAGCCAACGAAACGCCATAAAAAATGTAAAACCACAAAGTATAGGTATAACTTTTATACTGGAGTTACTTTCCTCTTTTATTGGAAAGCTGTGAAATGGTTTTACAAAAATGTTAAAAGGAATATCTCAACTATGGCTGTATATTTTGACATTTCAAGGGTTTCAAACAAACCTGTACATACTACTGTAGGTAAACAAATATGCCTTCGGGAAGTAACCTAGAAGCCTTCGAACCAGACTTTCCCAGACGTTGCAGATAGTTAGTTTGAACAGGAATGAGAAAAACACAAACATCAGATACGAAGGCGAGAATGAAGATCTACTGGGTGCCATCAACGCTAAGATGCCTTTTGGGCATCATGGGATGTGTTTGAGTGTAGACTCACAGCTGGGCTCACTGCATGACGGAGGCTGAAACAGAGTAGATGGGATTTTAGGTACAAACTACAAGTAAAAACTTTTAAGGTGTCTGCAACACTGCAAATGCAAACTCATTTTAACATGTATTACGCAAGTATGGGGGGAAAGTGTACTGTTAAAACTCTACTATTCACTTAAAATTATATTAGCTTTAATATTAACTTCTAGGCATGTTTACATTATTTGCAACTCTGTTGGATGTCTGGCAAGAAGAAAAGCTTGCTAGTCTTTGATGGGGTCAACAAAGTTTTATGGTCACACACAACATGCTAAGTGTCCTTCAGCGTCACACATCCACTGTGGGTCCACCTGGCTTCAAACTGACACAAAGGGCATCTGGCCTTGACACAGAATGACAGGCAGCAGATAGGTTATCAGACTATCAAGATGATTAATGCTGTATTGATTAAATCAGTCATTTCCTCATGAATCACACCCACAGCTGGAAAAGTAAGGCTTTTGTAACTTGACAAAAGCCTTCTTAACTTTTGATGTCAGTGTTAAAATTCTTCATCACAAATCCAAAACTTTCCTGTGTTCCATGTCCCATAATATCTGACCCATTCGAAGATGACAAAAAATATTACATAGAAGTGAAAATAAACTTTTAAGAAAGGCTCAGAAACAGAGCGGTGGCTTCTGCTAGGATCAAAACAAAAAATAGAAATAACACAAGGACATTTATGAAAGAGCTTATAAATACCTATATAAAACAATATGATGAACTGTTAATGGGCCAAACAAGTTTTTCTTTTTTTTAAATGTACAAAACTGATTTCTCTTCCGCTAACACATGCTATTTTTTTATATACAGCAGAGTCAAGGAAAATGAACTATTGACTCATACACTTTCAGTCCATTTACTGCGTTTTCAGCAAGCTCTGCTTTATGTTTATCTTAGCTTTAAATCTACATACTCGACAAGCAATACCTTTGTAATTATGAGTTGCTTATCTTGAGCAAGGTCGACTATAAAGTACAAAGAAGAATTTGGCTTTTCTGATAATCATGCTCATGACAACGAACCAAGGAACAACTGCGTTTAAACAATAGTGTGTTTTAACAGTTGGATTACATTCCATAGTTCCTCTCCATTTCTTGTTTTCAGTCTAAAACAGGATTTTTTGTGGGTCACTTTCTGGTATTTTGGGGTTTCCTCTGACTTTTCAACAGCGGTTCCTTGTTAAGACTTACTGCAGAAGTCAGGCTTATGTCAACATTACAAATAAAGTGGCACAAAGTTGCAAATCTGTATGCCAATTAATCATGATTGGATTTCTGATGTCTTGCTCATCCCATGATGAGGAGTAAAAATGTGACAAACAGCAAAGAAAAATGTAAGAGATGAAGGATCCTGCACAGAACGACACTCTGCAGCCCCAGCAGTCCCTGTATGAAATTTCCTTGCTGTGGATATTAAAAAACGCCAGTTCTCCACCCGCAGCAAATAAGTTCTCTCTGATTCCCGCTGTATTTGCAGAGTAAATTATTTCGCTTCCTCGTCTGTAAAAACTTGTCTTTTAAGTCCATTATTTCCCTATTTTCCATAAGCAAAGTCTGCCTGATACAATCTTTTAATTAAGATTTCACAAGTTACTTCCTCCAGCGCGAAAAATGTTTCTTTTAGTGTTGCAGTCCCGCTCCCAAGGACAAAATCAAACATCGTAGTGTAGCTCGGCAGATCCCTCATCTCGCAGATCTCATCTGTAGAGAGGGCGGCTTTTCTTATTTACAATGCATTATGTAGCTGGATGTTATGTTAAACAGAGAATGTATGGAGGATTTATATAACTCTCTAACTCAGGCTCATGTTTACAAGCATGGTGATGAAGCTATCGCTAACATTTCAAGTTTTGCTACAAATTCTCAAATGTAGTTAGATCTGGACTTTCCAACATAAAAATGCTTTGATATAAACTATTATGCTATATAATTAGAATAATTTTCTCAAGTAATTATGGACTACATTGTGTAATTGTATTACACAATGTAGTATTGTATAAAATCCCAAATATTACATAAATTCAAAAAATCAAAACAGAAGGATTTCCTAAAAGACACATTCCTTTCTGTCACAGAATTAACTTGAAGTTTATATCTAAACTCATAACTTCCCAGCACAAACAAAATGCATCCAAATGTAATTTTGTGCCCAGCAGAATGTATTATAATTGCAAAACACAAACTCAGTTTCCAGAGAGATTTACTCCTCTGTGCAACTGCAAGACTACATTTTACAAAGAGAAAATTGAGATTTTGACAAGGAAGAAGTTGTGCTATTCCTCATTTTAATCCACTGCCGAGCCCACCTGAATCTATACAAAGTTCTTTTTTACAAGTAAGAATTTATAGTTTGGAAAACTTAACACTAATTAATTAGGAGAAGATACATGACAGCGCGCAATAAAACACCAAACCGACATCCAGCTGATTGGGGAAGAAAAACCTTAAGTGTTTCCTTCATTCAACATTTTTCTTGGGGCCATTTAAGCTTTGATTGCAGCAATCCATCGACCACTTATGCGTTAGTGACCAATGCATAAAATTCATGTCGAGCCTCAGGGCACGTTTAACTGTAGTGATGCAATAGTTGCGAGATGTACATGAGCGATATTGGTATAATAGCCCGAGCAGAGATCAGAGTAACGATCTGCAGGCCGGCCCGAGCAAATCTTGGGAACATTAAATGTAGCATAGCTTCTGTGTATGATTCATCACACCTGCCTACGACATGCCTGAGAGAAAACACTGTGCTTAAAAACTTGCATAAATAATGAAATGCGAGCTCTCAGATCGGAACAAAGCGACAAAAGAATCTGCCGGTGCATAAAAGAGAGAGGAGGCCGGTTTATTAGAGGAGCCGTGACATTATTTTCAGAGAAGCAACCAAAACCTGCTTGTCCCGGTGTAACCTATTGAGCCTCGACTGATTCAGGGCAACTCATTATTCGGTTTTTAACAGAGAGCCTGATAAATATGCAGCTGCCTTGAGCACCTAAATGCTGCACACCGAGTTCTTATCAAATAATATCCTCACAGCTTTGTGAAATATGACTAATGCGGCCGACTGGTTCCTGATAATCTATGCAGCGTTAGTTAGCCGAGCACTTGGCACCTATCACATTCTCCGATCTCCCTTCTTGGTGTGTTTATTTAGTTTACTGGACTTTAGCACAAGATAATTGCAAGACACTAGTCAGCAAGGGTGGGAGTAAAATGGAAAGATTCAGCTCAGGTTGTCAGGCAGCTCTGAGTTTAAACTCATTTTTTATATGGGATTGTTTAACATCTCCAGGAAGTCAGCATGCTATTTTGTGGCATATCTTCCATAATGTAAAAAGGACAAAAACCTCATAATGGGATTCCTGGTTATGTTCTTAAGGTGGAACTGTGATCTGAAAGTGACTATGGATTAATTATTTAACACTAGAGTGAAATGCCAGCAAGTGAAAGAGCTGAGAGTGAGTTTTTTTCCTCGTAGTTGAAACCAAGTTTGACATTGAATAGCAAACATGTAAACCACAAGAGGGAGAAAAAAAATGTCTCCACATACGTCCTGCAAAGCACATGTCTGTTTCCTGTGTGGAGAATAACTGCGTCTCAACATTTGAAAACTTTAATTCCTCCTGATTGTGGTGAAACATGCTACTCTAAAACATTGTGCTTCCACATGTCCAGCCAACCAGTTCAACCCCTGCTACAAGCTGCTAAGTGCTCCTTTGTGTAAGTCAGTAACCTCCCATGCCCTCAACACACAGACCCAACACCAACACCATCCACTTTTTCTTAAAATAAAGAAACAGACTTCTAAGTTGTCAACAATCAATTATATGCCCCGACTTCCCATTTGTTTCTTGCAACAACTGAACGGACCGCCTAAAACTGGCCAGAAGTTAATAAAACCTGTCTGTTTGCTTTTAGCTCTATTTCAACCTCTTCCCCAGCTTGTTGCCAGTGGCCTGTTTAATTTCCTGCTTGGTGCCATTTGTGCACACTGGCCCCCTATTGCTGAGCGATGCCATGACGGTCGTCCCTCCCGCCCCTCCGCTTCTTCCCCTTCTTCCTTCCTCTCAACCCTTTTGCCAGTGGCCCTGCAAACCTCCGGAGGCAGGCGGTGCCAAGCGTTCCAGCTGTTTAAACAGGTCAGTGGTTGATGCCAGGTGCCGCGAAGGGGAGCGCTGCCATTGTTGTGCCCTATATTGCTGGTTTGTGCAAACTGTGATGATTCCATTGTCTCTGCAGAACAAGGAGCAGGGATTAACGGTACTGAGCTTTTTTTTTTTAAATTGAAGCTAGTGAACATTTCAGCAGTGAAGGGCTGTAGGACTTCTAAACTATGCATTTCTTGAACCTGCTTATTAATCAAAATGAAATATATTTCACAGAAGAACAGTCTCACTATAAAATATTAAAGGTTATTGATCAGTTTAGATTAAGTTCCTGCAATTACATCATCATTTATGTCAAAACATATACTTTAGAAAACCTTTTTATGCAAAAAAATCATGTTACAGTCTCATCACAGAAAAAATATTATTTGTGTCTTTACAGCAGCGAAAAAGTAGAAGTAGCTGAACCAATAACATGCAATTTGTAGAAAACCGTTTAATGCCAAAGAAAAAATATTTTTCATCCCATATTTCTGTCTTTTTAGATTACCTTCCCATAACGCATAGAAGACGTTCTGCAGAAAACATGTTACCCAGTAGAATTATGCATCAGCCTCCCAGACCAATTAGTATAGAATAGTGCAGCATAAATTTTACAGGAACAAAAAAACAAACCATGTTTTCCTCATAATGAGAACATCCTTCCTTGTTATTGTGTCATACTGTCTTGTTAGAAAAGGAAGAATATTTAACAGTTAATATTTCTGTTGTTTTAGTATAAGTCATCTTGTTAGTTCAAACTTTGTGTTTTTTTTTATACAATGACAAATATGTGTTCTAGTTCAGCGGCTGCATTTTAGCTCTGAAACATCATAATTGAGACAGATTCAGTGTTTGTTGTATTTTTTGTATTTACACATTTGTAATTCCAAATAATTTGGGGAAAGAAACATTGCTAGTTGTTAAGGACTTGTGATCTTAATCTATCTATCTTTACTTTAAACCATCAAATAATAATAATAAAAAAGTAATTCGAATGATTTAAATTGTGTTCCATGAAAAAACTCCCTCTGGCAGAGCTCCAGCATATTAAATCAAAATGCATAAATATGAAAAATCGCTTTGTGTCAAAAGGGCCGTCATGTCAGACCCAGATTGAACAAATGTACAAATCTAAAGTTGTGAATCAGGCACATTAACCTCCTGACTTTAACTCTGATTATATTCCAGCCAGAGGCAACTTTAAACTTTATTGTTTTGACATTGTTACATTATGCCACTTATCATGATGAAGAACAGGTGTGATTAACAGCAGTTAAAACTAATATTTGTTTTACCCACTACTTTTGTATATAGAAAATGTATTTTAGCTCCAATTAAAATCTTAGTGGAGTTTAGCAAGCAACAGTTTTAAAACTGTGATCAAAGGACAGAAAAAGTTTTCTTTTTTTTTTTTTCTGGCATGCTTTCCAAACAATCGCTGGGCATGTAGAAAGGGTCTAATGGTTGCTATGGAGATGCAACTCTTTCCTGCAGTTTTCTGACAGTGAGCTCATGAGATTGCTTGCCTCCTCGCTGTGCTTGGTGGAAAGATAAACCTGGGTCATCATCCAGCCTTGCCTTGCTTGTCACAGTTCTGGTTGTTTTATTTTTATTTTTTCCCCTTTATTATTATGACTGTAGATTATGTCTACACTGTAAAAGTCACACATTCTTTTATCTTTCCTGTTTTGAACAGGGAAAAGTGAAACAAATTCATAACTGCGTTCACATTTCAAGACACTTGTAAAGTATACATTTCTCAGTGTATGAACAGATTCTATTTTTGTGGCAATTTTTCAGGCAATTAAAGCTAAATATTTCAAATCAGTAGAAAGATGTATTGGCTAAAAAAGCTAAATAGAGATTGTAATAATTAGTAGCAACAAATGGGTTGATTTTGCTGAATTTAGATGTTTCAATAGTTATAAGATGCATTATATATTCAAATTGTACTGTATTCAGTCAATAGATATTAAAAGCAGCTAAAATAAGTAGATTTTTCTATTGAAATAGAGGTTTATCAGTTTAAAAGAGAACATTAGATAATGTTCATGGCCATTATGTCCACTTTGGGCCACTTGCTGTATTTGTGCTAAAGCAAGTTCATCATTCATCCAGATGATAAAAGCTCAAACACAAGGAGACAGATGAATCAACACACATTTAAATCCCACCAAAGGGGGCACTTAGCACTGATGATAAGTCTGCCCCTGATGGCAATGCCAGAGATAGTTTAGTGAAATTACAATTCTAATTTAGACATGCTCCATTTCTGTCACAACACAGCTGAGATGTATTAAATCCAGCACAAACGGTTGCGCATGCCAGATACGAACTAAAAGCATGTTTCTTTTTACACAGATCTCCTGAGTGATCACAACGGCGTGGACATCGGATTCAGCTGGATGACCGACCGACTCTCCTCCCACTCGCGACTCTGAGCCACTCCTTCACAGACGTTCCAAAATGAACTTAATTTATAGACTTGTCCAGATGATCAAGCAGTGTGTGAGTGAGGCCTTGGCTGTGCTGACCTGTGTGATGAGGCTCACTGCTGTGCACAGCGGACAGTGACACAGGCAGGAGCAATCACCACATTGAGGCTCGAGTGTGTATGAGTGTTTGCAATTTGCTCCAAATCTGGGCATTTCTGCTTTTTTTTTTTTTTTTATTCCCAGCTAACGTTAATCATGACAAGCTCAGTTCTTCAGCCTCAAATTCGGCTTTCACCGCCATCAATATGCGGCCTGCTGATTCCATCCGGCCCACACATACGTGATAATGATAAGTCATGGTAGGCGGTAATGGCAGTTTCAGTCTGGGTGCAGGATTTTAATTGGCTACTTTAACTGTCAAAGAAAGCAGGAGCCTTGATTGAGCCTTTGATTTGGCCAGAGTGGCACACCGAGAGCCTTAATTGGCCTGTGGACCAAACACCAGGAAAACACATTAGTTGAAGTGCTCAAGCATGAGCCCTCAGAATTTATTACAAGGGTTCAGATAGCTGAAATGTCAAACTCAAAATGTCATTAAACTTTAAAATAAATTAGGAAGTAAAAACGCCGAGAGACTCTTTGGTGTAAAGTCTTTTGTTTTAAAAAACTACTCACTCGAGATCGAGCTGGTCATGAAAAACTTTTTTTGCAGTTTTTCTATAAATTATTATCTAATCAAAATAAAGTATTTATCATCCCAAAAACAAGATCTCATCTCATCTAAGTAACTATTTAAGATGACAAAAGCAGATTACTGGTTTTATTACTTTATGGGAGTGGCAAACATGCATGGAAACATTCAAAAACAGCATGAAAGATCAGTAGTAGCTTGGTGTTGCCGTCCCTTGTCGTCTCCACCTGGCACAAGCAGATCAGGTTGAAATAGTTCCAACCTCTCCACCGCCATAGTGTTGACTAATACCAGCGAATCATCTGGATTCTGGCGCCACTTGTAAGAATTAGCTTTTTTTTTTTAATCCCTACCTCATTACCCTGTTGTCTTATTTTGTTGATACACAACAAAATGAAATAAATCCCCAGACGTATCTTTCAGACAGATCATTATGAAAAGCGGTGAACAGGTTTCAACAATTTCAATAAAGGTTTGTTTTAGTAAGCTAAATAATACAAATGTTCCGATAAGCAGACCGCAGAAGAACTTGAAACTTATTAACAGACGTATCTAACTTGCAGGAAAAACAACAAGATAAAGAACAACCATCTTGGACACACGGAAGCAGGGCGAAACCAGAGCTTCCCCCTCTGCCACTGTTCTTATGTTGCAGCTATTACCTGTGTGAGGCCGATAAACAACAGATTTCATCTCGGCTGAAAATTTCCTTCCTCCCTGCTTGTCAGGTTACTACTGGGATAAATGGGGGACGTGGCGCATATGGCTTGTATGGACTGTATTTGTAGGGTCGTAGAGCTTCCATCTAAGTGCACAGTGAGTAGCACAAGTCATCCTCTAATTATAACTTTTGAGGCTTACACAAATCATTGCAGGGCAATTTCAAGGTGATGGCTCTTCAGTTTACCGAAAATGGCTCTGGGGAACTGTCACCATCATCAACCATCCACCTAACATAATTTTCTTCTTTCATTTTAATCTTGTCGTCTTCTGTTTTTTTTTTTTTTTTCCTTGAGAAACGTTGTACTGTCCCACAGATAAGTAAAAGCCTGGCAACGCTACAAATATGCCCCAAGTCACTATTGTGTGACCAGCCTCTTTCTTTTAAACTTCAGCATAAGCCTGCTTCAGTGCCATTAAAATAACTTGTCATGACAGTGTGGCCTGGGAGCACTGCAATCAATTTCTATTACATCAAGGCCCAACTGGGCATTGCTACTGAACTAAGCGCTGGTAAGCAATCTCCCTGGCCGAGGGTGGTTTGTGTGATGGTGGCGTATCTTTATGTGTGAGTGAGCAGTATAAGGAGTGTGTGTTGGCTTGTAAATGAGCAAGAACTGCAAGAGGTTTTACTTTTCTCTGCACAAGTGTGCAGTCTTATCAGCACAGAGAATGAAAGTAAAAATAATGCTTTTAAATTCTGCGTCGATAGGGATTAAGGTGCTGGGAAAAGAATTTGCCCCCCATATAGATTTCTACTGTTTCGCTTTTGTGTCACATTTAAAGGCGTTAGATCATCAAAGATAACCAAAGTAAATGTTAAAAAAAACCCACAAAATTTTCAAAGAATGTAATTTATTAAGTGAAGAAAAAGACCATGCAGACCAGTCACATGTGGGAAAAATAGATTATCCTGACTATAAAATTGTAAGTTCATTTGGAATAAATAACTTTTTTCTTTGTCTGCTGCTACATGTCTGTCCAGCTACTGTCTGACCTGTCAAAACAACAAATCAGTAAAATTACTGACAACATGAAGAAAACTACGAGATGTCAAAGAGAAACCTGTTATGAACCTATTATTAGTCTTAAAATGGTTCCCAGGCCATTTCTATAGACATTGGGATCCCAGAAAACTACCCTGAGAGTCATTAACCAGAAATGAACAACACATGAAGAATTGTGAACCTTCCCAGCAACA
This sequence comes from Poecilia picta, assembly GCA_033032245.1. Taxonomy (NCBI): domain Eukaryota; kingdom Metazoa; phylum Chordata; class Actinopteri; order Cyprinodontiformes; family Poeciliidae; genus Poecilia; species Poecilia picta. The sequence continues at coordinate 7,843,585 of CM065354.1, forward strand.
GCTGGCCAACAAAAGTTGATCCAAAAGCACTTTGGTGATTCATCCACTGCGTCCAAACAAGTAGTGCAGGCCTCACTTAGATCTATTAAGGTCAATGTTCATGATTGAACAAGCAGAAAGTGTGTGGACCAGAATATCATCCATGGAGAGTTGCAAATTGAAAATCACAAAGTACCAAAAAGAACACAAATAACTACCTTCCATTTCACAAAAACTGCATCTTAATGATCCTCAGGCCTTTTAAATAGTATTCTGTTGGCTAAGAAATGCTTCTGTAAGTTAGTTGTGGCGAGTGTCATCTCTTCTTCCATCAACAGAGTTAGGGATGTAGAAAGGTAAACAGTCTGATGAAGAAGTCTGGTTCAGTTCTGGGACAAATGTGGTGCAACAGAGGATGCTTTGTAAGATCAAGAAAAGTGCAGATATCTCACTGCATCCTCTTCATGAGACTGTTTAACAACAACAGCGTCTTCAGCCAGAGGCTTCTTCAGAACCACAGTAATACAGATCATGATCCGCCCCATCCACAGTCATCAGCAACTACAAAAACTCAGAGTATAAGGAACATTTAATCTCCCTCTGCGATTAATAAATAATTTTTTTGCTGAATTAAAATGAGAGCGTTTTACATCCAAGTAGATGTAAAATGCTTGATGGCAAATAATGTTTTCCAAGGATGCCAAAAGTTGTTAGATTTTGGGGGAAATCCCTGTTGCACATAAAGTCAGGCTCTGGATAATCTGAAACATGAAAACGTGGGGAAAAAAAAGTTAATTTTCGACACAATATGTACGATTTATAAATTATGTCAAACCAATTTATTGCTCTGAACACTTCAATGGAGAATAACTTTTTGCAGTGCTTTGTCCTACAACAGTAGCCTGACTTCCCATCTTAAGATCAGAAGTGATTGTCACCAAATAAACAATTTGCCCTCATCTTCCTGGATTCGACTCTCCCTAAACTGATTTAAAATGCACCTTTTGTAAAAGACCAATCTGCAACTAATTAAAATCAAAGTAATTTATGCCAGAAAATGGATTTCTGCTCACTATAAATTATGCAAGAGCCTGATCTGCTGTTCCTTCCTTATCTCCCTATTGGGATCAGTGGACTGACATGTGGCTGAAGTGTCCTTGATGGGGCATTTCTACTAGCCAAGATGGAAGTACAAGCGCAAGCAGACAAGAGCCTCTCCAAAGTAAAATACATACACTAATGGCTTAGAGGGAAGCAATTAATCTTAAACCACTTTAAATCCACCAACAACAGAAGAGACATTGAGAATGATGAACACTCCCCATCAAGTAAGAACTTCTGCTTCAGTCCATATGCTGGCTGATTCTTCAGATTGTTTCTATCTCCATTTAATGCTGTAAATCTTCATCAGAAAGATTTCTTTTTTATTATTCCCTGCATATGACTCTGATCTCTTGTTTCTTGCCATCGGTGTAGGATTACATTAACATTAGTTCAGAGCTGCGTTTCACATCTCAACAGCTATGCCACTAAGTAAGTGCTAATTAGTCAAGTGAAGGCATTAATTATCTAACATGCCATCTTAATTTGCAATCCCAGATGTAAGGGTGTTCAGAGGAGCATTCGTAAGCACAGTTAGCTAATTGATACATATTTGACAAAATGCGTGATGGAAGATTGTTGCAAAGGTGGCACCAAGTTTAGAAATTCAATAATATGGTGTTAATTTCTTGTCATAATTCACCATCATTCGTTTTTTGTTATCCTAAAAAGGAGATTCCTCATTTTTGTTCATCACAAACTTGCTTCTAAATATGCTCTGCTGAGGATTGTTACTCTTTGTTGCTTCGTACTGCACCTTACAGTAACTTGGTGCAGGGTGTTTGTGTGCACACTGCACCAACTGGTAGACTTTTTAATTGCTTCAGCAGCAATTTGTTGCATTTAGGCATCTACACATGGTAAGGAGGACTCACTGAAATTCAAAGTAAGCTTTAGAAAGGGCAAGAAAGCAGATTCAAGTAAATGTAAAAGTGTCAGAGCGTTTGGTTTTAGAAGATTTGAAAAAAATGGCAGATATGGAGTTTTCATGCGCAGTCGTTTCTCAGATTTTGAAGAGAATTTCTTCTGGTGTGCCCAGAAGAAAAAGGCAGACCACTAACTGAGTTAACTAAGAAAAAAACCGGATGTATCGCTAGGATTTTGGGCTTGAATGAGATGGTTTATCAGTTATATCCAAATTAGTGTGTTTTGCTAACCTGCAATGGAAAAACTTTTCTCGCATCACACGTGTCATGTGACGCACAACCGGATGTCATACTGCTAGAAAAGACGAAGACGGCGACAGAAAGTACTAGGCGTCTGATGGTGCAGCATGTTTAATGACTTAAACTTATTCATGTGTGATTTTAATTGCATTTCTTCTTTAATGGAAACACTGAACTTGCACAATTGTGTTTTCTCAAGATTAGCAGAATATCAACAAAACTCTACGCACATTTGTGAGGAAAAATATCACCTTTGTCCGAGGGAGAGTAGGACATCTAATTAACTATATCCACAAAAAAGCTTTCAACTGATAATTGGAAGCAGTATATTTTGACTCACATATTGACAAAAATTATTGTAAAGCTTCTCTTTCTATTCTTTAAGGATTCTTTTCAATAGTAAGAAGCAGAAAAAAAACAATGCTTTATGTAGCATCTGTTCAGTCATCATCATCTCTCTTAATTGGTTTCACCTGGTTGTTGAATGCACTGTCTCCAGGGCAACACTTCCAGACAATTCCCACTTAAAACAAGGTTCAGTGTTTTAAAGAGAGGCTGCTTCAGATTTTTTTCCTTTTTTTTCTTACAGATAAATTTGCCTTAATTTCATAGAGGCAACACAATCAGAAGGAAACAAGCAGACAATCCAGCTGGCATACAGCTGGCTTTGTTTTTAAGTCCTGTCTAAACTGCATTATTGTCACATGTTGCTGGAGCTTTTACTGTCCATAGACATTTTTTCCTCTTAGTATCAAGCAGCTTATGCAATTAAGGTAGGTTTACATGCTAAACACTGTGACTAATAAAATAATAACAAATAACATCCATTATCCACCATCCAGGTGCGATCCTGAGATATCAGATGATGGAAATGATGGAAATGCAAATGGTAGGAAAAAGAGACGTAAATGCTGTTTTTGTTTTTGTTTTTTTAGTTTGTATATTTCGGACAGTAAACTCAATGTAACCTGTAGTAAACGATTGTTAGCATTGTGCCAAGAGAGAGCGCCGTATACAAAGACAGTCCAATCTCATCCGACACACAATCTCATCTGGCTTTGTGGAAGCTGTCCAAGTACAAACAAATTCCCTCTTACAAAAATTCCCATGGGGTTCACTTGCAGGGAAAACTGGGCAAACAGCATGTCAGTTACCTGTCTTCATCTTGAAAAAAAAAAAAAGGCAAACAAGGCAAACCTGGAGTGAGGCTGAAGGGAAAAGAAGAAGGTGGACACGTTTTATGGAGCTCTATACCAAATAATAAGTTTTTTTTATGAATTAAATATAAAGTAGTTACGCATAAGCTCCCTTTGGGTACAAATAATAAAACATATTTGCCCACCATGCAGTAAAACAACAAAATTACACTCTGAAGCAGTGATTTACAGTATCCAAGAAACCACTCCGGGCTTTGAACGTCGAGCTCTGCACATGCTTCACACTTGGATATTTTCTCTCTTGCTTCACCTCCTTCCTCCCCAGCTGTAGGCTATGCCGACGTCTCATTTGTGCTGCTTCTTTGATGGCACAAGCAGGTGGAAACCTACCAGGATGCTGAGTGTGCAGCACAATATACAGACAGCGCTACCGCTGCTGAACTGATTCGAACATAGAGGTGAGTCACCACCCCGAAAAAAAAATGATGCTGCGGGAGCACAAACACTGGCTGCCAAACAACAGGGGAGGAGGAGGGGGGGAGTAAGAGTGAAACAAGAGGGTTACATCAAACAGCTGGACACAGCGGAGAGTCAAAGCACTGAGAGAAAGAAACAGCTGCTTGTGTTTCCGGGACGACATGAATCTCCACTGGTAATACCAAATAACCATGCAAGTGTTATAAAACACAATGAAGACAGAGATAAGCTTAATTTAATTGATGTAGGACCTGATGATCCATCTACTGTCTAAAACACGCAGTGCTTTGAAAAAGTATTTGAACACTTACACGTTTCTTCTGAGTTTACGTTCGTTGTGACACTGCAAAAAGTTTTAGATCGCCAAACCACTTTTATCTTGAGTAAATATAAAAATCAATTTTAAGAGAGATTATTTCAGTTATTCATTTCCCTTGTTTTTTGAATGATTAATGTAATTAAACAAGCTATTTGACGTGTTTGATTTCACTTGGCACATCTGTCTCTGATTACCAAACTCAAGACTTTTGAAAATTGTTTTGAAGCTGGAAAAAAGTGGAATATTTTGAAGGTGTGCGTCATATTACATCTGGCACAAAGCCACAATAGCATTAAAAAAAGTAATATCAGTAAACATGGTGGCGATAGTGTAGTGTTTTGACTTCACAAACAGCCAAAACGCAGGAACATTTTCACCTCAGATGCCTAAAATGACTAAAGCAAACGTTTTTGAGTGGCCTAGTGAAAGTCCAGATATGAATCCAATAGAAAAACTCTTTGCAACATTTACTGCCGTTGCCAACGGTAGCACAACTAATTGTAAAAAGTCATGCTAGCTTTTATTCCTACAAAATGAAAGCAATTTTGTTTGATAATCAGAAACATTTAATCGTGACAAAAGTTGAATTCTTTATTAAGGCAAATTCTTTTTCACTGCACTTTACTGCAAATAGGATAAAAATATTTTTGACACAATTACAGCTAAATAAGCTCTACTTTCATCCGCTTCTGCTACTGTCAGACAAAACAAGAGCACATCTCCTGGGGCTTCTGCTAATCTAAATATCTAATCCCTAATGAAAATAAGCACGCTTATATACGGGAATCTTAAAAAATTAATGCCGCGTGTGAAAAAGTGAGAGGGGTGGGAGAAAGTTAATGATCTTCCAAGGGAGTGGAAACATTTCACTGATCACCCTGAAAGCAAATTTCAGATTTCTCCTGCTGACATATTTCCTGCTAATTAAAGCCGCATATAAGAAAAAAAGTCTAAAAATATGCCAACCTCATAAAAACAAAATCAAAAATACTATTCGCAACAGAATAAAGTGATTAATTTTCTCTTTATTGGAGCCAATTATTTCACAAACACCAATTTAATTGTGACATGTGGTATGGTGTAGAAGAGCAATGCTATGAAACTAAACTGAGTTAAAAAACTAATCAAAGGTGATACTTGAGCTATGTTTAACTGTTTAAAAAAATTAAGATAATGCAAATGCCTAAAGTTATTGTTTTAATATAATTTGTTTTATGTTTCTGCCGCAATGTCGCCAGGTGTTGACCAAAGAAAGTTGAAATATGTTTTTATTTTCCTTTGATTCTCAAAGCTACATCTCAGATTCACAAATCCTTCTATTCCTTTAAAACCTCAAGTTAAACCTTAGATGGCATAAATGATTTTTTTAACACATTTAACTTCATAGCCCACATGCTTTAACAAGAAGGCCATCAATTTGGTGCAATGATTTACAATACAATTTAGTGGGCATCAGTAGAAGAAGAAAAATGAAAAAGCCCAGCACAGCCTGAGGCTTTTTGATATTGGCTGTGAAAGGAAAGCCTCATTTTCTGCATCTCAGCTCTATTTTGTTTGAACTGAGATCTGAGTGTGTGGCTACGGTGAAATATGTTGAAACATGAGCAGGGATGGAAATATCTGGACCTAAATATTACTAAAACTGTGGTTTCAACTGATGAAATCAACGTAACTACTCACATTTCAGCTGGAGAGATTATAATAATACAATATTTCACAATAAAAATGATATAACAGGCTTAAGGTATTTACTAAAAATTTTATTCCAACCATTTTTTAATGTGTTGAACAAATCTAAGCAAATTTGAACAAACTGTGAGAAATTATTTTATTCAAAAATCATTGAATAAAATATTGACACTATAGTGAATAATTATCACCTTACAGTAAATGCCATTAATACATTGATTGATCATTTATATGCATTCAAAATCTACAAAATCAGATTCATTCATTAGTTATTTTAAAAGACAAAGTTCATTTAGCACAAGCCTCAGCTTCTGATGCAAACAAACAAGTTATGCTCCAAAACAAGAGAATAGATGATACCAGGAACAGCATATGAGCATTTTTTCAGCAACACTCCTTGTTTGTTAATGGAAAGAAGCTCCACTGCCATTTTAATACATTGGCACAAGAACAGTTTCTCCTTTTATGCCTGATATTAACATCTGTGACCTGTGTCTGACCACCTAATAGGGAAATGTAATTACAACAAATTCTAATCATCTCAGTGCATCGTAAAAAACGTTTATATATTTAAATTAGAGAAGCACAGTTGCCAACCTGCTTGAAAGCTATGAAAATTTGTTCTTGTTAAGCTTTATTGCTCAGTTGACAAGTCATCTGTGACCAGAATACATTTTTCCATTTTAAAAATCAACATGAATTGATCTCTAATAACAGTTTTACATCAATGCGAAAATGTATCCTATTGGATACATTTAAATGTTTCAGATCACACAAATCAAATTTTAGATTAGTTTAGTTTAATCTTTTAATAAGTGAAATATTTCCACATAAAGCAGATATGAGTCAGTCAGGTCAGATTTTATGGCCGAGCATGAACATGCTCTAACTAAATCACTAAAGAATGCGTGTTGACATCAGGTCACAAGAGGGGCAAAAGACTTGAAAATGTTATGCAAAAAAGTGGCTCAGTCAATAGAAAGTGGCTTTTAGGATCCAAATTTAAAGTGCTGACTACAAAAGTCATGCATCAACCATTGTTTTAAGCCAAAAAACTGCCAAAGAATCACAGACATCAATGCTAAAGCCCAAAGTAAACCACTATTATTTTCTGCTGCATAATTGATTGCTTTCATACTGACACCTGCAAAAAAAAGACCCAAAACAGTGTTTTCTTGCAGCCAAGAACACTTCATCGTGTGGCAATTTAAAATAATAAAAGCAGGTCAACAGCATCAGTCCCAGCTCATTAGCTACAGTGACGGTCTATTCTACAGACTAAAGTTGCTTCTGCTGGGTAGTGTTCCCTCGCTACTCCTTTCTCTACCTGTTTTTAATCTAACAGATCAAATAGGGCACCTCTCATAAAGTCAAAAATTTAATTTGAAAAATGTGAATACATTTTCTGCAGCGTCTGAGCTCATTATGATTTCAACATCAAGTATAGTCTGGTCATTTGTCCCACTGCAAAGCTTGGAGACGTGTCTGTCGTGGATCAACTGGGCGAATAGCAAAGATCTTCAAAGCTCATATACAGTTAAGCGAAAACTAGAGGTTTTGATATGTTTATGTCTCAATATTACCTCTAAAGGTTTAGGACCACCCTTAGATGGTAAAGTATTTGTATGATAGAAGCCTACAGATGTTGTTGGAGAGTCAAAAACATCTTACAGATCAAGCTAGGGGGTGAACGGATGTATTTCATTTTAGAAACTTCTTCAATACTAAGTACAGTTTTAAAGCATGTGGCAACAGCAGTAAGGAAAGACTAAGTTTTAACAGGAAGAAACCTGTAGTAGTTGATTTTTAACCAAAATAGAAATAAAAGGCAGAGAGAGAGAGATGCCCCACTTCAATAAAATATTAATATATTAAATATGTTTTTGTCCACACATCATTACCAGAGCTATCAAAGTGCGCTGACAGCACTGTGTGAATGATTTAGCTTTACAAACCTCTTTTTCCTTTTATTGTGGAGCTTTGAAGTAACATTTGCACTTCCACTGGCTGTTTATCTGAGGGTATCACAGAAATAAATGGCTGACAATTTCCTAAACAACTGAACCCTACAATGCCTCCTGACATGATTAATTGAGAAAATTAAGACAAACTTGGGTGTTTTGCTTGCAGAAGTAAGAACTAATAAAACAAGTCGGAGACATTGATTCAAAATGAAACCAGTGAATTTATCAAAACACGTAACATCGATTGGATTATAGTGGCTTTCTGAAAGTCTTAAGGCCTGCGGACTGATGTGGTGACTGATTAGAGATCAGAAAACGTCTCACGTCGTCTGCCTCGATAGCAAAATCATGCTCTTTTAAAGGCCTTATTTATCTTGAGTGTGAGGAGGCAGAGGCGGCAGACAGATGTAGAAGGCTGATCAAAACTGATGAGTATTTAGCACAGAGAAAATGTAGAAAAACTGAAAACATCTTCAGTCAAAAGAAAATCTAAAATTTACAGCAAAGCAATTTTTCCAAGCAGAGAAAAAAAAACAACCTGTCAAAAAGAGAATGTGCTCCAGCATTTCTTTCCACTGATAAATAATGTCTCTACATCCACTCAGAACAATAAGAACCTCCACTACCTTTGATGCTTTGTAGCAGAACTTTGCATTCTGAATTTAGAGTGTTTATCCATCCATTTTCTATGCTACTTAAAGCCGCTGTAGTCTATTTTTCTAGCAAAGTCATTCTACATCCTAGACAGTTTATCAAAAAAGCTACATAGAGAAAACATTACTTCCACAGTCGGCGAGAGTGTGGGAGAAAACCCACCGAGACAGACGGCTGAAGGATTATTTCTTCTTAAAAATCATAAATGCTGCTTCGACTGCCGTGGCACTATCATTAATCATCTTTTGCCGCCTGTTTTGAAATGCTGGATGTCTCAAAGGTAGATGGGAAGATTGAGACTGTTCTCCCACGATGACATTTTGAGGGTGGTGAGAAATGAATCAAGGCCGTCATTGTGGCCTCTTAAAGGCCCGAGAAAAGTACAATCATACAGCAATTACAGGAAAGCACTTTAAAACCTAAACGAAACATAAATCTAAATGTGAATGCATTCATGCTGCATCATTTGCGCATTTTAAGACAAAAGCAACAAAGTTGTCAGTGAGGAAAGACAAAGGACCACGTAGGTAAGTGCCTAGGTTCCAGGGGCCAATATCCATAAGGAGCCCTTGCAATTGTTTTCAGTTGATTTATGAAAATATATATACCTGTTAGGTATCTCTAAGTGTTTTTGACATAAAAAATGTAGCAAGATGTTTAGGTCAGCAGCACATTTGTGGGCTGCTGCAGCATTTTCCCTTTTTTTACAGGACTATTTTCACTATCCCAACACTTAGTTAAATGAGTTTTAGAAAGCTGCTGATTTTCTAACAGCACTTCACCTAAAACATGAATAACTTTTGCTATCATTGAATAAAGTGACTCTGAAATTTGCAATAAGGTGCAAATAATATCTGGGTAAAATCAGTGTCAGAGTGATAAAGCGTTTTGGCACATTATGCTTATCAGACACAAGCAGGCATGACATATATGGGTCCTACACTTAGAGTATAGGACGTCTTGCTGATGGTGCATTTCTTAGAGAAGTGTTTGACTCACATGTCCGCCACGACCTTAATTGATAATATAACTCTGCCAATGACTCTCTCATACACAGTCCAGTCACATTAATGTGACCACCACGTACTTTCCACTTCAGAGTTAAATAACCAATCACAGAAGGCAGGTGGCAGCACAGTGCAGTTGAGCGTATATAAAGGGTGTGTGTGGGCTTCGGAAAACATTTCAATCGTTGGCGTAATGCAGAAACGAAGCGATTCATCCGACGTCCAAAAGGGCATGATCATTGGCTTTCGGGCCAAGGGTGGAAGCATTTCCGAAACGGCTGAGTTTGTGAACTGTTCGCGTGCCGCCGTGGTAAAAGTGTACCGTGCATGGCAAAATGGGACTGTCCAAAATCAACGACGTGGCAAATGTGGTGCACCACGGGCCATAGATGACAGAGGCGAACGACGGTTGCGGAGATGCGTTCGGGCAGATAGACGGGCTACCGTTGAGCAACTGACCACTAAAATGAACCAAGGGGCTACCACAAGTGTCTCCCAAACCACTATTCAGCGAACATTGCTGCGTCTGGGCCTCCGAAGCGGACGCCTGGTTCGTGCACCTATGCTGACTGGTGTTCATCGACGACGAAGGCTAGAATTTGCACGCCAGTACAGCAGCTGGACGTCCACTGAGTGGCGACAGGTAGCGTTTTCAGATGAATCGCGTTTTATGCTCCATCGGACAGATGGACGTTGGCGTATAAGGCGTGAAACCTCTGAAAGGAACCACCCTGCAACCATTGCAGGAACGGTCCAAGCTGGAGGCGGGAGCATTATGGTCTGGGGAATGTTTTCCTGGCATTCTCTGGGTTCACTGATTATTGTGGAAGGCACGATGGATCAATACAAGTACGCATCTGTCCTTGCGGACCATGTCCACCCCTACATGCGCATTGTTTTTCCTCAGGATGATGGCATCTTCCAGCAGGACAATGCGAGGTGCCATACAGCTGCCAGTGTACGTGCGTGGTTCGAAGAGCACCAGGATGAGTTTACCGTCCTCCCCTGGCCAGCAAACTCACCTGACTTAAACCCAATCGAGCATCTGTGGGACCATCTCGATCGAGTTGTTCGCGCCATGGATCCTCAACCGCGTAATCTAGCGCAGCTGGCCACGGCATTAGAGTCGGCATGGCTCAACATCCCAGAGAAGACCTTCAGGGACCTAAGTGACTCTCTTCCTGCACGTCTCGTAGCAGTTCGCTCTGCGAAAGGTGGTTATTCTGGCTTTTGACAGATGGTCACATTAATGTGACTGGACTGTGTATATGTAAGAACAGGTTACCTCATCATGTGCTCCAACCAATCATTGTAATTTGGTTGACACCTTTGTAAAGCATAAAATACATCTTCAGTGTGATCATTAGTTTTTTTTTCCTACCTCAGAGTTGTATATGTGTGGCTGAGTGGTGGAGAATGACTGTTTTGTAACCAATAAAACAGGCCCGATTCAGAACATGTGCTTGAATAAACTGGCAATGGAGACAAAATATTTTCTTGTCCTGTCACTTGTAATAAACGTAGTGTGCATCGCACACTGCTGAGGATCTTTGATGAGGGAGGAGTTTACAGCAAGGCCTGGCTAACCTTAGCTCATTTCTATTTCACTCATGAAAACTTTCGGATGTGAATAGAAATTTAAATAACTATATTTATAAACCGGGGGAAACAATCGGCTAAGCAGAAAAAAATAAACACTTATGAAAAAAAAATGACATCTTTCAAAAACTTCAAACTTCACTTGCAAAAAGCAAAACATTACATTTGTAGAAAAAGATGCATGTAATGAAGTCATCCAAAATGCTTTGCATCAACCTTGGTTGTGACAGAGTCCCTGACAAGCAATCTGTCACCTGCTCCAGATTCAGGCTTAAATATTTCAACAGCCTTCAGGAAAAGTGCTGAAGTGGCTCAGAGTGGATTCTACTGCTGAGCAATTAAAAAAGCTGAGAAGTCAAAAGAGGCTGCGATGTTGACTGAAAGGAATAGAGGCCAAACTGTATTTTTTTTTACAGAGCAAAACAGTTTAAATCAAATCAGAGGAAACAAATGAACGGATTTCACTGCTGCTGCCAGTGTGCAGTCCCGGCTTCAGACAATCTTATGCTTTTGTTATACGCCTCAGTTTGCTGCAGGAATAGTTCAAGTGGAAAAAAAATGGAGAAATGTGGAATATTCTCTTACCTGTGACTGATAACTCGGTAGTCCTCCGAACAACAAAGTTCCCAAACGGTATTTCACAGGTGTAATTCCCAATGTCATCTTCTCTCACTTCCTTGATGAACAGAGTGTCCTTCCTTCTCTCTATGGTTTGTCTCCACTGCTTTGGCTTGCAATCCTTTTGTTTGCAAATCAAATGACAGACATAAGTAAACGTTTCAGATAAATATAGTCTATAGTCACTGCGATGATTTCAGTTGTACTCTTTAAAATGTTTAAATCATGACCAGAGTCAGAGGGGAAAGAGAACATTGTTTTAATTTGAACAAATTGAAGAATAAAGCAATTAAATTATCTACCAAAATAATAATTAATATCTATGCATTTTATGACTTGTTGTTTACTGCTTAATCATTGGCAAAAAAAGATATATTAATATCTTCTCACTTTAACTATAGAGGGAATTTATACTTTTGTAGCCCAATTAGGAAATATTGCAGAATGAGTCATCACGACAATGGCCAGATACATTGTCTTATATTTATATATATATACTTTTTTGTTCTGGGTAGCAAAAAGTTCTCCCGGAAGGTAACAGCCTAAATGCAGTAAAAAGTGGATGCTTTTTACTTGCTAGGATCATTTTTCCTTCGTCATCCGAGCCGACATCCAGCAGCTTTCTGGCAGCAGATACGACTTTCCTCTATGTGCTCTTTTGTGTTTCTGCATGCCACAAAACCAGCGGGTAGTACAAAATGTTAAAACCTTCTCCACACAAAAACACTGTGGGCTATCTTCAGCAACAAATGAAGCCAACTTGTTTTTTTTAAAAGAATAGTGAGTCTGTCCCTTTTTTTTCTGAATGGGTTCTTTTATTGCTTCCACTTTAACATGATATCTAAAACCAACCCGAGTTGCTTAAATTTATTAAAGGTCTTTGCAGACTATACATTGGTGATTGTAATGTCAGATTTTGGGGGGTGCAATATTTAGAAAATGAGTCTAAGAGTAATAAGGAATAACTAGACACACTAAATAAATGTTATAAGCTAAGAAGAAATGAACTAAGGTAAAACAGAAAAAAAAACTAAGGAACACAGAATCTTAATGAAAACAGGAACAATAAATCAAACTCCATAACAACTCAACAAACCAACATGCTAACAATTTCCAATTAAAAAAAGGGCAAAAAATGAATTTGAAGGCTGGTGACTTCTGTAAAGATGAAGTGAGAAACAGTGTGTAGGACTGTGTGTTTCTGTGCACAGAACCCAGAGATAACTAGCTGCATCTCTCAGATCAGATGTGACTCACCAGTATACTTTAATTTCTTTAGGTATGATTTTTTTTTTTTTTTTTTTTTTTCAAAAACACGTCATCTGTGAAATTTGCCCTGTCTGTGAGAAGCAGTGTGGTTTTATAAATGGAGCACCAACAGTAGTAAAGTTTTGCCTTTCGGTCGTTAGCTTATTGACAAGACAGTAGCTAATTCAAAGACGGGCTATTTGTAAGAACAACTGTAGATATTAGAAAATGATTCTGACCTATGCAAGATAAAAGTGCCGTACAAACATCCTTCTCAGACAGTTGGGATTAAAAAATATTTTATGTCATTCAGTGGTTAGGGACACTGCTTCTTCAGCTAACTCCTTGAAAGATGGGAGTGACAAACACTCAGGCCAACACTCACCAGGTGGTTCAGCACACAATGAAAAACAGCGCGAAAGAGCAAAAATGATTTAATTACTCTCCTTCTGCATCTCAGCTCAAGCTACCATGTAGGTTGCGAGAGGACGGCAGGTACAGCCTTTCAGGATCAGCTCAGAGCTCGGAGATTTGGGGCCACCTGAGGCAAAGAAAACTGGGGCACAGCGGGTCCGCCTCTCAGAATTTAATCAGCCACCAGCAAAGTGAGAGCCAATAACTGGAGGGTGTGGAGCCCACAGTCATTGTCTGCTATTTTAATTTAATTTCTGCAGGAGAGCAAAGCGATTTGGCCATCTTATCCGGCGGAGTAACGTTTGATGAATTGGTCTGTGAGCTGCACCTAACAGCTCTGTCAAAGAGGCCTGTCGGACAGAGGGGTTCTGGCTGGGTCAGTTACACTCGGTGGGCTCACAACTCCTCATTAGCAGGAGGATTAGGTTTAAAACCAGAGAGCCAGATAAATGTGTTTGCGTAGCAAATCAATGTGCTTTTAGCTGTATATTAATCATTTTGAGTTTTAGAAGCTAAATGTGATACGGTAAGGTGAGCTTATTAACCTTAGGTAGGTTTGTCTTGGTCAGATAAGATAGACCAGTGTCCATTAAATCATAAAACCAGGAACATGCAGAGATAGACAGATAGTACACAGTGCAAGAGAATCAGAAGAAAAGGTTAAAAATAATCATTTCTTTGAAGTTATTCAAATAAAGAATAAAAAAAAAACATTTCAGTGATCCTTTAAAATAAAATGCCTCTTACCTTGTACCAAACTATTTTCGGTTCCACCCCCGGCTGTATGAAGTCCTCGATGTCTGGGCAGGTGATGTTTTTACATTTGCTCAGTTCTGCTTTCTCAAAGAATCTCATTTTGGAGTTGTAGCAAAGGTCTGTGTCATTCTCTGCCACTATGAGGGACATGGACACCTTCATGCAGTATGTGGAGTTCCTGGAATGACAGAGTGATAAAAACCGGTTAGAGGGAGGAAAAAGGGATTATACTGAAGCCCTGAAAGGCCTGCAGAGCAGAGCTTTCAGTACTCCATATTTGGTTAGCTGTAGAAATGCTGCAAGGTTCACTCTGATTCAGAGCAGTGAGTCATTAAATGTAAAAACACCTATAGGAAGAACTGATCTGTTTTTTCGATGGTACATTTCCTTCAAACAACAAATCAGTATCTAAGCAATTCCAGATTAATTAAATGTTTTAGTGAGTTCTATAAACAGCACTGTTTCTTGATTGTAATTTTTCATTCTTAATGTACATTTGTTTGTTTTAACGGTGTGGAGCAGGATGTTTAGCAAAGTGCAAGCTCCAGAGAACTGATAGAGCATTTTGTTTCCGTGCATTAGCCCTTCGTAAAGCCAGCTACAGTAGCAGAAAATTACCTTCTGCAGCTGATGTACTGTAGCTGCTCAGGTCATATACATAAAGACAAGAATTTACAACGCGAGGCAGAGGCAGCGTAAAATGGGAGATTGCTTGTAACGCCTCAGCCTTCGTGCTTTGTCTGTGTCTAAAGATAATAGCTGGGAATCATCCTGAGCGAAAGAAATGTCTGATATTGCTGCTGAGGTAGATGGTTCATATCAAATATACGTACAAGAGCTGGAGGAATGTAATGGTTTTGTTCCTGTGCAGAACAGACAAATAAGGTGTGAGGTAAGATGTTTGTTATTGAGGAAAAAAACCTTCCTCAATTCACCATGACGTGTGTGTGAGTGTGTGTGTGTGTGTGTGTGTGTGTGTATTTGTGCCGCAACAAATTCAGCAGAGATTATTTAAAGAGGTGTTTCTAGATAATGTTTTGCAAAGGTGTTGTCTAGCAACACAAAAAACAATTTCCACTGGCTTTATGTCAAGCGGTACGCTGACAAAGGTCCAATAACTTTGATTAGGCTCACACCAGGAACTTGCCATTGTACTTAAAAACAATGTTTAATTTATGACATTTATGAAGTTTGGAATGCTTTTATTTTGAAGAGCCAGTAGAGCATTCAATTTTGTTGGTAAATTGTGTGTCATAATCACTTTTAGATTTCCAAAGCATTTGTTGATGACTGTTGATTTCAGAAACCCCATCAGCGCAGATGCAACTATTTCTCATTTTCCTTGATCATCTTGATCATCTGTTATCATTTCATTAGGAAAAAACTTGTTGTAAAACACTAAATCAATCTGACTGAGTCTTCTCATGTGGTTATAGAGAGGTTTGTAATAATACTGATCACATCTCTTCCAGGCCAGAGTAAAGTTGGAGGGCTGGAGCTGCCGCTTGAGCAGTTCTTAACGGAACATAGGAATCAATCGGCACATCGATCCACTGTAAAAGTTGTGCTATTTGAAGAAGGAGATCAGAAGCAAATGTTGTGGGTGATCGATAAATTCAATGAAAGCACCTTTTCTGTGCCCAAACAGGCTAATAAGGCTGTCACAGTTGACAAGTACTCGAGGCTGACTGCAGCAAATCCCCGCTGGTTTAAAGACCAAACAAATTGGCAGTATTTAGCGAAAATCTCACAGCTAATTTTCCCAACTAAAGCTGGTTACACAAATTGAGCTGAACCAACAAACAATTACAAACATGTTAAATCCTTACATAATTGTGTCGTATTAACGGCCTTGTGGATTAGCATCGCACATGTGACTTCCTCGCTACAGTATCAGCTTTAAAATCCCTCGCCCCTCTGAACCGGCCCGCGAACATTGGCGTCTCTTACAATACGGGCGCTGTTTTCTCGTGAAGCCCGGATGCAAATGTGACATGATGTGGAGATTATCCCAGACAACTTCCACCAGATGGACACCTGTGCAAATGAGATCCCACGGGTGCGCCCTTTTCTCTGCTAAATATTCTGGGCAGCGCTGATAAACTCGTTGACTGGATGAGAAAGACAGAGAGAGAGAAAAGAGAGAGAGAGAGAGAGAGAGAGAGAGAGAGAGAGAGAGAGAGAGAGAGAGAGAGAGAGAGAGAGAGAGAGAGAGAGAAGGGGAAATTGTGTCATCTGCTCCGCATGAGTGATTGATGGTGTGAGCCAACACTTTGTCCTACGGTGTCTTTCCAACATTTCACATCCATCACAAAGCTTTCCGAGGTTGAAGAGCTGGGCGATCGCTTCACTTTTCTCTAAGTAGCGGAAAATCTGTTCAAAGAACAAAAAAAATATATATATATACTGTATATAAAATAGCAGGAGGAGGAGGATTCCCGAGACTTAATTGTGCAGTCAGCATTTTGTGAAACTCGGCGTACTGCGGTTACGGCGATAACAAGCTAGGTGACACCATGGCATTAATGGGTGAGTGTGTCACTCGGATGTGTCAAAGTAAAGCAGATATGCAATGATAGATGGCGTCCTGCACACATCATCTCGGAGCGGTGTCAGCCTGACAGCTACCGGATACAGCTGGAGGGCAGGCACAGGGTTTGAGATGCAATATGCAGCAAATTCTGTGAAATTATGAGGAAAGGGCCAGGAAGGAGTTAAACAGGCTGCTCAAAGCTTTACTTTACTGTAACATGTGAGGGATTTTGCTCCAATTAAACTTACAGGAGAACATCCTCTAGATCCTCTTCTCATCTTCAAAAATAACTGACAACCTGCGACTGGAAGACGAAGCCAAAGCGAATCTGGCCTTTCATTCGCCAACTGTTTCGTTTAGTATTAAATAATAGGCGGCAGAATTGATTTGTAATTCTCCGGTGAATCCACGGCACCTGGGGGGAAATTAATGAACTAACTTAATGAAGCTCTTAATTAAACTAACTCCTCCCTAATAGAAATGGAATGACGGAATAATTGCTTATTAAATATTACAGCTGGCTTTCAAGTGATAATGTTCACAGAGAAGTATCTAAGAGGTGCAGGAGTCATCAGGTGAAAGTACTTTTTGCCTGGTGTAATAATTCCAGGTAACTCTACAGGAGCTGCAAACATCCACAGCTCAGGTGGGAGAATCTGATGAAAGCAACATTTAGTTGTACACTCCATAAATTACGTCTTTAACAATGGGTGCACCTTGACATTGAAGTGTGACATATTCTTCAAGCCTTAGGTACAATGAAAATGTCTTGGTTCTTGTGAAGTGTGCATTGCCATTTTGTAAAAGATTTACAAAGAAATTGGTTTTACTCATCGGTTTGCATGAAAGATACCAGGGAAAGTTGCATAATGTACTGATTATTTTCCATTACATGTAATTATTTGCTGTGTTGCTTAAAGTAAAATTCAAATAAAACACATTTCTTTTTGTAATTGCAGGTTGATTACATGTGAAAAGGTTTATGGCTCTGAATAATTTCACAAAGTACTGTATCACAGTTCAGTTACAGTATTCACAACACTGTGCAGGTATCTGTGCCACCCATGATACTCTGTCAAATGCTTTAGCTCCTTGAGGTCTCGCCCTACCATGCTTGCCCACAAAAAAAAAAAAAAAAAAAAATCAAGATAACCTAAACCAAGATAGAGCTGGCCCGGTTATCCTGAATCAGTATCTTACGGCTGCTTCATTATTTATAGCCAGAGCGAAGGTCACAGTGAGCAGTGGGAAGACTGGGGTTCCTACCTGTGGCGCCCGCTCATAACTCACCTGTCAGCTCTAGCACCAAGCCCAGGATGATTAAGCACCCTGGTATCCAAAATCCGACTGCAGGCTAACATGCTCCTACTTAGCCCCTGTAACAGTGTGGTACCTTTCTGCCACCCTGAAACAACAAACTCCGTCCTCAGATCATCTAATAGTTTGTCACCATCCTTGTTTCAATCCCCTTGCTGGCCTGCTCTTACTGTAGGAACACCATGGTGGGAGGATTGGACCGTGTTGTTAGTTTGGCCTGCAGCTCTCAGAATGAAGATAGTCAACCAGTTTACATATTATGCAGTATGTAGCACAAATAACTAAATATGTTAGCCAAACAGGAACAGTCATAAAGCTAAACAAGGATAAGGATAAGCGCAAGTAGGACTCGCTGCAAGTCAGTGACGGTAAGGTAAAAGCAAGATAGCATATGAGCACAAAAAAATCAAACTAAATGTCAAGAGTTTTGGTGGATGGAACATGATATGAACATGTTATCATCACTATTCATCATCAACCACAAACTTTCTGTGTTCCACAACTTTACAAAGTTAAGCTGTCTGAGAGTTTGAGCCTGTTTGAGACTCAAGAAATCATGACACAGGAGAAAAACACAAATCTACAACAGAATGACTGCAAAAGCGGCAAGAAACCTCAAGAGCCTGGTTAGTAAAATCCTTGATAAGATTGCATTTGTCCCAATACAATTGATACGAGAGAAATTAATAATTCATTTGCATCAAAATCGATACAAATCGACCCATTCACTGCAATGACAAAGACACTCATCACTATTTGTATTTTCCCTATGAAGCAGACAGACAAAAAATATGAAAAGCCAAACAACGCCGCATGTCATAAGCTTACCCTATAACACTGATGTTTGAGAGCAACTTAAAACAGCCAGTAAAGCTCCCATTTATGCAACAGTGAAGTAGTAAACCTTCCTTATATCATAAGGTAAAGCTAGCCATGTAAATATTTGCTTTATGGACCCAGACAACCCAATGACGATGTTCTGTCAGACTGGGACCTCCATTAAGATGTGCTGTCCATTTGCTAAGTTCAGAATGATGCCAAAATATGGATGTGATGTCAAGTATGGTATTAAATAGAGTATTTGTCTTAATACTGGTATACAACTTGAAGTAGTATTTAGCATTGAGACAGCCTCGTTCCTTTAACTTCACAACAGACAATAGATTGGCATCAAGATCTTCTGTGCTAAAAATACACAGCGCTGAAAATATTTGCAGAAATCATCTCACTCCAAAAACCTACTTTCACCAAGAAGCAATTCTTCAAACTCCTCTAAGCCTTTCTTAAGTTGTACGACTCAAACTGACAAAAGTGCTTCTTGTGTGCAAATGCATTAGTCAGTCATTTTCTGTTCGATGCCTTAAGGGAGCTATTTTCACATTCTCTGACAGTCACAACTCATCTTTATGCTTACAACCTGATTTCATAACAAGCATAAACAATTTGTCTCGGTTGTTATTCTGTTCTAACTCTGTCATGACCTTATTCATCGGTCCCAAGGCCCTCTGGGTGTAATGAGTGAGCAGTCTAACTCCCATGCATATCAAACACAAACCAACCATTTCATATTATCACTGCTGGGCTCTGGCACTCTGAGAATGGCTTGTGTTGGTGGAAAAAAGCTCTTTAAGTAGGAGTGATCATCTAGCTGTTGAATATCATTGTACATTTGGATTTGTTACCTAGCTTTGTTTAGACGTTCAGCAACTAGAATAATATAAATATTGAGGTCAGATTTCTCTCTCATTGGTGCTTTTTTGCAATAAATGGCAGGGGTACCACTTTTAGAGATGCACTGGACATTTATTCAATTTCTCAAAAGATACGAAGCAAAAATATCCTAATCCTAATCACATAAGTACGTTCTTTATAACATATCCTTCTTTTAAAGTAACTAAGTTTAAACCAAAAAGCTGGCGCAAACTGACACGACCAAAAGTTTCACAATGTTCAGCAACAGTTAAATTAAAAATAGCTCTTTGAGTTTTATGAAATTTTAATGAAATTTCCTTCCCAGCTCCCAGCTACTTCCCCAAAATTCTTGCACCCTCAGGATCCAGTCAAGCAGTGTGAGTTCTCCTCTACACAGCAGTTTGACTGACAGCTGTGGTATTGCAGATGTCTCGCTCGCAGCTCTGCTGTTCACAATCCAATCGGGATGGAAGGGAGGGAGAAACCTCAGCAGTGGTGCCAGAGTGATTGGGCTCGGGGAATGGTATTTCTGACATTTGTCTGGCAGATAAAAACTAACATCAGATATGAGGAGGAGAAGGTCAATGTCCCTGCTATCAGATAGCGATAGGTTTGGCATCTGGTCTGATGACTTCCTCTGCTTAATGTGGACCAGGAGAGCAAGGAGGCTAAACATATGGGGGAGGCATTAGACTGACTAAACTCTAAAGCATGCGATTGATTGGTATGAATAAAACCTGTGGTGCAAGAGCAACAAACACCGATCAGTGAATTTACCTGAGCCAAAATGCATATCTGTGACAAATTGAACGAAAATGCAACCAGAAAATGGGTGATGACTAAAACCATAAATCAGTCCATTGTCTATACCTACTTGTCCTTGCAAGATTACAGGGGAGCTGGTGTCTATCTTCAGCGGTCATTGGGTGAAAGGCAGGACACACCCTGGACAACCGTTTTGTACTCGCACCTACGGACAATTTAGTGGGACCAATGCACGGAACAGCCAAGTTGGACTGTGAGAAGAAGCTGGAGTAGCCAGAGAGAATCCACACTTGTATGGTAACAGTGCTACCAACAATGCTACCACGCAGCCATGACTAGAAACCCCTTTGGTCAAAGAGGGGCAGTATATGTATTTGAACCAATAAAGAAAACCCTGAGCAGATGTCAATCAGAAGAAACCCAAAGTATTTTTGGCAGGATGCATGAGTTCAAACAGATGAGAGAAATAAACAGCAGATTTAAAAGCCATAGACAAAATGACAGCATTTCTAAAATATGTCTTTTACAGAAGTTTATTACTATCCATTTTGTTGCCCCGGAGTGGTTTGAAGAGCACATTCTCTCTCTCTCTTTTTTTTTTTGTTGACAGTGCCATTGTAGCATCAGACATCCACAGTGAATACCTGGCAAACTTCACACAGCCACATCACAAAGCTGAATAAAGTGTGGTGTGAAAGGTTGCCCAAGCCCAAACAGCAGCCCATACATCATCAGACAATGGCTGTTGGAAAACAGTCTATACTAAACCACACAGAGCACGCTAACAGGCTGTCCAAGCAGGGTTGACGGAGCACTCTTTGCTATACAGGTGTAAAAGAATACTGAATACAGAAGGGTATCATCAATAACCCCTGACTGGGAAATAAAGCTGCTTGGCAAACCCATATTACACAGTTCAAACCCCATATAAAGTGAAAACAATTAATGACAGTGTCCTGGCTCTATGCCATTTTTCCCCAATCAGATTCTGCTTTAACTGCACCTTTTCATGTAAAATTATGATTGTTACCTTTGCTACACACAAATGCATTGCTTATAAAGCCTGAAAGTCCTTCACAACCAGGGTTCCCACTAATTTCCCATCTCAAAATTTCATTCTTTTTCCAGGTTTAAATTTCAAGGTTTTTCTGACATTTGAGTAACTTCTCTAAATTGGGTTGAGTTTGAAATGGATTCATGATTATTTCTCTGAAATCTGCACTAACGTCTGTCTATAGAGCCAAGACTTGCTAAACCTGCTATTAGAATAACACACATTAGCAGCAATAGCTTTAAAAATCACCATTTGTGACCTTTATCATTTGTTAGCAAAAAAAACTAAAAGAAAAAACTTCAAAGTAAGGAATACCACAAATAATTATTTTTTGGCAATTATTTGGAATCTAATACATCAATATTAAAGAACCAGTTTAAAACCATCGCAAAAATGCCATGAAAAACAATTTGTAGATAATTTATTGAGAAACAAAGACTTGGTGTTTACTTTCTCATGCTCACAACAACCAAAGCATTAGCAAAATTAAGAGAACTTGGCTCCTCTTCATCTTTGACAAACAGAAAAATCTTAATTAGAAAAGATCAACAGATTCCAAGGCCTCGGCTGCTTTATGCTTCAGTAACGTCTTACTTTTTCTGCTGAACAGTGCAGAAAGTTGGCGAAGCAAAACTGCTCACACACAAGCTGCTAATGTAACAACTACTGGGAAGTGAAAAAACAGCAGATCTAAATTTGTTTTTATCATCAGTAAGGTTTCATAGCTATGATCTTTTGGGGTGATATATATTTAATATTTGGTGCGATTACTGGTGGGAAAAAGGACATTTTGCTCTTCACAGTGATATCAAACCCTCGCCGATGTTATGCTTAATGTGAAAAGATTAATAAATAAACTGAATTCAGAAACACTCATTGTTGAATATATTGTCAAAGAGGTGCTACCAGTTTGTTTCCTTCCGGGTAGCTCATAGCCCACACTGCAATACTTCTTTATCCATCTTCCACAATCTCTTGCAGCAAAAACCATCCATGCTGCTCCTTAGTCTAGCGTCTCTCATTGGTTTTGACAGCTGGGCAGGATCAATTGGACAGGCCCTGACTGGAGCTGAATGACAGAGTGTTCCAGACAGCCCATTCTGACTGTCACTTCCCTGAGAGATCACCAGCCACTCCTGCACACGAATACTAATACGGTCAAAATGGCCACGGCATGGGACAGGTGGGAGGTGCTTTGTACCGTGTGTATTCGAGACGCAAGGTGAGATGCACGCACACCGGGAATTTTAAGCTTAAATAAAAGAACGGATGCGCACACAGAGACGCACGCCGCCCCCTTTATAATCCTCCCCTCTCGATGTCCTTTGGTGCCGACAGCCCAGGTATTGCAGGGCATGCAGGAAAGCCATTAATAAGCCTCAGGCAGTGGCAGCATGCCAGTGCCTGTGAGCGAGGTCAAAGGTGAGATGCTGGCTAACTACAAAGGGCCAAAAATTCTTCCTGTGCAATACATCTGTCCTTTGGCTAAATCTCTGTACTCTCACCGTGATGTATTTTCTGTAGCTCTGCTCACATTTGGTCATTTGTTCACGAATAGCTATTTTTTTTAATGGCTGAGCATCTTTTTTTTCTTCACTTTATCTAAAACATCACAATGGAATATCATTTGGAAGTAAAATGTTGTAATTCAAACTATGCAGATTAATTGGACATAAAATTTTATATCTATTTTCTTTAACTGGTGACGGGGAGGAAAGACAAGTTAATACCAAAGTCTATAAATTAGTTAATCAAAATTGATTGCATTTTAGTTGAAAATCATATATTTTCAATATAAAAAACTGTTTCGTTCCCAAATTACTGAATAAATAGACATCTGAGCTTAATAAAAACTTCTAAACCTATTCAGATTTTAGATGTTTTCTGGACCTGTGATCATTCAAGGACATTCTCTGACAAAATCCTTTCAAAATGTGGACTGTGGATGCTGACATTAGCATTGGGGACATCTCTGCTTGCACTGAAATGGTATTTTAGGCTTGAATAGTTGTCGGTGATAGGCCAACTCCTGTTTCTACAACGTGCACACAACAGTATTCTTTTCCAGCAGAGAGAAGGGAAATATTTTGCAAAGAAGAATGGTGAAAAAGTCTCTAGATGTGCAAAGATGGTACACAGAGACCTGAAAAGACTTAAATCAATGAACACAACAAAAGATGATTCTATACATTATTTACTCTTGAAGAAGAACAAACAATGCATGTCTCACTTCTCTCGGTTATATATGTAAATGTGAAAAACCACACAATTTCAGCTTCATGTACAACTATGTGTTGCTCTGTGACAAAAAAAAAACACTTTGAAGTTTGTGTCACATGACAAAGCATGAAAAGACTGGAGGAGGTATTAATATTTTTGAAAGCCATTGTAGAACATTTGTTCCTGAATTTGTTTCTATGCTTTATTTCAATCGTTAGCGTCAAACATTTTCCTTCTAGATGACAGTTCTAAATATCATTTTCCTACTCATGTCTAATTTGACTCCTTCTCGCTTGATTTCCTCAGATGCAAGAGCAGAATTTAATCACAGCAGAAACAGTACGCTGTTGATATCTTTTTTACAGAGACCTGCAACAGTGCAGGAGAGTCAGTGGTACCCTCAAACGCATCAGGTCGCCTGTGCTCATGCATGCACCTCGCTTTGTTATTGTACTGTAACTGACACTGCCGCTGCAGATGTTTTCGCGCTTCATACGACAAAGTTCCTCAGGGTATTGCATTCGAAACAGCTGAGTGTTGACCTCAATTTGACGTATGACGGTATTCATCTGCTCCTCTCCGTCTCGCTAGTGAATGCGGCTCCGGTTCTCTCCCGCCATGTGCCTGTAACGCATCTAGGGCTTGTCCATGCTAAGCAATCCCAGAGAGTAGAAGTGATACTTCAGCCTGCTTGAAATGTTGAATATGAATGTGTGTTGGTCTGCTTTACCTTTTAGGTAGGGAAGTACACCGAGTTCCCTTCCACTGACAGCTAGTCTCTTGGGCACGTAGACCTGACTCTCTGAGTTTGTGTGCCATTCCAATGCGCAGGGGTGTGTCGGTGTACGGATATGCCCTCTGACACACTTATGCGCAGCTGAGCAGGTAAACAAAGATGTGATGAAGATGCATGCACTGACGTGTGTGACTGGAAATAGATGCACTAAGAAGGCCAAAAGTTTAAAATCGCAGAGGAATAAAGTTGCAAGTTAGATAAAAATGGCATCTTTAGACGCAAAGTTACATTTCCTAATGTGATTGGCACTCTTCCCCGTTTCTTTATGCCAGACTAATAATGTAACATCAAGGGATCTCATCGTAACTGGTGCTGAACTGTTGCAGTCTGCTCAACTGTGAAATGTACCCAGTGAGAAATCATTTATTGTTGTGCTGAGGTTCATTTGTTCCATCTCGCGGGGCTCCAATTTTCCAGGGCCCTTCATGTTTCAGAATGGCGAGGATCCTCAGCTGAAAACACAGCCAAGAGCTTGAGCCAGTGGTAATGTGTTAACATATGCGAGCGCAGATCATCTATAGGGCCCACACTCCAGAGACAAAGGAGAAGAGCAATCCTTCGACTCGGCCGGGGTACCTGGGAATTTAAATGAGTCATACTGAGATGTGAATTCATTACAGCATTTTTAACCTTCAGCCAAAAACAGAGAACACGTCCAAGTAGGTGCAATTATATGCTATATAGTAATCTTTGTAACTGATAGTGGAAGAGCTCTATGTTGAGTGGTATTACAGATGATGTGCATCAGAGTGTCCCTCTTTGATCTCTAACAAGGTAAAACATGAAGGCATTACAGATCAAGTGATCAAACTCCACCGTAACTTTGAAGCTGCCCTTTAATATTCCACACGGTGGAATTACAAATAGATCTTAGGGAAGGCCAAAGTAATTACAAAGGCTCAGGTCTTCGCAAATACCTTTTAAAATGTTGATTAGCACTCAAGACAAAGCTGCCATATTCAACCTAGGCTGTGGAAGTCTTCCTGAGCAGACTTTCCTGTTCCTGAACTGCAGCACGGTGCTGCAGAGAGGTGACTAATGAGCCAGTCAAGAGAAAACGCCCTTTACCTACAAGGTTAATAAGTTATTACTATATAATCAAGCATGTGAAACTCCCTACACTATTGCGTTTTATTTCCTTAACTCAAGTGTTGCAAAGCTGACAGTAAACACACTGTGACAAATGAATGTGTTTCGCTTGGTTGTTATTTTTTCTTTTTAGTCGGTTCAGTTATTATAGCTGGCAGACATGCAGCAAGTTAGGTCAATTTCTAGCTAAGATGATTATTTTAACATGTGTTGATGGAAGGATGATATATCTACAAAGCATAAAGTCATATATTTTTCTAAAATACGGCGGGACAGAAACCGTAGCTGCAGTAGGGGTAGCTTGAGAAAAGGTAACTTCCTGTTTGGACACAGGTAAAAAGCAGGGCTCAAACACTGAAGCGAAAAGAATTGAAGATGTTGCAGAATAACGTCAGCCTCAGCTCTGCAACATGGATAACAACACATACGTCTAGATCTCAGCTGTAACAATCCAGAAAAAATAATTGTACAGCTAAACCGTTAAATGCAACTTAAAGTCCAAGTTATTGCGCTCCATTTTACTGAGGAAAGACAGGAAGCATATAATGTTGAGAAAAAGCGAGCTGACTCCTAATCCTCAAGTGTGAAAACACAGTTAAAGTCTATGAAACCATTACAGGCAACAAAAATTCAAAGACAAGTCCACAAAGGGAAATCTCCTGTTAACTGAAAGAGCTCTGTACTTTTTTCCCTCTCTCTCCATAACAGCAAATAAGTGTTGCCCCTTAATTTGCTTCTCAAAGGTAGGGACCAGTGAAAACGCAACAGTGCTCATCCAAATCAAATCTCAGGACTCTACTCGGTGTGATTACACAATAACTCTGAGCTGATTGTCTACCTCCAGAAACCGCTGCCAACACGAGTGAATAGAGAATTGTTGGACTGGTTCACCATGTTTCTATTCACGGCGGCTGCCACATCGAAGGGGAGGAATAGTATGGTGTGGAATAGTAATAGCCAAAGCTTCTGAAACACAAAGAAACCTGCGTTGAAAGCTGCTGCTCAAGTGCACATTATTCCCTCGGTTCTATTTAACAAAAGGTCTTAAAGTGTGTAAGTGTTGCCAAATAAAAAATAAAAAAGACGGCACTTCAATCATGCAGAAAGATGCGTTTTAAAGTTCCTCTTGCCGTGAAACGAAAACAGATCGGAGCTTAACATTTTCACTCTGAGCGGTCACAGACCACCTTCATGTCGATGAAAGCCGCTGGGAAACCAGAAGTTTTACCACATAATCTAACTCATAAATCAAACAATTGTATGCCTCCAACATCCAGTGAGTTAAGAGGGAAGATAGCACAAGTCCATTTTTTTCCCTTTCTTTTATCTTAGCAGTTTTTCCCACTGTGCAATCCTTTCGAGATGAAGTGCACTCTCAAGCATTTCACTTCTTTCCATTAGGTTTTCAGAAAACAAGAACTTGTGAAGGCCAAAGGATTACAGACTTACCAATCGCGCCGTATGGCTTATTGGCCTCGAGTGGGAAATAAAAACTAATTTAACATATAAAACGAGGCAACGAGGCCTCGTAGGCAGAGAAAACGCTCTGTGGAACCTCGACCAGCTATCTTTTGGCTACATCTTGACTTTATTAGACATCTACAGGGGAAGACTTTTACAGGGCTTTACTCATGCCTACAGGGATGCAAGACAATGTTATTTACTTCGTTTTATAGACAGGCCGCTGGCAAAATAATCCCCCTAAAATGGTGGAGGATTCTGCAACAAATGCTTGCTCTATTTCGAGCTGTAAGGTGGAGATAAACTGTTTATCTTAGGGATTCTGAGTAAAAACACATACCTTAATACACAGGAATAATACCCCACATCATCCAGTTCAGCTGGTCGGAACCATATAGAATCCTCTTCTTTGCTCATCCTTGCACCGTCAAAACTGATGGGTTCCTCGAAATCCCCATGCACTGCACTTTTGTACCACATGAGGCTAAGTCCTGTGCTCTGCGCATGGCTGTAGTTCGCCCGGATATATCCATAGAATAAAGCACACTTGATCCGGACAGGCTCCCCAACAAGGACTTTGTACTTTTGGTAGTCCACGGACCAGTCAGTGCAGCCTTCCACTGAAAAGGAAGAAGAGAAACAGAAGTTTAATCAGGAGTTGTAGATGTGGCTGTGAATATAATATCCAGCAAACAATGATTTGCATTGCAGTTAATATACTATAGGTATCCTGGTGATAGTTGTGCAGTGCATTGTTTTGCCATCGATTTTGCAATGACACATTCCTAAAATTAACCTCTGATAGACACATTTCAATCTTGCTCCGATCCTAAAAGTTATGAGACATCCAGCCTTATCATATCTTCTGCTATTCCACAAGGGCCAGTCAAAGTCCAAAGCCACAGGTGCCCTCCTATTAGAATATCTCAACAAGCTCACACGTATCAGTAAAAAATACTTTGAAGATAAAGTCATAATTGAATTTGTAATGCAGGGCAGGTATGGAAACGGTTCAGCTGCTCTCATAATTATCCATCTTAAGGTGAGAAATATACCCTTTAATCTCTGCAGTAGTCACTCATGGAAACTCACACGGACATTGTATGACTGATTGATATTTCTGCAGGCAGTGAAGCATCCAAGATGGTTGGCATAGGGTTCATGCTGTTGAATTAAAAAAAAGGGCAAAAAGAATCAGCTCTAAGGTTTCCTGAGTATTACATGGCAAGTCTAAGGCCTCAGCTAATAGCCCCAGGCTAAAGCATGGGATTCTGGTAACACAATGCTGCCCCACATCTAACTGGGATGCAATCACCATGGTAACCTACACATGCACAACCTACCCTAGAGATGGTTCACTTTGGAGAGCCAGATCAAAAGATGTACATCGAGTAGGGCATTAAAAATGTACTCCATGTTCTGGGAGAATTCAAAAATACATGTACGTGTAAATAAAAATACGTGTAAAATCTGTTTTAGAGTTTATACGAATTATGTTTATGTGGCAACTGTTTACATATAATTTAAGAAAAATACTTTGAATAAAAAAAAATCATTATACAACAGGTTATCCCCTCAAAATAATATCAAAGTAATATCCCCTCAAAATTTGATTAAAACATATAAATTCAAAGAATAACAAATTTAATCTTAAAGATCTAACCAAAAACTATTTGTCTAGTAATTTGAATCACACCTGAGTTGTTGTCAAGCAAAAAGTAACAAAAATCTAATACAGATCTAATACAGGTAAGGTTACGAGAGGTTTAGTGTCCCCCTCCTTGATCCGGCACAAACAATCTCACTTTGGCCTTAAAATAAATACTTGATTCTAAAAAGTAAAACGAATTTCAGATTCTAGTTTCGCCACAAGGGAAATATTGCGATGGGGAAAACAAAGTCCCTTTGATTTTTAATTTGAGAAACTCACAGCCTTGATATATTCAGAAAGACTGTAGCGGTTGCTTTAATTCTCAACAAGCTCTCACAGTGACTTTTTACAGCCAAACAATTCTTTTTTCCCATCCTTTTAATTAAGCACATTATTGGGATGATTGTAATTTTATAAACGATGAGTGAGACAGAATTTTAAAAAGCCAGCTAATTAATATCAGGCAAGATGAACAAAAGCGACAAACATATCTAAAATTGTTTATTAAAGAAATGCAATTAACTTTGAGATATTTTGCATGTTTACAAGATTGTTGTTGCATATCGTCTGGAATAGAGCTGCTGAGCAAGGGAGGGTTTCTGAACACCCTTTCCCCCTACTTCACCTTGCTTCATGCCTCTTCCTTAAATAAAAACATCTGGCAAGCACAGCTGTGTCAGACACAACAGGCTTGGATAATTGAGCTTCTATAAATATTTTATTCACCAAACAGGCAACCTGCCTGCCAGTCAGAGGGGTGGATTGCACACTGCAGTCATAGGGGGTGTTGCTGTTGAAGTGGTTAACTGCGTATTCATGTTGGCGCACCGTTTTGTGTGGGATTTTAAATGTCAGGTTGAGAATGGCAAGAGTGACGTATGTTGGTAATGCGTGTGCTGAAGTGAAGGAAATAAACGACAGAAACGGGAAAAAAACGTGACATAATATGACACAGATCGTTTGAGAGAAGGAGCATTTTAAGCTTCATATAGTTTAAGTCACACACACTGATCATAGAAATGAATGTCATTGATTTTAAATTCAAAGTTGGTGTTCTAAATTGTTTCTATTTTAAAGTCAGATTTCCACATCTAGACTAAAATATGTAGATACAGCCCAACAGTACTTGGAAGTTCATTAGTAAATTGCATCTTGACCACAATCTTTTCGGGACCATCAACAATCTTCTGGCCATCGATGAGCGCTTCTAGCTGCCATACCAACATGGTATTTAGATTAAACTACGTAATATTAAAGCACTAAAACTCTAAATTCAAACATACTGATACCCACCACGTATCAACCGCACAACATTTGCTTTATTGTCCAAAACAAAATCTAATTTGTTTTTGCCCACCTATTAGCATGGTTGCACCTTGGGAAGTGCAACCATGGAAGAATCCAGGGCCTACAAAGGCTCAAGTCAATCATGAGCTGGAATATTAGTTTCACTGTCCTCAGTGAAGTGAGGTTAACATCAACATTGGCAAAGACTTGCCAATAAGGAAAACAGAATGAAACTTGCAGTTGCTCAGATGGACAAGCCGGATGCCATCTGGAGAAAATGTTATGGTCAGAGGAGACAAACACTGAGCTGTTTGGTGACTAAATATGTTTGAATGTGACAAAAATAAGACTTTCAAACTTAAGAACACTTCAACTGAGATGTGTGATGGTAGAATCGTGCTGTGGGTATATTTTATGACAAGATGCACTGGATGTACTTTACTTAAAAATTGCTCATTTTCCCAGAATACACAACATTTAAATATTATAAGATGTTAACTTTCTGGAAAGGTGAAGAACTTCACCCATGGGGTTTTTTATGGCGCAAGGATGGCTTTGTACCAAACCAGTTTAAATGAGTTGTGTTCAAAACATTATGTCAAATAGACACAAAGATTTTCCCTATGAGTAATTAATATAAACGGACTGAAAGTGTACAAACAGTTTGGTTTGTTAAAAAGTTCAATTAAGAAGGCTGTGGTGTTGGTTTATCAGATTGAAAGTTACAGAAACACATCTGCTATCTTTTAAGAGTAAACAGCTTAAAAACATCAAAATGTGATTCACTACTAATGTAAGGCTTTTAAAAATATCTGCTGCTGGTTGGCAGATTGATTATTAGCCTGAAGGAAAAAAATACCCTAGAAACAGGCGCCTTCTGGTGCAATTGTAAAATTTATTTTCCTGATATTCCTGAAATTTGTGACTCATAGGCCTCCACCTTTTATAAAATGCCTTCTTTAGAAAGAAAAAGATTTTACATGTTGCACACAGTTGGCACTAAAGTGAATACCAACCATTACATTTCAACAGCTTATCTGCATCTTTAGGGGCTTCCATCTGCTTACACTCAATTCGCTTGTTTGATTTCTGTTCACCAGGCAATTATTGAGATCATCCATCTCTCACTTCAACGATGGCAGAGAATCCTTTGGGTAACAGAGACAATTTTTAAAAACTCAAAACAACGAATTTTGCCTCTTAAACACTCCTAATAGACAAATAAATGATGAACAGGGAGACTTCAGAGTCTGTTCATTTCACAATAAAAATACTGTATCAGCTGATGCTCCCTCATTGGAGGTATCAATTCAGCATTGATGCATGACCGTCTGATACAACTCTTGTGTTCAACTGTGAACTTGTGTCGAATTTCTCTTCATTTTGAAGCAAGTCGACACGAAACGGCCTTGTGAGTGCACAACATTTGAGAGCAGCGAACGAAGCGAAGCATAAAACACATGCAGAGGAAGTCAGAATGTGCTCCGTGACCTGCCCACCAGCACAATCCTTTCATTGTGATTAACCGTTACTATGGCAACAGAGGGCCTACCCCCTCGCTTATCAAGAACTTGCTAATTAGTTTGTGGACGATAATAACTTGAAGGCTTAAAGTAAGGCAAGCGCTGCCAAGATGGTTTCACTTCTAATTGTGAGTGCTAATTGAGACTCTGAAGTGTTTTACGCTCGCCACTAATAAAACCAGCAGGAAAAAAAAAGGGTGTAAAAGGTCACACACGCAGGATCCAGCCAGCACGTAAAGAGCTGGCAAACTGTTTTATACGAGGGAAACTATTTTATCCAGACATTTTTCATCTTAAATGTCAGAATAAGAAGAGCAATTTGGATTTTTTTTTTAAATTTTTTTATTTTGTAATAAAATTAGTTTCGACATATCAGCGCTAATTGGGAAAAATGTTATTGTGTTCTTATTGTTTTTGAAAATATTTATGATATCCAATTCTGGAAGCATGAGGCATTCCACTACAGCGAGGGGTTTTGGGAGTATAAAAGGAGTGAAAAATTGCAAATTAATTTCCTTCAAGAGTGAACTCCAGCCAAGCTGCTTCAAAAGCTTCGCTATATTTGTCTCTAATAATGCCATGAGTAGCTTGGCAGTGCCAATATTTATTATCAGCACCTTTCCTGAAATTGCCCATTTCAGACTTTTGACAGAGGTTTATTGTTTCTCTCAGAGAGGGCAGGGATTCTGGATAATCTGTTGGCAGAATACAAACATGGTACAAAGCCTAATTGAACTCGATTATCATTTCCCGACTCGACACATTTCCATTTGACTGCGCAGCAATTGGTGAGGGAACGCGCCAATCTGCCGAGAGATAACAACTCCAGCAGCTTTGAAGCAACTCGCACCATCATCAGTTGCGTCAGGGACTGAGCAAATCTATAAACTCCCATGACCCACAAAAAACAGAACAATTACTCTAGGAATGGCCAGAGTCTGAGAATAAGAAACAAAATGGTAACTGAAAGTAATTAACTTATGCCAAATGATACAGGAACAAATATGTGCTGTATTTAATAAAAATAAACATTTAAATAAGAACTCTAGGTTTTTGTCTGACTTAAGCAAAATATAATTGTACAAAATACAGTCAGAAACGTAGATATTGTACGTAAAATATGAAATGTAAATAAATCCCAATCTGTCTTTCCAAGGTGTTTTATTTTATTTCCCTTATAGCTTATTGCTAATACAGTTGACACCTCAGAATGATGAAACAAAGGAGACATTTGACAGAAGCAGAGCTCTGACAGGCAGGTCTAGCAGAGTCAGTAGCCAGACCACCAAGGTGACAATATATGTTCCTCAGGCAAGAGAAAATATGTCTAACCAAAGTTTGTTGACAACTGATTATGTCCTTTTTTTGTTTATTAAATCAAAAGCTGTTCTTGACAAACTTATTCTCCCATGAATATTGTCTTATTAGAGCTAAAAAAACATACAAGAAAACTAACAGCAGAGCAATGTATAGATTTCAGAAGTTGCCCATTTTAGCAGCTACAGTAGTACAGTAGAAGTGCAGAAAATTAAGACTTTCAGCTGCTTCCATTTACTGAGTTTTATAGAGCTCCTTGGAGGTTTGATCATATATTCTAGTGATAGAATATTTGCTATACAATTCTAATTACTAATAGCTCTAAGAAGTAAGGCAGAAATCTTGTCTATGTAAACACAAATATTCATTCAGGCAGACAAGCCTGAGCAACTTTAAAGTCCTGAGTGAGGTGCCGGTTTATTAAGTCTTCAAGTTACAGACTCAGAAAACACTCCTTCTGTTTCCTTCTCTTCTAGGGTTTTCAAAGATACAGTTTCATCACTAGCTGGTAACCATCAGATGCCTTGTCCTCACTTACTATCGTTTTATAGCAGATTACAGGAGTTTGAATACTGAATTAAATGTAGCCATCTTGGACGTATAAGCGTATACTTGGTGTAAAAGGAAACGTCCTAAAAATTAGGATGCCAATTTTAAAGGCAGTGCCATTTGGAGTAACTAAAACTAGACAGGAAACACACATCAAACATAGAACAACCTTATAAAAAGACTCATGTCAAGGTTTCTGCTAAAAAGATGCAGCACAGATGTGACCAAGATGTTTATCATTGAAAAAAACAAAAATGCAGGTTTATAGGTGGATGAAATAAAGTGAAACAAATATTATGTCCCTGCGTTTCGTCAACGTTTTAGTGTCATAAAAGCAAAATCAGCCATTCATCTGGAGCTCCTGGAGAGGAGGCAATGAGCTCATGAATTGGGTTACAGGTCTGCTGCAGGGTAATCAGATGCAGATTGACTCAGGTCACCACAGAGACTCCCTCAAAGTGTCTGCTCTCTCGTAGCGACTCGATAAGATGGTTTACCACTATTTTTCTCCATAAAATCTCCAGCGTAATTCAATCGGAACAACATGCATATTTTAGACCTAAGCTGATTGAATAAACACACAAGAGCAGTTGCTGCACATACAACCAATGAGGTGGCTAGACACCAACCTTTACATGCCCTTAAGAGGCGTAGCATCTGAGCTGGAGTAGCTCCAAGATCCCCAAAGGAACTTATCAACATCACAGGCACTTTTGCCAAAGAGACGGCGGCTTAGAGGAGAGGGATGTCCTGATGTCTTGACCTGCCATTTTCCACCTTGTGAAAATGCTGTCGCAGCAGAGTGGGTCTCAATTAAGAGGAAAATAGCTCTGATGTGTGGGGACGGTAACCTCTTGGCTGCCAATGGGGAAAGCAGGAGGTTACCAAGTGTGTTTGAAGTACATCCAGTAGGTTGGAAGAAAAAAAAAAAAGAAAAGGACTGAGTCATCAGCCAATGCAGCAATCAGCAAAGGCCGTCTTGCACACATATGCATGCACAATCACAGCTAGTCACCCACCGCAGGGCACCTTAACAATAAGAGCCAATGTAATGAGGATAAAGAGAATAAAAACCTAAATTACAGGCAGGTAATTAAGGGTTGTGTGCTGCTGTTGGAATGGCACAGCCACAACAAGGAACTGCAAATGGCCGCCATTATGGGCAATATGGAGACACAAATAATCTACAATAACCTGGAACAGTGAACCAGATGGATTGGATCATCAAATATAAAAAAAACTGAACACATGAATACTTTTGCAGTGGAATAAGTATGAATGCTCATGCTTAAATAAAGGCGCTGATGTCTTTCTCATGGCCAGAAACAGCAACACCATGCATCCATTTGTTGGCTATGGACACAACCCTGCAGACCACAGCAACAAGAAAGAAAATGGACCAGCCCTGCAGGCTTGGTGGGCATCGGTTTCTGGGAAGGTTGCCTTTTTGAGTCGGTCCTGCTGCGTAGTGCCAGGACCGCTCAGCAGGACTGAGATAAGCTGGCAGCCTCTTTCCTCATTGGTAACATGTATTATTTGTCTCTGTCAGTTTTCAGTGTCAGATCCTCCTTGTGAGACTCTCTGGTCACAACATGTGGCTTATCAAATATCCCAGTGTTTTATCACTC
Source organism: Poecilia picta (assembly GCA_033032245.1). Classification (NCBI taxonomy): domain Eukaryota; kingdom Metazoa; phylum Chordata; class Actinopteri; order Cyprinodontiformes; family Poeciliidae; genus Poecilia; species Poecilia picta. The sequence goes on from CM065354.1 coordinate 7,878,615, forward strand.
CGTTGTTGGTATAAAAGGAGCTGAAGATCAAGTCTGACAATATCAAATCAAGCACAGCTAAGTGAAGAAAATAGACACTCAAATAATTAATAATTAAGTCTAAAATTGAAATAACAGAACAAGCAGCTAATGACTCAGATTTAAACTTTGAGAAATCACTCTGTGATCACCTAAAAAGTCAGAAGTATGTAGGTCTTGACAATACGACATTGTACAGCAAGTTGGACATTCGTGATCACTTGAAAGCCCAAGGACGGGTTTGAATGGGAACCTTTAGTTCTCCATCATTGTTAACGTCCTTATTTCTCAAGGACGCAACTACACATTCAGATTCTCATAAAATTACATTTTAAAGGCAGGATTTTCAATTTGTAAAGAAAAAATTAGGTTTTTAAAATGAAGAGCAAAGAAGAAATTCAATTCTTTCTTGGTGATTGTAGCTGCTGAGCCTATTAAATGATCACAATGACATTTACCTCCAGTCCACTTTCCTGTTCCTCACCAGCAGATAAAACAGTTCAATCTGCCCCCATCTTTACTTATATGACACTTTGTCTTCATTTCTTGTTTACCTCTCTCTTTCTAAGTCCCTCTCTTTTTGACAGTCACTGGACTGTTATTTATATGCAAATACTCATATCTGATTGAAAAAATGAAAAACAAAACAGGTTTTTTTTTTCCTAATCATAAACACTGGCCACAATCTTTGAGGTTTTCCCCTCCTGTATTGGATTCTGCTCCTTTGATTGGCCACAACCTCAAGAGAGGTCCCTGATGTCTGTAATCTCAACTCTAAACACTAAGGGAAACAGAAAGCACAAAAAGTAGTTGATGTTAAAGGGCGAAACTTCACCATTTGGATCCTTGCAGTGAAGAAAATTACAGGGACAGTGAAAATAAGGTATGTTTATCAAGATTTGTATTATTGCTGTATAGTATTGCAAACATTTTATGCTGACTGAAAACAGAAACTTGACTTGAAAAGTTATTGTAATATTTTGGAATTGTCAAAACAATTTTTCTATTGAAAAATGTTTGCATTAGTGTGAATAGGACCTTAGCTTTACCACCTATGTTGAATAAAACTGTAATAAACATCTAAATGGAAAGTGACAATAAAATTGTCTTTTTAAATGTTAAACAAGTGCTCTCTACTAATTTACTCCACAATAAGGGAGCTTAATAATTGAAACTCAATTTGTCAATCTAACCTTGTCTGAGTTGTTGAGAGAACGGCATCTGCCTCATTCTCAATATAGTCCTAAGAGTGTTGATTATGTGAGTTATTTATTCTAATGGGAATTTAATGGTATATAGAAAAAAACAGGGTCTATTTCCATGTTTACTTGCAATTTTTTGCCCATTTTACGGGGACGTTACACAAGAAGCAGAATTAACAAAGTCCCTATTATGAGCAGGGTTTCACCTCTGGAGAGAGCACTATATCATCAGAAAATCATCCTTCTGTTCCCCACGCCGCCAGTAATCCTCTCATCTAACAAACAGCCTTGGGAGGCGTCGAGACACACAATATAAACAATACTCCTGAGAAAAAAATAAAACACAAGTGCTGCATTGCAGACATGACTGCGCACATAAGATGATTCCCCCCCCACCCTCCCCACAAACGTTCTCACCCACCCACACAGGAACGAGAATCTGAGCGAGAACAAACACACACAGAGAACCGGTCGCACTGCCTCCGCCGGCAGCGCTGCCAGCCTGTTATTCTGTGCTGTATCATGGCAGTGTGGGTGCATCAGCTGGTGACTCAGACCACACCGGTCCACTACAGACACCGACACACCATTTGGGCGTTGTGCTCCGATGCCCCCGCAAAATAAGCGTTGGTGAAAATAGAGCGTGCCCAGATGGATAGAGAGCCTTGTCACATCGGCCACTGAGTCAGCCGTCTGTGAAATAATAAGATGGCAAGAATATGTAGCCAAGCAAGCGGAGGGTTTGGTCCTGATGGGCGCTGGTGTCAACTCTAGTATGTCAACTCTGACCTTGTTTCTTTTTTCTCTCACATGGTTAACTACCGCATCACCATTTCCCCTTCTCTACCTCTGCTTTGCCACTACTCTATCTCCATTTATTTAGTGCAAAAGTGGGAGGATGAGGGAAGGTTGTGAGAGGAGCAGGATTGTGAAATGATTGGAACTTCACAAGGACAGTGAGATCTCTAAAACTCACAGATGGAAAAACCTCAGTGTCGCAAATCACTGGAGGCCTTTGGCGCTAACTCACCAGATGTTGATTGTAGATTATGACTCAGTTTCTGGGCAGATGTGTCATCAAGGTTGAATTTTTTCATAAGAAAATTAGCGATTGTTGACTGAAATTCAGAGGTTTGTGGAAGGTTTCACCCAAACACACTGCGGATTCGTAATACAATTTTACAAGTCTGATTGTATCCCTGAATTCACAGAGCACAACTACACTAACTAAACTTTGCACACCACTTCTACACACACACATGCACACACACTTAAACAAGCAGATGGGGATCCAGGGAAACCTAGCGGCCTGGAACCAGAGTAGAGCCAGGGCTTCCCATTAGAGGACATTACTGTCAAACACTGGAACAAAAACTACCTGCTGTACACTGATTACCAACCTACCTCTCGCTACAATTCAATTACAAACTGGATAATACGGAGCGCTGCACTCATCCTCTGTGACAATGTTAAGCCCGTGACATAAAGAAGGGCTGACAGCTGGCGGGGATGTTTCCTGAAAATGCAGATGTATTTCTTACTACCACCCCCTTTTCTGCACAAGGCATTGGCCTTGTCCTCTTTGCAAGTCTTTGCAAGTCAAATAGCTGCATTGAATTTTTCAGAATGGGACAGTACCTTCTTATAAGTCAGTGAGGAAAATAGCAACATTTTTTTTTTCGGAAAAGAAAAGGGAAATTAGAACAAACAGGGTCTTAAAATGTATGTTTGCCAGCTTTTGTGATCAAAGTTTCATAAAATCTGTCATTTTCTCAACACTGGAAGGCTGTATGCTTCAAAGCTTCTCACGCTGTTAAATAAATCTATTTAAAAAAACTTTAATATATAAAGAAGGCATCAGAGTGACAGTTTTCCAGCAGGAAAATGTCACTGCTTTGAGATGATTTCCTATATTTAATGAAAGTCTGAGTAAAGTTCTCAAGCAATGCGCTATAATAAAAAAGTTCTCTTCCGGGACTTTACTGAATATTACATGTGCAGGTGAGGGTCACACAGCGTTGAGCAGGAACTACTTTCTGAAGAACATTGGGCCTTCAACTCCAACACCCACAGCCGAGAATAAAATTTACTAAAAAAAAATCTAGTTACTAATGCAACAGATTGGTTGGTCACTGTAACCGACCAGTTTCAAGTTTAACCAACCCTGATTAGTCAACCAGAAACATAATAATGTCCACTTTGGATCAGTAAACATATTATGCGTATATGCTAACAACACTCTTCTGAATGGATGTTGTTGCTGTACGTGAGAGTGAGTGACTTACGCAAATTCAATTCAATGTGTTGTTCATAATATAAATTTTCAATGGCAACCTATGCAAGTCATTTAAAATAACTAATTTAAAGCTGGTTTTACTGCAGGCAGCTGAATTAGATTATTCATTTTGTGAATTTGGCCTTGTTATAATGAGAATGATGCAAACTCTAAATACAAGAAACAAACAGAAAGTGTTTGCATTAAGGACAGAATCACTTTCAACTATCAAAGTAGTAGGGAAAAAAGAGACCAACAAGGAAAATATGGCAATTTTTAAACTACTTTCCCTGCTACATAACAACAACAGCTCTCTGAATACACGAACTGTAATTTTCTGATCCTTTACCCATCCAGCCAAGAACCAGTTTGTTTTCTTGGTTTAAAATAAGCCATCTTTTTCTGCTCCAATTAGAAACTGCAGTAAACTTCCATTAACATGCTCTCCACTCTTTCTTCTCTCGCCAAATGTATGCATAGTCCAGACAAACAAGAGCGAAATTGCATGAGGTATTTTAGTTATTTTGAGTGCAGAGATGTGCAACAGTTCTAAACATAATTCACAATGTCAGCAAATTAGAAACTTTATGTACTTAACAATAAATCCTTGTGCGTTTGCAGAATGGGGGGAGAGGAAAGAAGAAGCAGAGAAGGGAAAAAGGCCAAGAAAATGGAAATTGAGATCCTGGTGCTAGGAGCATACATTTGCATATACATAATTAATTAAACTGGGGTTCACTGCTTTAGATGGATGACCGTCTGAGGGGAAGCCAGAGAGTTGTGGTGGAACAGTGCTAAAAAGGTTAAACAAAAGGGTGATTCTTATCTTACTGAAGGAAATAATCCCTGTAATTTAACTCGCTGACTCATCAGCGCTGATTCAAATACCCAAAATTGGCTTAGCAGAATTAACTTTTTTTTAAAATGTATTTATTTTTATAAAGTGATAAAACCAAGGAAGGATTCACAAAAGACAGCCAACAAAAAAACAGTGGCTGTGTTGGAAGGAAGTGCAGGTTCAGTCAGGGTAACAATGGATAATTCAATACAAACAAATTATCCACAGAGGTAGATGAGCACACTGTATTAATCCATTGTTCTTTCAGCTCTTTAAACTGACTCATATTTGAAAACAAAGAAGCCATTCCAGCTGCTGCAAGGTAAGTGAGGCATTTTAAGAAACTACAAAGCAAAAAAAAATAGGTGCGAAAGTTGGTATTTAAAAATTGCTTCAAAAACAAATGTCAAAACAAGAGAGATCGGATCTGAATGTGAGGAAACTACCATATTTCAAGAACTAACAGTTCCTCCAGATTTTTGGATAGTGATGGACATTTGTTTTGCAGAGATAAAATCTATTGTTTGATCAAACTGTAGTTTGAAGATAAAAAACACTACCACACAACTTCCTACTGCAAAGTAATAGTACTACCATCTGCAATACCTACAAAATAGGTAAAGATGACCATGAAGTTAAATAAAACACACTAGTTTGGAAGTGCTAACTTATAAAGTTTTAAAATTCTTACATTTACTTTTTTCATTCACAAAAACAGCATTTTTTTTCCAGTGGTCTTGTTAATCACTGAAAAGCTCTGGTTGAAAACAAAGGTCATTGTTTTCAAGGTTTGTCTTGGGATGCTTTGTACCATTGTTCCCACTTTTGAACAATTTGTAACCATAAAACCAAACAATGATTTGACTTCAACAACATAGTACTAAGACTAAGAACACATAAGAAACATAAGAAAAAAAATGGTTACTAGGTGTTTATTTTTACAGAAACTATTTACAGACCACAGTTATTGTTCACCACCATTAACATGTCAGTTCTGCAAGGGCATAGAAACTTATGGGATGATGAATTTGTTACCGTTTTTGGCACTGACTCTTTGATGCTTTGCGGGTGCGGAAAAAAGCATAAGAAGTTCAATTAGAACCTTCACCTTTGAACTCAACCGATGACACTAGAAAGGGCACAAGGTCATGGAAAAAAACAACTCCAACTAAAATAGATTGGTGCAGCAGCTACACTGAATAAAAGGTATTGGCTCATGTATTGATCACATGCTGAAACCAGCTCACAAGTATATCAGCAAAACCGAACCTTCGACCATACTGTTGATGAATTTGCCTATCATTTTATAACTAGAGCGTACCCATCTGGCGATGGTTACTACAAGCAGGATAACGCACCATGTCACAAAACTTGATGCAGTCATGCTGCAGATACTCTCTTACATCAAAAAAAGAGTCCTTTCTGACCAAATAATATGTGTACCTCTGTGGATGCTTAGTTTAGTAGCCAACACTAACCTCTAACTCATCTTTTAAAAGAGCTAGACACAAAATGAGGAATCTTTTCTGAAATATTTTATGGGTCTGTACCGCCATTGTTTTAGGAGGAGAGAAGAAAAATTAAATATCAAGGTTCATGCGGAGCTCATGTTTTCCGTCATTGCTTCGGCCCTTCCATTTCTCTTGTCTTTGCCATCTTGCTCAGCTGCACATCATCTAATAAGGCAGGAATGCTATAAAAATAACCCTAAACCCCCTCAGCCTGCCAAATTCTGACACCAGTCTAATTGAGATGCCATCATAAATTTTGAAGTCTGTGATTCTTTTATAGAGAGTATGGGAAGAGGCAAGCTAAATGGATGAGAGGGAGCTGGTTGCCAGTAATGTATGAAAAAGGAGGAAGAGGGGGCTGAGATGGCATGTGCGTGTGTGATGGGCTAGGCGTTTGGAGGAAGGGTTTGGGGGGAGACAGACAGACGGCAAACAGATTCAAAGACAGGCTGAGTGCACATCTCTTAACTGTGCGCATATTAATGCAGCACTGCAGAAATCCAGTCAGCCAGGCAGCAGCCAAGGTCAACAGAGATTACCAGGACCATGACTAAACATGCTGGCCAATGATTACAGAGAGCATCCGCCTCTCCTTTCCCCATCATCCTATCCACCCGCCCTATAAGGCCTTGATCCTCACCACCCCTCCCAAGTCCATCCAAGTCCAGGCTCAGTAGCTAATGAAACAACATCCCTCCCTCTAAGTGATCAGCTAAAGTGGGAAGCGGGAGGAATACATGAATTTTTCACCGGAGCATACAAAATATGGGAGGTTGTGATGATGTAACCAGACAGGGTTTCTTAGCTTACCTCTCTTCACCTCCTCTATTTCTGCTTCCAGCAGAGTGGAGGGAATGGTAAAAAGGAGGGGAGGAAAGTAGAGGGAGAAGAAGCGAGCTGGTGTCGACGGATTACTTCAGGACCAACCATGGTAGCTTAAGGCCACCCTCGAGTCCTTTTCATCACCTCCATTAGGCGTGTTGCGTTGTTAATTGACGGTTTTAGGCCAACACATTGAATTAGCACTCACTGTGAGCATGCTAGCTATATGCGTTTCATGTTGGGGTGAGACACGTACAACTATGTTCAAAATAATAAGAGTGCATTAATAAGTTTGTACACCTCACCATATAGAAAACATGGAGAATATTAGAAGAAATATTATAGTACAAAACAGTAGCAGAAATTGCAATTTTAGTCACATGTAATCTTTTGTCACTGTGATGGATTACAGAAACACATAAACTGGAGATGTAGTCATCACCCCTCTGCCCCAGGTGGTGACTTTTTTGTTTTTCTTATTGCCATTGCTTCATGAGTTTGATGTTTTAAATGCAACAACTTCACACTTTGGCAACTTTCAGCTTCATGCTTAGCTGACTTTATACATATTTCTGGACCTCAAACATTGAAGTAACAAATTACTCTAAGCTATACCAAAGAAGAAAACTTTGAAGGAAAAATGTGAAGGTGGAGATGGGATAAGCAGTGAAATCAGGCGCAGTTTCCTTTGAGAGAAATCTAGAACAAATGATTGACGTGACTGGAGAGCTTAAAGACCTGGAGTCTGGAGTCCAGAGATATTAAACTCTCAATCAGTTCACCTCATAAAAAGGCAGTTTTCAATTTCATGACTAGCAACCCAGATCATACTTCATTCTTCAGACGAGAATGTGACGCAGCTCGACATAGGTTTTTAAATGGGGAAAGGAGGGAAAACAGCTGGAGGAAGAGATGCCTGAAACTGCAATGATGCACTTTGCAAAGGAATTCAAAAGAATGCAATGCTTGATACACTGTCAAACTAATTTGTCAAGCAAATTTGTTTGACAAAGTCACAGATTTGGGCATTGTCTTAGTAAAATAGCTACATCTTTATTTGATTGACAACATGAACAAGGGTATCTTTGTAAGCCTTTTAGCAAAACTGTAGGGATTTCAAAGGCAATTCCACCATAACATTGTAGGATGCAATATTGTAGATGATTAATCCTATGTCTAGATAGTAGCCGTTTTTTTTACCTTGGATACTTCCACAAATATGCAACTATACAGTCATGTAACAATTATCAATCTCAATATCAAAATATATTTTAACACTCATTGTGTTGTCTTTTTATGTTCTTGATGCATACACTATTTTAAACATGGATACTGTGTTTAAAATGACCATTACCTTACAAACATGATTATCTATAAGAAGGTCATAACAAGAAGAGTTACAAAAAAAGCACAATTTGCATTTATACAAAAAAAAGAAACAAGTTTGTTCAGACATTTTGAACTCATGGCTCCTTCTGGATTACAAAGTTTCCTGCTGAATCTGGATATATGACTCCAAACGTGATGACTGCTCCACAATCGATGCTACACTTGATGATCTCCTAATGAAGGCAGTAAACATGCAGATTAGAGACTGTCAGGAGGCTTTCCAAACGCAATCTCCCCTCCCACTTCATCGCCAATCCACTATTTTACAAACAATCAGGAATATTAGATCCTGAGATAAATGGCCCTATTAGCCAAAGGAGCCAGAAAACTTGTTTTTGGCTCATCCATCTTGTTAATAGCATGCAGAAAACAACAGAAAACCATGGCAAACCGACCGCCATTGCAGGAGATCTGTTAACTAAAACTCTGCTGGCTCAGGTTTTTTACACAACAGTAAATATCATTTCCTGTTTTCCACAGGTATAACGCCTGATGCCGTTTCTAGTGAATGTCTAGGACTTTAACACCTTAATAACTGTTCAGGTTATCAGAGCAAGAGTAAAAAAGCAAGAAGATGATAGTTTTACTTAGTTCAAACTTGCAATGTACTATTTTTCTCTAAAAAATTCACATTTAATTCAGACTTCCAATGTACTAGTTTTCTCAACAACAACAAAAAAAACTTTTTCACATGGGTGTAATAATTATAATGAGGTCCTGGGGAACATTTCAATTTAATTTCTTATCCTATAAACCCTGTAAACAGCTTCTCAAATCAACAGATCGACAAGTCAAGCCTGTGGTAATGACTCCCCTTTTTTTATTAGAATTAATCTGTCCCGCAGAATGTTCCAGGAGATAATTAACTACTGCTTTCATCCTCATTTTTACTGGCATATTCATTAACGGAATTCCTGCATCCGGTAAGAAAAGACATCTAATGTTTCGGTTAATGAAAATAAATAAATTACTTGGACCAGAGGTAATCAAGTCGAGGCCGGGCTGCGGCAGGGTGACAGGTATCACGGCAAGCCGAGCAAGCTTCATTAGCTGGAACAGGGCAATCATGTAGGGATCATGCGGGCGGCATGAACATAATGATCATTATAATGTTAGCTGGCAAATAATAAAGTAAACAAGTCGCTAATACCAGGCTATCAACGACGTATCAAATCTTCCCATTATTTCTTGCACATTTGAATGTAGAAGGATCCCAATAAAACAATTTTAGCACCATTATTTGATAATGTCTGCAAATAATGCAGACATTAGCTTAAAGAAAAGGGGATATTTGTATATCCAAATGGATAGAAAATACAACAGTAAACACTCAGATTTCTATGCCTTAATTTGTATGTTATATCTTTAAAACAAACAGACAAAAAATGTCAGCATACATCGACTCTGTATAACTGGTTAACCTGTTACCAAATTGGAAACAGTGTTTGAAAGTATAATGCAAAGATACAGTATACACATATTAGCTTGGAATGCTAACAGTAGTTAGCTTGGTAACTGAATACCAATAATGTACATTAGCTAGTGAATGGTAACTTATACAGAACCAACAATTAAAATAGCTCATATTTATACACTGATACACAGATCATCTTGGGGTTAAGTGCCTTTCCCAAACTAGAACTGAGTCTACAACTTTTTTCAGTTTGTTATTAATAACTAATGTTTTTAGCTTATGGTCCTCAGCAGTTTTACATGACAGCTTGTTCATTATTACTCTAAACAACTGAGCCTACATTTTGTACTATTGCTAACAATTTCTGACACTGGAGGCCACCAATACGGTAAACCGTTTCAGTAAATCGTCAGATGTAATATTTTCTTCACTTGCTTGTACGCATCCAGAAACGGATGCATTCAAGTACGATGAAAACTGTGCCATGTTTTGCCGTAAGTATGCTCTTCTTTTCCTTAGGGATGTCATTCCTCTGTTAAACTGATACAATACATTCCCAAATAGCTTGACTTTGGTTTTCACTCCACACCCCTCCACGCTCCCACCACACAATGCAACATTATTCCTGAGAGACAGTGTCTTCTCTGTGCTTTGCTTCTCTTCTCTCAGTAAGCAGAGCAGCATACAAAATGGGCAGTGAGAAAAAAAATTCTTATTTTATTTTCCACACCCCAGATATTATACTATTAGACCTTCTGATTGCCCTCAGGATCAATTCAGAGCATTTCACCATAATTACAGGTTGCCTTCTGGTCTTTTGATTTATGCTTTTAAGACTGCATTAATTTTCCTCACCACTGTGCAAAAGAAATGTAAATAAATTGCTTCCCATTTATGCTTTAAAGTAGGTTAGATAAGTTGTTATTGGCCCATTTTTAGTTGGTTTGGCCAGTTACATGCAATTGGAAATTTAAAAAACAAAAATGCCCCATAGGAAAGCAGCAATTTTCCAATTCCTATCTGTTATGTCCATGCTGAGGTGAAAATGTTGGCAGCTTTTCCAGTCCCACAGTTAAAGTAATGATCTAAATAATTTAAAAAACACACACAAAAACTGCCATTTGCAGTTTGTAATGCTGACCGGTGAGCATATTTGATGTGCTTTGCATAGGAGCGTGTAGAACCATGCTAACTGATTACATTGATTAAAGAATTGAACACAACTAAGAGTAAATCAAAGCTTTCCCCCCTCCAACACTAGGTAGATTTTGCTGTAGAATATGTCTAATACAGTGCAATTTATGTTCTGGGGTGTACAAAATGTTAAAGGGCACAAAAAATGTTTTAAAGCCAGGACACCTAAATACCTGCTCTACGAAACAAATCATGACTGACCTTTTCATCTGGTTTTTAAAGTGGATGAGTAATTTTACAACCCTTTTCTCTCAAACAAGAGCCTCAATTCACACCTACAAAACTCTTGTTTTCTGAAGAATAAAGAGCTTGCAAGCGGGGAAGTGTTGAAAGGATGTGTGACACAGAGAGAAGTTCACCGGATAAGAAAATGCTTCCTTTAATGATAATTAGTTGCTTTTTTCTCCAGGTCTGAGACAATTGAACCACATGAAGGACGCATGTAGCATTAGCTTAAAAAGACTTTTAAGGAACAAATAATGCATTGAAAAAGCCAAATGTACACTGTGCACATAAGAGGGACAATGCTGATCAGAACTGGAGCAGGACTGTAGTGATTTGCTGTTTGCAGTTTGGTTCTATTTCCATAATTAACTCTTTACATCAAAATGGACGATGTTGAACTGTATATATGTACACAGAGATAGATTTGTAGCAGGAATAACTAGAGTTTGGCCCCATGACTGCAATCCGAAAATGATACAAATGTTGACAATTGATGCAGATGGAGACTAATGATAAATTAAAACATTATTACAATAAAAAATGTTACGTGCACCACAATCCGTCTTTTTTAATAAGCACCTCTTCAGATTTCTCTTTTACTTAATTGTAAATAGGAACCATGTCAAAATTGACTTTGAGAGTCTGAGGTTTACAAAAACAAGTAATCGGAAATCACATGTTAATGTTGGCTATCTTCAAGTTCAAGCAGCATTGGTTGATTAATTCAAGAGTAGCAAAAGGTTATTAATATTAATAGAGCTCTCTTTATGGAAATTTATGAGGGGAACTAATTATACACCACCAAAAGGCACCTATATTATACATAACAGTAGATGATTTTATACATAAACTTCCTCAGTAGCATAGAAAAAGAGGGATCATCATTGGAATATATTTGGTTTGAAAATCTTTAAAACAGATGTGGTCATTGGAAATGTGTTGCAGCAACAGCATTGAGGGAAATGGTAAGCCATGTATGAGACAGCCTGAAGGTAAAATGCAGTGTTTGTGGCATAAAAAGGAATGGCTAATCAAAAGTAATTATATTTAGCAAACAGTTCAACAAAATTCCTTAAAAGGTAACTGATTTATTTTTTCTTTTAATGCAAATCTTAATCTGAACACTCCTAAAAACAGAACCACAATTAATCAACATAATATAGAGATTTTACATGAACAAGATGTTTTTGGGGCTTTTTTTATCTGCTTGCGCAACCAAAGAACGTGACATTCAATATGGTCTGCTTCCTGGCAGCTTTTCCTAGAGCTTTTCATAAAAAGGCGCTCTAGGATGCTAGTTTATCTGCTCCTGTGTAATACCCAACCTCACTCCCGTTCATTCAGTCCCACTCCTCTTTTCACTCCCCTCTGCGTACCTTCCCTATCTCCTTGCTGGAGCTGCAAACCGTGTTTGCATATCAGTCGAAGAGGAGCCATTTCTCTGGTGGCAATGGTTGTCGCCCTAGAGTATTCTTGTCTGGCATCACAACACAACTCCAAGATCAGAGCAGTGAGCAGTAGTGTGCCTGTTAATGGGAAGATCTCCCCCCACAGGCTCCTTTACCACATACATTTTCCCTTACTTTCATTTAATCCCCTCTCTCCGCTTCCTCTTTTCCCTTCTCTCACTCAGACTTCTTCCTTTTGCAATCCTCTCCCTCGTTCATTCTTACTCTTCTCTAGTCCTCTCCATCTACTCTAACTTTTTTTTTCCTCCCTCCTAATCTTGTGTGCTTGTTTTGAACGCACCAGAACCAGGACATAGGTCTCTGGGGGTGCCGAGGCTTCTTATGCAACATAATAAAAAATTCACACTTTGCATGTTCTTATTATGGAGAGAAGAAGAAGAAGAAAGTGTGGGGGGGGGGGATGCAAAATGTGGTTGTTGGAGGCTGTAACTACAAATTAAGAATAACTTGCATCATGAGGTAAAGAAAGAAATATAAGGATAGTAAAGTAACAAAGCAGCTGTCTTTGGCCATTTTGATTGCAGAGATTCCTGATTTATTTCTGTTACATCTGCATGAAGTTTACTGCATTTTTTTCTTGCGCAAACTCATTTCTTCCACATATTAGTCCTCAGATGGAAGTTTCCCCATGAGACAAAAACAATACAATTAGCATTAAAACGGTGCCTGTCCTGCCACGACCCTATTTCCGCGTCATCAATCATGAAAACAGAGCTGTTGTGGAAGCAGGAAAGGATTCGGCTGCCTAATGATGCACTGCTTACAATCCCCCCCCCCTATCTACAGATATGAAAGGCATTTCAAACAAATATCAGACAAACCGTCCTATTCTCTCCACAAGTTGAGCCGGATTTGCACCAACATTCAACTCACTGGTCATTTCCTCTTCTACCTTCCCGTGTTTTCCTGGTGCAGGCACGTAATGCAGCTGATTTTAAACCCATAAAAGCCTGTTTACCACTGCTATTCACAGATCATCTGCAGAGCATGAATTATTAATTCGACCAGAGCATCTTCTTCTCCCTCTTCTTTTCTCACTGTTTAAAACACTCTTCCATAATGTCATGCAGAGGCGTTAGTCATTACTCAACTATCTGCAAAGCAGTGAAGGTCCAAGAAATGTAGAATATTATTTACTCTTGCCAAATCAGTTTGTCCAAATTAATATATGTGGAACCAAGTGAAATAAAGCACAAAAGGATAAATGAAATCCCTTGAGTTTAGCCAACAGTACTTTTATACTTATTTTGTTGCTTGGTGTCTATTAAAGTCTGTCTTCCCCCCTTGCATTTGCAACACAGTGGAGCGGTGTTAATTAGGAATTATCAGAAATTAATTAAGATTTAAATAAGTCCCAAGGTGAAGAACTTGCTTATTACAGTACCATGTAAATCTCTTATAATCCGCTATAACACAGCACCAGCCAAACACTGCAAATATTAAGATGCACAGCAACACTCACTGGTCACTCACACTAGCTGCCATCTAATAGCTGCAGAGGATTTGCACATGAGCATGAGACGTGCTTTGCACAAGTGTCAGTGAAAGTAAACTTTTTCCACTTTTGTTGAAAAAAAATTATTGTAAATGCAGAAGTTTCTCTCAGCTATTTTAGATCCAATGGTTTTTTAATTATTTTTCTGCTATTAAAATGTATTTAGTCGCTTCCTAGCACCAACAAACAACATTCTTCAACAATCTTGCTGTATTTAGAAAAATTTAATGAGAGCGTGTGTCGAAACCTGTTTCAGAGTAAAACGTCACTCTATTTATTAAAGAAATAGGGGGAAAACTATGGTTGATAAAAAAAAACTCATACCTACCATTTTCACCTTAAAATATACATTTTAGGGGTGTGGGGTGGTGCAGGGGTTAAGAGCAACTCACATATAGAGACCCTAGTCCTCAACGCAGCCGTCGTAGGTTTGATTCCCAGCCTTGACGACCTTTGCTCCATGTCCTCCCCCTCTCTCAATGCCCAATTTCCTGTCAATTCACTATCAAATAAAGGCCACTAGAGCTAAAAAAAATATATATATATATATATATACATTTTAAAGGGAACATAGTGTCCTTCTGCAAAAGCCCAATTCACTAGAAGGTCAAATGTTTAACTTTCTTGGAACTGTGGCTATAGCACACTCTGATTCTATAACATATCGACTCGAAGGGGTGAACAAAAACGTGCAGTCAAAACCTTCAAGAGGCATGAATACTTTAGCAAAGCATTATATTGCACAGGGTCAGTGAAGTGTAAGATAATGCGTTATAGGAATTAAACAGTAAACGTGAAGAGAAGCAGCTGAGGATGTAGCATCATCTGCTAATGAACAGGTGAGGAGATCAGTGCAGGCGTCGGATTACACAGCGTCACGCGGCGCCACAAATCCCACATCAGTGATCCATCCTGTGCTCCGGTGGCTTCTTTGGCTAATGGACAAATGCCAGTGACACGATTTCCTGTTGTTTTAAAGCTCGTATCATTTGCAGCTACTCCTATCTGGCTGCTTCAGGAAGCTAAAAAAAGAAAAAAAAAGGCACAGACTGATGATGTCACTAAAGTGTGCTTCTTAACTACACAAAAGCACGCTGGGCGTCACGTCGGGGGCTATCCTTCTGAGATGGGTTCATCGTTACTTAAGGGTGAGCAAAGCAACTCAAGGTTAATCAGCACATGAGGAAATGTGCTGCCTACCTTGTAAGGGAGGGGAGCCTAATTTGCCATTTTTTCCCCTCTTCCCTGACTGGTGGAGCATTATGTGGTAGACAACCAGCGGAGCAGTGTGACAGTTTACATCCAACATCTCTGTCTCACCCATCATGCATCTCTGGGGCACAGGCCAAGTCCCATGGAGATCTGGACGCCCGACATGAAGTCGACAGCAGCTCAGGCTCCAATCACACAACAGAGTCATCTTTCACAGATGCTGCGGTGCACTGACACAGCAGTATTCCCTGTAATAAATGGGAAATGAGTGCGCAGAGCTCTAGCTGGCTGGCCTCTAAAAAACTTTTAGCATCAAAGTCACCTGTGTCTTTTGTCACTGTGCTTGTCTTTTATTTGTACAGTTGGAGAATTTTTTGTTTTACAGTAACAAAAAGCAACAGAAGAGTAGCTTGTCTAGTATTTCTACGATGTTTGGGAACTTTATATTTCTTGAATGAAGTCCATTTGATATTCAGATTTTATGTGACAGATGAACATCAAGTAATGAATAATTTGTAAATTGCATCTCATAAGATGACATCTGAATGCAACTGTTTAAACGGGTTGAATGTAAATGCTTCATTTTCCTTCCAATTCACTTACATCCACAATTTTGTGTCACTCTATCATATAAAATATAGATAAAACACGAACATTTGAGGTTTAAATGCGACAAATTCTGAAAAACGTGGATACAAATACTTTAAGCGATTCATTTGAATGATACATACTTTTCTCGGACAGCATGCACACGTCTCTAACTATTTGATAAAGTGACACAAATACAACCTATTAAACCACCTACCAATTCATTAGTCTTGTATTGCTTCAAAGCTCTAATTCTTCTGGCTGGATTACCAGCAGCAATTAGAACAGCATTAATACCAAAGCGTCATGTGGTGCTGTTTTTGTCTATGACACATTTGACCTTCTGGATGCTGTTTTGGGAAAAGAGATGAGCCACATAGCTTCGCAATGATACCAAAGCGAAACAAACAGGAAGTTGTGTAACTGCAGCAGAGCATGCCTTCCAAACTGAGCAGATTTTCTGCATTCTAACCTACTGCTCTGACCCCCCTAAGCCAATAAGGCTTTCATTATGTGGAGGAAGCGTTCTGTGAGACTGGGGAATACCAGACTAAGGAATGTTAAGCCCGCTGCTAAAATGGCTGAAAGATTTTTTTTCTTCTTCTTCCTCCTCTTTTTCCTTCCCTCGGTGCTGTTTTAGGAAGCAATCTGGTGTTTGCAAATTTGCATTTCTTTGTTGGAGAGACTCATTAATTTGAAATGATTGTGAAAACTGTGCCATTTGTTCCACTCTTGTGAGCTTTAATGCACCCAAGAGGCAGGGATTTCGCACAAGGGAGCGATCATCAGAAACCAAACTAACTCTTGGCTTCTTAAGCGCATCATGGAGGATGTAGACATATAAACTATTATTCAAATTGTCACTTTATTTAAAGAGTTGTTAAAAATAGGTTGTCGGGGATGTAAAAAAAACAGGATATGACCTCTCAATTTGATCACATATATGCAGGTGAGAACAGAAAGCAGAAAATCTGCAGTCTTCCTGTTTGCACTACAACTAAAAATGCTCTGGTCTAATGCTCTACTCTTAACACCGCAATGAGGCTGACAATAAGATCCTGCCAAATTATCATGGGAGTTTGATAGATGATAAAAATAAATAGCTCTTTGACAAAATAATATACAGCAGGCATGTAGAAAATATAGCTGCAGAGCTTTGAATTTCAGCAACCATTTAATCTTAGGTGTCATCAAAGCAAAGCCAGGGACCGAAGAGCCCACACACCGCCTTTATCAAAGCAATTTACTCACAATCCTACCTGGGCTGAAAATAGACCAGTAAAGCACATTTTGCTGCTTAACTACACAAAACCAAATATTCAGCATATCAGCTTTTGATACGAGTGGCAAGTTATCAAATTACCTCGGCACTCTCACTGTATTTTGGGTCTCCTAATACAATACAGCCAGGTAAATTGAATAATTTGACCATTTATATTTTACTCTTGGGAGGCGAAAGTAATTTATTCACACTGCATAGAAGCAACGCAATCTCTCTGAATACAGCAGATGATTTTATGCGAGAAAAAATGTTTTGCTTTTAGAACACGTCGCCTGATTCTTCATTACAAAAGATGAACATCTATAAAATGGAAGCTGCTATATATGCTTGAGTGAAAGCACCCATGTAGCTCACTCGCCCATGGAGAAAGTACAGTGTCCTCAGCTTAGATTATTAGAAATTTATGGGTTTGAAGAACAGAAAACAACATGAAACCAAATCCTAAGACTGGCATGACCTGGATAATTGAGGATATTCAGTGACGGTGTTTGGTTGAGTCCCAGTCAGCAGATTTAAATTACACTTCAAATTTGACCTACAGGCTAACCAGAGCTGCACAACTTAGTTTTTATCATAACTAAAGCCGTCAGTCACAGGGAAATGAATATGTTACTTCTTAATTTCTTTATATTATCCGTAAGTCATTATCATTCTGTAGGATCGTTAATAAAAGTTCTACAAGTTGTTAGGTTACACACACAGAGCTTCACAAAGGTTTAATATGATGTTTATTTAAAACCCTAAGCATTAATAAAGCACTTCCAACAGGATATTGCTTCTGTCACTTCTCTTATTATTCTCAGGTTATTAGCTCTAGGTTACGCAATCAGTATATTCAGTCTAACATTTTTCCCGAGCAGTCAAGGAGTTACAATAGGTGTTTATACTGAAGTAGTAGAGAATATTACTTTTAAAAAGCAAATTATTTTAACCAGGAAAGAACAACATGAATAAAGGGAATTACACACTGTGGGAAATATTGTATGAAGTGCAAAAAGTGCCACAAATTATGACTATCTGTGAAATACAATTTCAAATAAATAAATAAAAATAATTATTTCATCCATTTTCATCAATATGAATTGTAGGTGTAACATTAGTTATCAGAGTTTTAATGTTTTGTTAATTCCTAGAACTATTGGCTGGTTGAAAAACACAAAGGTGGATGGTAAGTCTAAAGGAAAGAAAATATCTAAAATCCTCCACCAAAAAGCCCACAGAACTGTACATATTGTAAATTTAGTTACATCATGTATTAAAAGTTTGGTATTTAATAACATTCAAGAATAGATTTTTAGAATAATTATTATATTTGGACATATAGAAACCTCTCAATCTTGGTTTCAAAACAGGAATTAGCATCAAGATTATGAACTCAAACAGAAAGTTGATGAACATTACAAAAAAATGGCTCAACATTATTTAAAGATAGATATGGGTGCATTAAATTTAGCTCAAATTTTTTCTCTTGTGGAGATGGTCATCGAAAATGTTTTTTTTTTATTTATTCATAAAATATGGATTTTTTTTAAATGAAGTTTTATAGTTTGGTTATAAGCAGCCATTATTGTTTGAAGTAGAGGATTCATTTACATTTTTCCAAATGTAGACACAGTCAGATTTTTATGATAAATTAAAGAATTAGTAGTTATTTCTTAAATTTGACTCCACATTGGAAATGTTTTGAATTTAAGGTTTACAATTTGAGACCCTGTGATAACTACTTATATTTCTAGTAGATTTAATTTAGTTTTTTTTTTTTATTCCTGTTCACTGGAGTTTGAGTAGGAATTCAGCACTCATGTCAATTGATGATAATTTAAGCAAAGGTTGAACTTTGCAAAATTTAGCAACTGTCTGGATTAAAAGGACCCAACATTTGCAGAACAAAATTAGATTTGGCTATGAAAATTCTGTTTCGTTTAGTGCACAAAACGGCTCGGTCCGGGAACAGAGATTCACCTTCCAGGGAGGCTGCCTGCTGTGTTCGAAGGTTAAAGAGGCATCCATGTGTGAAACTGAAGGCTACTGCAGTGAATTTAAAACTCTGTATCAACATATAGAGAAATAAAACAAGTATCTGAACCCTGACAGGAAAGATAAGACAACATTTGCACTTCTGAGGGGTGGAAATGCTGATTCAATAAATTTCTCATGAATTGTTTTCTGCCAACTCTGCAGGTGTGTGAAAGATTCCTCTCTCTTTCTGGGCCATTTAAATGAATCAGTGTCATGCATGGCCGACGCCATCAAGACTCGATGAATACTTTTGCGCACGATAAGCAAAGGTAGGGAAGAGGTACCGGTGAATCCATTAGCTCTGCTATGTTTCACTGACTACATTGTTTTATTCAGTTTCCTGGCAGCAGGGGATTCCTCTACACACAGAAGAATGAAGGTGGTGAAAGGCAGGATAACGGACCATTCAGAGCTTTGAAAGGGGGAGCAAACAGCACAGTGGGAAGATGGCTGCTTGTTGCAGTGGCGTGATAGGGAGTGGGCTTATGTTTCCAGAGAGGTTGGGGTCTTGAGGACTGGCAAGCATGCAACAGTTCACTGAGGATGATTTTTATCTCTATGATCCAGTTTTGCAGCCTTGCACAAACAAAAACTGCACAGAAGTGAAAATCTCATTTTCCATCTAACAAAGAACAATGCCAAACCAGGATGCTGCCACCTCCATGTCTCCATGACAAAAACACATTCTACTTGAGTGAATATTCAATTTAATTAGATTCAAAAATAGTTTACATATCCCAAAGAGAAATTCATTGCTGCCATAACCCCCATCATCCAAATAGGAAGGAAGAACATCAGAAAAATCCTCTGGCTAAAGACTGTTGCTGTACAATAGTTTGTCATGATAGTTCGATATCTGGGCAGCACAGACAATATTCCACAGTAACATCCTGGATGACACCATCAGTTGTTGGTAAGCACTGTGAAGCCACCCAATTTGCTCTTTCCACTTCTGCTTAAATGTATTTCTGCCCGTATGTTTAGAAAGTCAGGCCGATAGACAGAGCAGGTAAATTGGTGATATGATTTTTGTCCATTATGATCGATAGAAGATATGCAGTGTTAAACGCCTCGATTTCTTTCCGCTCTTTGCCCTTTTCAACTCCTCTGGGGTTTGGGGTTGTAATACAGATATTATTTGAGCTTTTCAGATGCTAATCAGCTGCTCCCAGTTGTAAAAGTAAAACCTTGCTGCCATGATTATGCATCATAGCAACTGTTCAAACGTAAAAAGTAAGAAAAAAACCTTCCAGCTGCACAGCATCCACAACCAGAGGTAACAATTTTCCAAAAAAAGCAACACCTCAAAAAATAAATAAATATTATATATATACAGTATGATCTCTACATTATCTAGCAAAGTATGGTATATTTTGATTTTAAAACTAAAGTTATGTGTCTTCACCACTTCAAGGCAGAAGTGTCAAGCAACCATCTATTACCATTAAGATAAATTTGATTTATTTTTTTAGGATAATCCCCACATTGATGACAGTAACAAGCTAACAGAAGTAAGAATACCCGAAAACTTTTAATATTATCCTCAAAAGGTATCATTTATAGCATCATTTTAACAAATGTTCATTAAGATACCAAACATAGTTTGGTATCTTTGTATTACACTAATGGCAATACAAAGTAAAAAAAGAAAAGAAAAGAAAATAAAAAGTATCGACTTAATTATAAAACTAATCAATTAAATGGATAAAATGATGCAACAGATTCAACTTAAATACATACCTCCCCAACCAGAAATATGATCATTAAAACAAGAAGCTGCTCTGAAAATGGAAAATTAATACACTGCCACAGGTTTGATCATGCAACATGCTGGGCTGAGCTTTAAGGAGTGCTCTTGACATTTAATGTTCAACCGGAGCGCCGATTGTCCATCTTGCATCCGTGTGTGTCTCTATTGCGGTTATTGCCCAGGTTTAATGACGGCAACATGGGATAGCGTACATTAGTGGAGAGTTGAGCGCTTCAAAATGTCAGGCTTATCAGAGAAGAAAGAGGGTGGTTGATAAATATCAGATACAAATTTCAAAAGCTAATGAGAAATATTCAAATTAACACAGTTTTCCAAATAAAGAAAAAAGAAAGAAAGAAAGAGTGTAATGATTCATTGCAGCCGTTGACATTGGAGACATTTGATGAAATGAAATTTTCTTTGACAAGCAGCACAAGGACAAGTGCTGTGTAGCTCATCATTTGAACAGCGTTCTCTCCAGGGCTCGCTGATCTGTCCAGCCATTTACCGCGGACAGATGAAACAAAATTAAAACTTGATGAAAACGACCAAGGGAGAAGTGAGGGTGGCGCGGCCGAAAAAAGAAAAAAGAACAACAACAACAAAAAGGTCAGCCAGAATGATGAACTCTTTAGGTCAGGTAGCATCAAACTGAGCATTGATCACCTCCTCTGCATGGATGCATCTAATCAAGCTGGTGTCTCTGCCTAATAAACCTGCAGCCCTACGCATGCTGATGACATCCCCGCCTCTCTGCAGCTCCAAGCACACACAACATGCAGTCCGCTTTTAAATGCGGCCAGAAATTTGACACACTACAGCTTTTATTGCTGAAGACAGCAGCTACAGGATGGGTGTCGTAGTCCTAAATGGGCCCCAAGTACCAAAATGGGAAAACTGTGGGTCCTAAATGAGGCATTACTAAAAGAATTTGGATTCCTCCCACTGCACTCAGTGAGGCTGGAAAATATTTTATTTAGGGTTTGATTGCAGCTTCTGGCCCTCAATACCCCATTAGACAAACTATAATGAAACCTAATATGATCAGAATGGTTACTGTGTTCACCATGCCTCTTTGAGTGAGCATTCAGCAAAGACTTGTCTTTTTCTTCTTGATGGAAAAAAATAGACCTATAGCATTAGATGTTGATATGAAATGGCTTCATGTAGCTCATTGTGTTTTTCACAAAGATTATGACACAAAGATTATGTCTTGGTACCATTCTTTAGTCATTGTTTTAAGGAGGACTCCATTGGATAGATCCAACGCCACACTTGGGGTCTTGAATCTATCCATCAGTTTTCTTTGGGGCAAAACATTTCTCTGCTTGAAGTTTTCATTCTCACCTCTGAAGTCCTATTCATAAAAAGCAATAATACAAAAAAAAGTGTTTTCTTGGAAGTAAGTAAAGCTGGAAAATAATTACTTTAAGCACCACTACCTTTTGAAGCAACCAGTCCAGAAATGGCTTAAATTGCTCAAGCAGGGGAAGGAACCAAGTCACTTTCTCTACTCATTATAGCTTGTCGTGCTGTGAAACTTTCACAGCAGGATCTGTTAAGGGCCTGGTGACCGCTTGCTTCCTGTCCAGCCACACTTGTGAGAAATTAATCACAAGAGCAGCCTTTGACTTCAACCTTTGTTAGACTGGAAAAGCCTGCGAACAAAAAGGCCAAGCACACCCAGCATCCTGAAGGAGCGACCAGGCTCTAGACAAAAAAAAATAAAATAAAATAAAGGATCTGGAGTTTGTAAGAAGGTCAGCTCTACAAGAGGAAGATGAAAAGAAAGGCTCTTGTGACATCACTCTTTATAACGTCAACCTTATCCGTTTTATTCATAAAGGAGGAGATAACAATGCAGAGAAATGAGACCGCCCGTGCAGCGGTTGTCAAGAGGAGGGAGACGTGCGGCAAACGACACGACACGCTTCCAAAGGCAAGCTGGCAAAGACAACAAATCCACCCACATCTTTATCTGTGATCAAAGAAAAGATTTATGATTCGCTGCATTTGCAATCAACTCTCCTTCCCCCTTCCTCCTTGCCTTCCCGCACATTATCTCCGAGTTAAGGCTATCAGGGTGAATTTGCCAGCCGACACATTTGACCCTCCTCCAACGCGTGGATGAAATTTCCCAAGAGTGACACTTTCATCAGGCCACTTACTGTCTTGACCTTCTGCAACTTGTGCCCTCCGAGTGTCATAAACACAGCTAATGTGGCACTCCGGCTATATGTCTCACTTTGTGCTGTGAAAGTGCCTGGGTGAAAGCAATTTATAAACTGGGTGAATTTATAGAAAAACAAAGCCGCCAGATGACATTCCTAATTTCTTCATGTAAAACACAGTTAATCCTATTTTAATTCCTGAATGAATGAAGCTCTGCTGCCTTTACCTTGATCTAATATGTCTTCCTTTCAGAACACACAGTCACCTAATTAAGATCAAGATGTTTGATGAGGTTTATCGGAGGGGGTTCCTTCTCCCAACCAGATGCACCAGATGGTTTGATACACAGAAGCATCTGCTTCATGATCCATGTAAAGGGGCCTAAACCCACTCTAAAATACATTCCTGGTGACTTAATTCATTATCTACCTTTTGCAGGTGATTATGAATAGACTTTAAACATCAAATTGACTAAATGGTGCTGATGGAGCAGGTTGGTGATTCAACTTTTAGACAAAACAGCCAAGAGAAAGAAAGGTTAGAGAAAAAACACAAACCGGCGTTGAAACTGACTATCTAGTGCAAAGTTTAAAGATTCTACAATACATTTTAAAAAGAATATTTCAAGAAAACAGTTTGAATCAGTCGTGATATTTTTCTAATTTATTAGGGCACTTACATTTTTTTTGTTTTGCGGTTAAATACTTTTCCTTCTATCATTAATAGTCAGACTGTGGTATCAGGTCCAACCACTTTTTAGTCAACATTTTTGAAATTACATGTTTTTCATCTATGTTCTTCCTTCATAGATAGCAAAGATCAAGACATTAAATGCATTAGAACAGCAAATAAAGTGCGGGTGGGTAGGAATATTAGGGACTCTGGGCTGTAATTATCTAAAGTTTATTTAGGCCGACAGGTTGATTAACAGCTCACCTTCATTCAAAGTGACAGCTTGGCAGAGTTTCAGGAGGAGGAGGAGGAAAGACCGCTATAACATTTCAGCACTGGCCGCTGCTAATGCTGAACTCAAAAGAATAATTTTCAGCTCAACAAAATCAATACTGAGTGAAATGAAAAGAAAGGGAAAAAAAATCCCAGTTTCTTTTAGGTCTCACATGCAGAATGTGCCTAAAGCTCAGGGGGATTTTTAAAATGGCACTCTTTTAAGCACAAATGCACTTCCTTTTGCATTAGGCTATAACTGTCCTAAAAGTTCAGATTGCTTTTTTAGCAGACTGGAACCAATCTACACAGCAGGTTGTTTTCCCCAAAGCCAAAGCCACACTATCTCTGTCTCACAAACACTGCAACAACCCACTATTTATGCCTTAATTCCTACACTGCTGCTGCTGCAAATGCACACTACTGTAAAAAACGGAGCGCATGAGGCATGTACAGACGCATTTATGGAGATTTGCTGAGCATATATGAATCATATACTAGTTGAAATCATTATACTGCAAAATGATATCTGTATAACTAATATAACACAGGAAATGCCTTATATATTACATGGTCAAATAAAAAGGGCAGCACTATGACGAGTTTATCATTTCATACTTTAGCCAAAACCTCTGGGTTCACTTCAGTTTAACATTCACCCTGATCTTAACCTGGTTTTTCCATAAATGTTATCATCCCGACTCATTTTATTTTATTAAAATAGCGCTGATTCACAAGAGAATTTACTGTATTTGAAGGTTCATTGTAAGACAAAAGCTTCTAAATTATATAAAAGCTAAATCAATTCAGACCTTCCCAATTTAATAAATGCCTTCCATATTAGTCACAATTATAAAACAGTATAATCAAATTCAGTTGATTAATAAATGTCAGCTGCAAAAACTTTCATCATCTGAGGAAGGCGAGCTTTTGTATTGAGGTTGCACATATTCTAATTTGTCAGTGAGTTAGATCATGTGTATCGAAACCTGGACATTAGTTACAGTGGATGTTGACAAGACATGACTGGTCCGTTCCACAGGATAAAAAAAAAGACTTAGAAATTGAAGCAGTGGAAGATTTTCAGCTCCACAACTTTTACCGACAGATTACAGAGAAAGAGATGAAAACAATACTACAAAGAGAAAACAGTGTGTAAAATAAATATATAAATAACGGACATCTTGGGAGAAGCTGAGCTTAAAAAACAATCAACAATTCAAGCAAAGGAGCCAGACCAGAAATTCTCCAGAGCAAGACAACAGATGGGCGTGTATGGGTATGATTAAATAAACATGTCAACTTTAGGCCAGAAAACACAAACTCTGTTTTGTTGTGTATGTGATGGCAAGATGTGGCAGACTTCTTAAAAATTAAAGACTGTTTATGCAACACTTTCTTAACTGCACACACATCTAGGAGGGAAAGAAAAGAGGGTTACTTAAGGCCAACTGGAGCTTCAACAATAATTCTGAAAGGAAAAAGTGAGGCTGCTTTAGTAAAAACTAAATAAGCAGGACACAAGCTTAGATAATAGACTAAACAGTTTTGATACTTTTTCTCCTTATAAAAAGAGTGTTCGCTTTTTGGTCTATGTGCAGAAAGTAGGGATAATTTTTTTTTAAATTACAGCCATTTTTGCAAGAGTGATATATCCAACTATGGGTCATCCATATAAATCCACAATGAAAAAATAAATTTATCTACAAAGGAAATAGCAGTTTACTATGAGGCAGGACTACAAAAACCACATGCAAACCTTGACAGCAGACTATTAAATGTTACTTGCAGTTTAGAGATTGTTTACTCTGAAGTGGACTCTGGAGCCCTCAGTTCAGCAGCTTTGTGTGAGCATATCTGTCCAACGCGGTTAAGTCAGCCCGTCAGAGTGACTGCACATGCACCGTATGTGTGCATGGATGCATCATTTAAACTCAGAACGTGTTAAATGTGTGACTGTCAAAGCAAAGTAAATGTGTGACTGTCATTTGGACAGCTGAGACCCGCCACGTCCTGATGTTTGCACGGACGCCCACTACAATATGTCTGCGGAGCCATGAAAAAGCCGCTTAAAGGAAAACTATACAATGTTTTCTGCGCGCGTTAATCTCTTGGCGTTTGAGCTTAGAAAGCCAAAGAGCCACAGCTAAAAATATCTGCAAATACACGCTTTCAAAAGCGCTAGATGAAGGAGGAGACAACCCACCTAAAGTGGGATTTGAAACCGTTTGTGGCCACTTGGTCTTATCTAATATCTATTCACTTTATCTGACACCTGCAGCTGTACTCGGCCTTTAAGAAAAGCAGCAGTTCATGAAATGAAAATTTAGCCTCACGGAAGCAATCACAGTGAGCACAAATGGACAACTGACCCCTTTAATCCGACGAGGTTAATGCATTAGAGATGGAACACTTCCAAGCACTAAAATACACAGAAAACATTTTATGAAAGATTTATTTTTACTCTAAAGGCTTAAGAAGTCTATTTTTGAAACACTAGGATACACTAGGATCTAAATTCTTACTAAGTAACTTTAGACTTATATACACACGTTCATGCCAATAACATAGATCTTCATGCATAAGACAGATGTTTTTTAGTGTTTTAGTCAAAACTGAGAAATCCATTTTTTTCTTTCTAAAATGTTAACTGTGAACTAATGAATCCGACACTAATATACTGTATGTTATGCTTGTCCTAATCCAAAGTAGCTCTGATAAGAAAAATATTTTGTACTTTTTCTCCAATCTTTTAACTGTGAGACAGCACAATCTCTACTGACTGAACATGCAAATAGGGATGAGCAATATGCACTTAACATTTCAGTAACAATTTGTGGTATTTATGAAAATATCAAGAAAAGTGAACACAATTTTTTACTTTTATTTATCACAATATTTTTTGGTCATAAACTTAGTATTTATAACCCCAGTAACAAATTACCAATTACTTGAAAAATTACTTCAGTTCAACAATAACATTATGTAGAGCAATTCCATAACTGCATTTAATCATATTCTCAAAAATGGTAAAATGGAAACTTATCAATGTTCTCATGGAAACAAAAGTTGAAAAACCGGTGGAAGTAATTCCAGCAAAACTTAAGTTTTTGTGGTTCATCATCTATAGCTTGCATAATGTCTATCTCATAACTTCTAGTGCTTTATGTTGCATCAATTGTCAGTATTTTAAAGAATAATAAAATAAGTGCTTGAAAAGAAAACATATCTTTGTCACTGGTTCATTTGAAGAACAAAACAAGCAAGGTTCAAACCAAAACCTTTTTTTAATTGAGAAGAGAGAACAAGAACACATTCTCATTGATTTGAATCTGTAATCCATGGTGGCCTTTGAGAACCAATAAAGAAGTGCCAGCAGAGAGCAGTGGCTGAGACTTAAAGCTCTTTCATAAATCAGCACAGATCTGTACAAACACAAGGCAGAGTTCCTCGGGGTGTGCGACAGACGGCAAACACATAACTCCAGTGATCTTTGATGTTTAAGCTGCAGGAAAAACAGAAAAGAAGGATGACGATGGAAAACTTGAGGAGAGGAAACATACAAGTCAGGAGACCCAGGACAGATTTATGGGATGGGATATGAGGGCTGAAGAAAAGATATGATTAGCTGGCTGGGAGTGAGAGACTCGTTCCCTATCCCCTATCTAAGATCTTATTAGCTATGACGACAGGAGGCTTTATAACAGCTGTATCACCCCGTGTCCTCATACATAGATCTTTGTGAGGCATCTCCAAGTTTTCAGTGTAAGAAATGTGGACAGAGCAGAGTAGTCGTCTTTTAAAGATTTTGGGGGGAAAGCTGGAGTATTTTTTTTCTCATGATTCTCATGTTTATTTTGCTGTCAGCTGTCAAATTTGTCAGGAAATATTACCCTCCTTGTTGCCTGATTCACTGGCTTCCCTTTATACAAAAATGTCAAATATTATCTTTCTCTCTGTAGGGATTATTTGAGTGGAGCAGGCAGTGAGTCACATCCATGCACACTGATATCCTTACATAATTTAGGGCACACAGAAATGATGTTTCTCTCCTCATAAGGTTATATTCATATTAAAATATATGCAAAATAATGAGCAATGGTTACTATTTTTAAAATAATACAATATGATCAATTTCTAAGAATTTTTATGCAGTCTACAATTTGAGTGAAACCTATTTTTCCAACACATTTTGCCATCCAGAAGGATACATTAACATTAGTGCAACAAAGGAATGGTTTCCATCAAAATATATTCAACATTGACTCATATGTAGAGAACAAATGCATGAACTTCTTTTTACATTTTTAATTGGGGAAAAATCATTTTCTGGGAAGTTCACAAGTATGATTTATTTTATCCATATAAAAAAACCACTGAAACTGATGTAAGATTATGAGAGTAATGTCTGAAGATGTGGTAAAGTTTGAGAGGTTGTCTTTCCGATCTAGAGTTCAAGCATAAGTAAAACAACAACTACATTTTTAAAATCCAAAACACCAAGTCGCGATGCATTTAACACACTTTATATAAAGACAATTAGCATTAAGTTTGTATTATGCTTAGAAATGTATGTTGCCATACATTCAAAAATATATTCTTATCTTTAATGTGGCAACTAATGGAATCCTTAGAGCTAACTTTCATTTTAAAGTTGTCACTTTGGCTTTTACTTTCTTCTATTTTTATCTTAACTTCGAAAAGAAAGCTTGTGAATAAATAGATTTGACGTAAATATCCACTGCCTGTAGAAACCAAAGTTGCAAATCGTGCGTATGCATTAACCTTGATTTTAACCCACGAGATGAGCTTATTATGATAAACCTGAGCTGATTCTTATCCCAATAAAGGCGGTGAGTGGGTGAGTAAACACAGAGCGCCGCAGTTCAATATGATTTGATTTTCCTGGAACAACAGCAACATATCCTCTCCAGCAGCTCTAAAGTTTCCATTGTGCCTTTGTTTTTTTTTTTCATTCTGAGGTATCATAGGGTTCCTTTTACTGGTCGGTGGACATGCTGGAAGAGTGCCGTGTGCACTGTGGTCTGCCTGAGGGGACTGTGACTTCCCTACAGCCATTCCCTGTCACCGTATCCCATAATTGGCCCCCTGCTTCTCAGTGGAGAGCGTTCATGTATGTGTATGTGAGTGGGCGCCTGCGTGCTTGACTGTCAAACTCAGATGATGCACAGATGGGCACAACGGAGCCCTGAACTGCTATGAAGACATTCTGTCAGCCTAGAGGAGCTGGGAACTGCTGAGATAGTTCAATCTGGAAGCTTTTTCACAAGGTTAAAGTTGGGGGGGGGGGGTTCAGTTGGGACGTGCCATATCTGATTGCAGAGGAATAGTGCAGAAATAATGGATACAGAGTGTGGAAATGCACCGCAGAGAGCGAGATTTGGTGACAGTGCTGGAAATGTGATACAGCAGAACAATTCTTTATCAGCTCAGAATGTGTGCTGTAATAGTGAATAGTGAAGCGGTTTGTACCGGCATCGGGACTTTAATTTCTGGCTGTGGAGTGCAGTGGGAAAGTGAGGACCACCACTTTGTGTTCAGGCCAAACCAGATAGATAAGAAAATGCAGCACGGTGTGTTCAGTGTGAATTTAATCATCTGTTTTCTGTGGATAAAGCACAAACAGCTCATTCAGTGGAATATCAGAAAGAGCCCGGGTATATCTGACTTATAAACAAACTGAGTTTAAAGTATATTAGAAGTGTAGTTGTAGCCCTTAAACTTCTTAGATTATATCACACCACAGATGGTTTTGTTTTTTTTTCCTTCTAATAATCCAACAATAAGAGCTACACAATTAAGTAAAAGGAAAATTATAATTTTCTTTTAAAACATAAAACTATGAGTAATTAATTTTTATTTTGTATTCACCCCCTCTTAGGAAGGGTGGTGCATATATCTGAAGTAAAATGGTCCATCATAGTTTTCACATTTTATGCAAAAAAAAATCTGACAAGTGTGCATCGGCAATTTTGAACTAGTTTTACATGTTTCCTACAGCATCCTAGAGTCATTTCAATTTCTTGTTGCTGGGAAAACACAAATAAAAATAGACAAAATAGAAAAGCAATCCATAAATATTAGAACACAACAAAACAATGGACAAAAACAACCTAACAGAGCAAACAGAACAAAGCTGCTCCAACATCCTGCAACATCCTTGAGCAGCACAATTGTAAAATTCAATTTGAGTTGGTTCATACATTAAGAAATGTGAAACAAATTGAAGGGCTGTGAATGTTTTATCAAATCTCTGGAAATAAATATAACAAGAACAGAAACCAAAAAAGATGATAACGCCAACGCACTCAAAATATACCCATCTATGCTGTCTTTCATCAGCAATCAAATTGTGATGCTGGTAATTAGGAATAAAAAAAATGCATCCCCCCCACCCCCTTTCATACTTTGAAACACTGTTCAAAGTAATCTGCAAAGACAGAAAAGCTGAATTACTTGCAGCTCAAAAACACACGGCATGCAAACTCAGCGGGACGTGTGTAAGAAGACATAAGAAGCTAACTAATTTCAAACAGTCATGAGCCACAATGGCTGGCAGACACTTCAAACGGCAGATAAAACACTTGGGATCAAAGCAACATCCAAGATAGTTAGCCTGACTCACTAAAGATTCAAGCTAACTCAAATAGCCAGCCAAGTTACTGTACACGATGAGCTAAATAAGTACTATAGTCGATATCGGTGCCAAATGTTTCACTCATCAGTCTCCTCTTATAGATCAATTCATTTGCATGTGGCTGTGACACATATAGGGGATGTGTCGCAATGTTTTATCTGATAAAAATTAAATAATGCAGCAAATAAACCATCATTGCGTCCTACTAACACATCTTCTGCCTTTTTTCTTTGGCTACTCCCTTGAGGTCATACATCGGAGGTGCTGCTCTTACTGACAAGTGAGCCCAGGGGGAGATGGAGGTAGCTGAGATTTTCATTGCAAACACCTGACATGCCCATCCTCCGGAGAGATGAGACTGACAGCGAGAAGGCCTATAAGCGAAGGTGCAGCCAGATTATGCTGTTGCCCCGAGGAGCATTTCATCATGGGGGTCAGAAGAGGAGAGCAGCAGGACATGCTCAGAGATAGAATTGATGTTCTTTATCTAGTAGGTCAATTTAAGAAAAGAAATAATAATTGGCAAGATTTGAACAACTTGCCAGAGCTGTGAAAAATAAAAGAATCTGACCAGAGTTTCCAACGTCTTCTCTGGACAGCCTCGAAAAAAATTAATTGAGTTCTGAAGCCCAACCAGGGACCAAGCTAATACATTAGATATATTATGAATAACAAAACATTGTTTCATTACATTTTTAAAGTTGCATATCAAATCAACATCATCTCACAATCAGTAGGGATAAATTAAATCTAATTTGACAACCATGAACATGTATCTCATGCCCAAAGTAAAGTAAATGCAAGAAACCATCATATTACCTATAATATGAACTAATGCAGATATATTGCTTGTATTAAAATACATCCAAAGGACCAAAATGATACATAAACCATTATTAATTCAGTGAATTTCTATCCTTCATCTCACATTGATGCTCATTCTGTTCTCCTTTTGTGAACAGCTCATATTGGGAACAGAGAAAACAGCTATTTGAGGGATGAACATTTTATTGATGTGTTTTATGTTTTATCAGCAGCAGACAAATCCACAACTTGCTGATACAACCCTGTAGGATGCTCCTCAGAGTTCGCAGGCTAATCTCTCCAACCTCTGCAAACCTGTCACAGGAAACTTCTACGATATGCCAATTTCATGAAGACTGAGGAGCTTCATTACATATATTTGCTATCTATTAATTTATGTAGCTTTTTCTCCACACATTTTGTTTAGATTGCAGCTAAATGTACAACAGAAACGCATAAACAACGACAAACATCGCTTCGCTGCTTTAAATGATCATTTTCTAAAGGAGGATGAGGAGAAAAGCAATTATTTTAAACTCGAGTTCATCCATTATCAGACGTTTCGTTTGCATGCAAACAGGTAAAAATGATCTGACTTTTTCTGCTTTAACATAAAAACAGAATTAACAAGACTTCCAATTAGCTAACCCTGCTTCAGAAGAATGATTTACATTACGTTTTATGCTCTGTCAGTCATCTGTGAAAGTATTAGAAGTGTGCTTAGGGAAACGACAGAAGTATACGATAGAAGTGAGGCGTAGGCGCGCAGAGGGGATGAAAGCAATTGAGATGTAGACATTCTGAATAACAGTGCATGAAAATAAGATCGAAGGTAGAGAAAAGCAAAATGTAACACAGAAATAAAAATAGGGTGAAACTATCATTTTGGAGTAATATTTGTAAATTAGACAACAGCAGAGTTTACAGATTTGCACTCAACCTCTCTTTTCAGCTGACACAGGGAAAAAAGCTACACTGTATATTCGCATAACGAGACCAGTGGACCATCATTAAAATCCAGGGGCCGCAAGACAAATCAAGCTCCACCTGAGTGTTGGTTGGTGTTGCCCCCCAGAGAAACGCGCCTTGTTTAACCTGCTCCTCTTCTGTCAGCACTTTCATAAATAATTCACCGAGCACTCTGGGGCAAGGGAGCCGTAGAGTGAACACTGCTTCTCTCCTGTCTTTCCCTGCATTATTTTATTGCCCTGTATTTGCAGAGCACAAACAAAATGCGTTCATTTGCATAGGAAAAGACCTCCGGGTGCAGGTCATCAGAGCTGCCCGTTAGAAGAAAGTTTGAACAGTGCAGGAAGAGAAAGGAAACTATTCTGGAAAGCATGTTCGCGCTACGGTTTATTCTCTTTGCTCAATTCAGACAAACGCTGATGTTTTCAGCTCCAGATGCATCCGTGTGAATATTTTGAGAGAGCAGGAAAGACTAAAATCCTCCAAAATGGAGTACTTTTGACTTTTAAATCATTGGTTTCTGTCACGAATCATTTCTGTTCTCTATTTTAGTCTTGCATCCAATCTTCTGCAACCTCTCAATGTTTTCAGATAGGTCAGAGAGGCTCGGCCACGTTGCCCTTGTTTAAATGCCAACACATCAACAGATATTTTTATGCTGGGCTGGTGCAACAAGCAAACAGTGCTTCTGAATCTCAATGGGTCAGCAGCACTCAGCACTGTAAAATGTCCTCACAATAGCAGCCAGTTTTTTGCCGTTCCACATGTACTGACTGGGAAATGAACACCAAAACTGAGGAAAAGATCAAATATGCACATTGTAGTTGCCCCATAAAATTTGGAAAATGTTCAATTTGTGCCCACAAGTGCACATATAAAAGGCAGTGTTCTACATTTAAATCTTTTTTTTTATATCATTTGCTTTAAAACATATATTCAAGTGGTATAGCTAAGGTTTGACAACCTTGAGAGTAAAACATAACAGCATAGAGGTAGATATTCTAGTCATTATTGATAAAAAACTATGTTGCCAAGTATCAGCATCTGTAATATTTTTCTTCAGTGTTGCCCCAGTTGGGTTTCTTGCATGAATGCTCCTGCCACAAAGGATGAATGCACAAATATGCATGATGCTACACCACAAAAATTCAATTTTTGTGTTGTAGTGTTTATCCTGCACACTTCAGACTCTTAAACACTACATGTCAGTTTTTGTTTGGATCATTTACCAGTAGCCCAGAAAAAACTGGGTCATGTGGAGCCTGAATGGCTTCATCAGAAACCTAATCCCAGAACTGTCCTCTCTCAATGTCCTTTTTTTCTCCAGGATGACACTCTTCTTTTTTTACTAAGTCATAAGGGAAACAATTCTAGCAGTCAATCGAGCCATGGAAAAGAAAAAGTTCACCATGGTGCTTTCATTTGATATCTAAGAGAAATTGAAACAAGATTGAGAAGAGTAGTGGAGTGTGAGTGATTTGGGCTTGTTTTGAAGCCACAGATGCCTGCCTATCTGTGTAAAAAATAACTTTAGATGAAATTACATATTCATAACAAAAGACTCAAATGATTTGCAATGGTTCAGTCAAATTCTAGATTGCAACCTAACGGACATATTGTTTTTGGGACTTCTAGGATTTGATGCACTAAGCAAATGCCTACTGATGTGAAAAACTCAAAGAATAAGCCAAATTTCCTCAAACAGAAAGTGAGAGACTAAGACACTCCACCAGAACAAGAAAAAAAAAACACAATTTCATTCATTGCTTTTCTGAAC
Source organism: Poecilia picta (assembly GCA_033032245.1). Lineage (NCBI taxonomy): Eukaryota > Metazoa > Chordata > Actinopteri > Cyprinodontiformes > Poeciliidae > Poecilia > Poecilia picta. The sequence goes on from CM065354.1 coordinate 7,912,643, forward strand.
ACTGGTTACATTTGTTCTTGACTCATAAAATGAGCTTATCTTATTCAAATCCATGTGTTAAAACACTTCTTTCTGCTCTTACTACAAGCTCCTGAGTTTTACCCTCTTTTCCCTTAACTTGTTTGTCTGCATATAAGAGAGCTAAGGTTTCTCCTGTAGCTAACATGAAGAACCTAAGTCAGAGACAACTAATCACTGTTTTCATAATATGCACCATAGTTTATCCTACATGAAAAAAGTAGGGAGATTGAGGTGTCAAATCGGTTGCATTCAAGGATTGCACTGTTATTGCAAACCTCAACAGTGTTGCTTTAGAATCTACGATGTGCATCGTGTTTGATCAATTTCAAAATCGATGTCCTTCAGCTTCACACACACAAAATGGCAAATGCTCGTTATTATCACACAAATCATTCAATTACTTAGTGTTAAATGATCTTAAGCTTCTAATATCTTAAACATTGGAGGGCTCATTAAGCACATTGTTGTAATTTGTCTAATTTGATTTCAATACACAATGAAATTAAACTCCATTACAGACAATCAACGTGAAAATTACACGTCTATATGTATTTTAGCCTGGCTTTACTATATACTCTGTCCTAAAGCAATTTTGCATCATCATTTTTGCAGGAAAAGAAGATACTGCAAGCAATGATAACAACTTTTTTTTCATAAGAACCTAAAATTATAAAACACTCATCTTCAAGAGGCAGAATGTATACATAAGTTGATTCATGGGTACACACTTGCATATATAGTCAGCAGCGTCGTTTATCAACCTGATAAATGGGTGTCGTATATTCTTTACAGACACTTCATAAATGACTGATTCTTTCCAGTAGTAACTGCCTAATGAGATGAAGTGGGTATAACCAGCCCCTACTGGTGCCTGAAAGGTAATTAAGATCTTTGTGTTCTGTGTGTAACAAGTTGCAAAACATGCTTCAGCTGCTAATGATGAGCCGTTGAGTGAAGAAGATACAATTCCTCACCCAAGCTGTTAATAAGCGAGATCTAAAGACGGGGTTTAAAGCAAAAAAAAAAAAAAAAAAGAGAAAGAAATCTGCAGTTTACGCTTGAACCACCGGTGCCTCCGCCAGCATACAGACCCCTAGAGAGCAATTCAAGAATTTAATACTAACAAGGTCAGCACGTAGATAGACAGAACTACTTCCCCCTCCCAGGTTTTATTACAGTAATGCATTTAGACAACTAGCCTTGTTTGTCCAATATTAGCTTGTATATCTCTGTTCCTGAAGCCTCGGGGAGTCGCAGCCGTTTACCATGACGTGTTTAGTCCTTGACAAAAACTACACTGTACTCTTTCTTTTCATTTAATACCACTGTGACCCATTACGTGTTCTTTTCCATGCACAAGCCGACCTCCGTATTTGTTATCAGGTCAGAGGTTTGAAAAGATGACGCAGCTGTGGTATAGAAACAAGATAAACAGCTACTGGGATTTGGTCTGATTTCACGGTAGAGCAGAGGTGACTGACAACTTGTAAGATCCATCCCCAGTGCATGCTAATGGAAGCTTGGAATATAGCAAAGAAATGAATTGGGTCTCCTAGGGTTTATGGTTTCCTTTTTTTTTTTGGGTGGGGGGCCAATTGCTTTGAACTACTCTTAAAAGAAAATCCCTCTGGTCATGCCAAGAATAAATGCTGTGGCATCAGTGGATTTTTTTTTTTTTAGATGCAATAAAGAAATAGCCCCAACAGCTCATTCTGAAATGCACCTGTTTTTCATGAGTAGCATTAAACAGATCAATATGTGTTCTGTACAATCACCCAGGATGAGTTTCAAACGAGAACTCCTATTGAGGAAACATACATTTTCTGAAGCCAAGATTTTCACTTTCCATATGAGAAATTGTAAATTCTAACAGATTTCCAGGATGGAGCTCAGAAATTCCAGGTCTTACATTGAAATGCAAAAAAAGGATGACTCATCGATTGAACGTTTGAACATATCAACTGAGATATAATCCATTATTTATAATTGCACGCATTTCAACCTGAACCGCAGCACGATGAAAGCAAAGTTAGTCTGTTTTTTTTTTTTCTTTAAATCTGTATGCTGAAATTCAACTTGTAGTTTAGCCACTCCTTAGCCCACCAGCTTAGACAAAAAAAAAGAAAAAAACTCAAGGCAACTTCCAATCTGACACCTTTACTTGACAATCCAACTGTTTTTTCCAAAGGCTCGGTAAATCCTTCAGGCATATCCCTGATCCTCCTTATCACTCTTCTTACCCTCTCCAACTAGGCCTTATCTCCTCTAGGGCAGTAATTAACAGGAATTACATAGCGTTCCTATCTGCTGAGCCCACCTCCTTACTGTGAGAGCCCTTTCCCATTTAAGGCCTGTCTACTGAAGATTGCCCTCGGAGAGGGGATCCTCAATCAAGAAGTGACACACAACTGTTGTACTCTTCAGCGGAGCCTCGCCACAGAAATGTAAAGTTCTGGAGATAAAGGCCGAGTTGGGAGGGAGAATGAGATCCTGCAACATCTTGTAGTTTGTGTTAATCCACAAATATATCAGCGACTCCTACCTTGTTTGTCATAAGTGATGCATTTCTAAATGTGCGTGTGTTACATAAGCATTTGTGGTTTCGATAGTGACAACAGAGTTGCTCTGTCAGTAGATTTGACTGTGCGGTTGAAGGGAATATTTTGGGTAAAGTGGGTGGTTTGGGAGCTGGGAAATTGATCGGTTCCAGAAACTTTACCAGCATCAATTGTTAATTAAGATAGGACTTATTTTTAAAATCATAGTTACATGACAGAAAGAAGAAAAAAATCAATATGGAGGCTCATAGCTGTTCCGTTTTTTTTTTCTTTTTCTTTTGAGCCTGCACATTCTAAATGTTTAACAGCATCCTTGAGAAAAGCCTCCTCTCTACTTCTGTTTCCGTGGCAACTGGCATGCATTGGAATTGATGACATCTCCTGATCGCCCACTTACTTTGCACTAAGAATGCTCTCCCAGTGAACTTCGCCAATACCGTTTCCCTCACAGGAAGAGGACGCCACAGAGGAGAAGGTTTATTCACTCGGCCTGTAAAGTGCTTGTGAAGCTCCAGAGGCTAAGATCGGGTTGCCTTGAAAATCAAGAAGAGTCGTCAGCCTCGAACTTCAAACAATCAGGAAAAAAAATCTAACTAGGTCCAAATAACGCGTGGTGATCTGTGTGCCTGTGGCGCTGTGTGTAAGTTTTATATTTATGAATCAGGCACCCAGCATGAAACATTATCTATTAAACTCCTGCTGCCAGCAGCAAACTTGGGAAAGTCTTGTCATTATTCAGACGTTCCAGTTAAACGTTTTTGTCGAACAGTGTGGCCGTCCCACTCGCTTTCATTCGCCTCCTTAATTAACATTGACGGGCAGCCAGACAGCTCCAAAGGCCAAAACCTGAGGCAAGACCAGTTGCTGTCACCTTGTTACCACTGTAATGGGTTCAGATGAGGTCCCCCTGACACAGGGGGGAAGCAAAAATGAATTCATGAAGCCTGCCTCACGTACTCCCACTTTGCCTCTCTTACCTTTCCTTCCACCACTCCACCTACAGAACCTTGTTTTAGCTGCCTGGTCCTGCACAGCAACCCAGTAGCACCCATTTCATTCTGCTTCATTAAAACCATAACACATCCCCACTTTGACCATTGTAATCCATTAATCATCAGCCACAACTTATTAGCTGCTGGGTTGTGTTTGTAAGGGCTTGTAGCACAATGCATATCCAGACACTTGAACGGTGTTTGGTGAAGCCAACAGCATCAAGACGACCATGGCAGACCTGTTTAAACATTCACTCAAGTGCTATTACCTTCGACAGCCAAAGAACCGCTGAGCCTGGATGCTCTGTCAGAGAGCTGGATGTCATACATGTGTGCAAGAGCTAGACTTTGTGCTGTCAACCCAATTAGGGCTGCCCAGGCACAAACTGACTGCATTTTGTTGGCTTAAAAGAGGTCAGGGAGCGTATAAGACAGAGGCATTTTCCCAGCTTGGCAACACCGAGGCTGAAAACGTTTGGAGAGCGACTCAAAGGCGAGGCGACATTTTGAAACTTAAGCCATCAGGAGTGGATGTGCAAATAAGAAACCGTTTGGCAAGTCTACATGTATTGACCAAGTTAATAAAAACATTAGGCGCAATAAACATGTTGAAAAACACTTTAAAACCTTAAAACAGTTACTTTATCCAAGGCAGAGAAAGTCCAGAAATGCCTCGTTTTCTGATTATACATTCAATGCACTCTTACTTGTTTAATCCAATTATTTGGTGATCCTCCATTCTGCATATTTTTCCGTTTTCCTTATCCCACACTCAATAATCCTTAACCCTCATGAGCCCGCCTGTGATTCCATGAATGCCCAGAGGGTAGCTGACCCCCTGAATAATGTACTCAGATCAATTCTACAGACTCTGCACAGGCATGCAAATCTGCAGTTCACAGCTGTAAATCTCCATGTCCGATACCGCAAACAACATTGGGATGTGTATCTTAAAAGTTCAATTAATAAAAAAAAAAAAATCATAAAATGTAAACTTTCCATCCAACGGGTTGCACTTCAGATAAATACAATATTTTATACACAGGCAGTGCCTCGCTAAAGAACTCTTTTTGAATCTTGTTGAATCTGCTAAATATTTCTTATTTTACCAGAATTGCATGTGATAAAAACACATAGCAGTGCATACACGTGAAGTGAAAGCAAAATTTGCTGCAAATACAGCTACAAATCTGTTTCACAGGTGGGTTGCAGCCCAAAAGGTTCAATTTTGGTCCCAATTACCCAAAGCACTTTCTTCCACATGTTTGATGTGCCCAGTGCAAATGGGGTTCAAGACACATGTATGCTAAAGCACTGTATTTGTTAAATTAAATGTGTATTGCTTAGAGGTGTGCCGATGGATCGGTCACCGATCATAATCGGCCGATTTCCGTGAAATCGTTGATGATCGGGATCGGCCGATCATTGGCTCTGTTACCGATACCGATCACCTGCATCTCATTTCTCAGCCTGTCTGTCCAGCTGGTCTCGTCTTTCCTTCACTGCGCAAACGAGCAGCAACAAATGCTAAGCGATGTGTAACTATAACGCACTGAGTGAATGAGGACGTTTGCGTGTTGCGGGGGAAAATAGAAGCAGGTCAAAATGCATCAACACCACGAAGCTAATAGACATAAAAACAATGACGGAGTTTGGCTACATCGAGGCTCAGTGCAGTAAAAAGACACGGAGGATCAGACAGCAGGTAAAGCAGCACAGCTACAAACACTCACCGGATTAGCATGACGGTCAGAAAGATAAACTAATAACCGTAAAATGATTTCTGATATGATAAAGTCTTCGAGCTGCGATGTAAGACGCTGGTTCTGCTGTTGAACCGCTGCTCCGCTACAGGTAGTAATATTTAATATTTAGTAATATTTGACACGGAGCCGCTTCTGTTCCACCTGGTAGTGACTCACATACTGAACCTGTTTAAAGCTGCAGCATCTAACCTAAAAATTACATTTTACATAAGTATTAAAACTTTCGCTGTCCTAACATACGACAGATAATCTCTAAAAAATAATCGATCTCCTCCCTGTTACTCCGCTCAGTCAGAAACAGCCAATCAGAACTAGCAGTAACCAGCTAGCCGCCATGCTAACAGGAAGTTTTCATTCAGTAACTCAGGATTGTTTATTGTAATTGATCCTGTTTTTGCCTTTGAATGTTAAGTTTTATACTTGAATTTTTTGGCAATGTTGAGAGGTTTTATTTTGGCTCTTTGCATTATTTAGCTTCTTCGGAGCCTCATATGTATTCAGTCTGTTAAAGATAGTATTATTGATAGCAGTTCAATTTGCACAATGCCTGTTTTATTTAGTTTTCTTCTTGGAAAAGTTATTGAAAACAAGTTTTTGTCTAAATTAAGGTGAATTCATGGTTCCTTTTTTCACATAATGTAACGGTAGTGTTTATGATAAAAAATAAATAATAAAATAATTATGTGATCAGTATCGGGGATCGGAATCGGCGATCGGCCCTCAGGGGTGATCGGTATCGGTATCGGGAGAACCTGATCGGCACATCCCTAGTTATTGCTTATTTGTTTTTTTTTAAACACAAGCTGCAGCAGTCCTTTCTCTCATTTCTCTCCTTAGAATAAATGAAACCGGCCAAGAGCTGGATGTTTTATAATCAGTTTGCCAAAGGTTAACTTTTCTGATGTAGACCAGCAGACACAAAAATCCGGACGAATTTATCACTCAAATGTAGATGTTGACATTGCATGTGAATTGTACATCTGCTTGGATCAGAGTTCCATAATATGAGACATTTCCTAATCCTTCTGCCTCTATGCACTAAATTGTAAAAGAAATGCTGGAATTGCTTCCCCTGCACATTTGCAATGACTCTGTGACAGTGTAATACCAGAGTCATTTACCCAGGTCCATTTTGCTTCCGATATGAAATGCAAAGATGTTGTTTTCTCAATTTGTTTGATGTAACTGAGCCGTGCAGAAGGAGTCGTCATTTCAATTTTGTGGCTTACATGAAATACTGACACATGCCTTTGACTGAAATAAGTTACAGCGAGTCACATCATGGAAATGTTCGGTTTTCCCTGCACGTAGAGGCTGTGGCTCTTTGTACTGCGACTGTGGTACCCCTGTGTCCTTCACAGCTTTTAGCATGGCGTGTCCTAGTGCAGTGGTTAAGTCTAATCTTGAGACAGAAAGGGGGAGAAAGAAGAAAAAAAAATAAAAAGGTGAACGGATCAGACTTACCTCCGGGTAGAAACGGTTCCTGTGCCAAATAGTTTCTTTTCAAAGCTAATCTTTTATTTGCATATTAAAAGCAATGAAAGACGCATACAGAACCATAATCCAGAGCTGTCCTTGTGTTTCTTTGAGACCAAGCACTCGGTATACAAAAAAGCAACAGAAAGCCTCCGAGAGCTTTGCGAACAGCAAAATAAGGCCCTTTTCTTTCTTATACAGTATCACACTCTCTTAAAGCCACTGAGGGTGGCATACAGATTAAACATCATTATCAGGCCACATTTGAATTTCAATGTGAGGCAAATGAAAAGTGTTGAAATTGGATTGGAGTAGTTTGATTTTAAACATACCAGAAATGGAACTAAAGCAGATGACTTGTCAAAAATCGAAATTCATAAAGCACAAACTGTTACGCTTCGTCAAGGACTTCCCTCTCTGTTATACACCTCTTGATTGATCCGAAGATAACCAGGATTCATGTTAAAAGTTAATCATCTTTTACTGACAGTCTATACATGTAGTCATTTCCAGTTAGCTGTCTTTCAGAAAAAAAACTCTTATTGAAGGGGTGTTAAGTATTTATTTGAATATTTGATCCGTGTCTACACCATCTTTTGATTTTTTGATGGAGGACAGAAGCATCTCTGCCACTCATTAGGATCTAGGTGAATAAAAGCACCAGTGGCAGCTGGCAGACTTCAGGGTAAAGCTATGGCCCTCATTACACAGGTTCAGAGGGTAACACTTCAAGAAGCCAACTTAATTGGCTGCCTCAACATTGCTTTTTCTATGCTGAATTCATTTTGTGGTTTACATTTCAAATTATGTAAAAGAAACACATTCATCTTAGACTGAATACAGAAGTAACCTCTTGAACTGACTCATCTTTTCAAGAGGAGGATTTTTACTTTTATTTTGGAGACACATTCGATTTGAAAGGAATTAGGAATGTGAAATGTGAAACTAGCTGATTTCTGGTTACTGGTAGAAAACACATTAGACATTTAAATCTAGTCCTTCAAGAGCTATCGGATTGGTATTGCTCCAAGTCAACAATTTATTTGAGTCTTGACTGAAATATTTGGACTCATCAATGATCCAATCTTGTTTAGTTATTTCTAACAAGCTGGTTATTATTATATTGTCCAAGTCTGCCAGGCTGGTCTACAGTCAAATGCATTTGTTCTGCACCTCTATGCTGGGTTTGACTCCTGTTTTCTGTTCATGGATTAGGAGCAAATTGTCTGCTTCCCAAGGACTAAAATCTACCATGTTTTCTTTTATTTACGTTTCACACGCTAATAGAATCTAATCGTTTTAGAAGGCCACTGGGGCTGTAAAAGCATTTCATGGTTGTTTGAGCCACAGCTGAGAAGTTTTCACATTTGCAGAGCTGCCGCTATACGTCAAATAAAAAGAAATAAATGGAAAAACCCTTCTTGTAAATTACAAATGATGATGCCCGCTGCTCCCCCCCTCCTCCTGCCATCATACTCTCTGCACAAAACACACACTCCTGCTGAAGCACCTCTTATGTTTCTGTCAGAAATGCACAGCAGCTGTGGGGGAGCGTTCAGAACAAGGCTGAGTTGTGATTGGCCTATAAAGTGACGAGGGAGAGGCTCATCTCAGAGAGAAGCCTTTGAGATGACAGATTTAATTAATGTGGAAAATTTATTAATCATGGCGCCTCAGGGAAATCAGATGCGATATTTTACAATTTTTTTGGCCCTGAAGGATCATAAATAGGAGGTCATATATTTAATAGCATGTTTCACATCAAACACAAGTAATACATCACAGATAAATATGTGGGACCATATTGTACAGCTAGCGAAAGGTAGAGATTTTAAAAAGAGAAATAGCTCAGGGGGTCTTAATTTAAGTAGCACAAACAATAGGTGCACTGCTTTGGATGTAATGACAAACTTTTCTGTGGGAAGAAAAGCGGGTAATTCCCTGCTAATTATAATCAAAATCCTAAGCGGTAGGGTTTGAATAGAACCTGCTTGTATCTTGGGAGTAAAAAACAGTGGTGAGAAAAGGAGCCAAAGCCTGAAGAATAGAGTCAAGCTGGTTTGTTTCCAAAACGCCTGCAGTGCGTCACTCTCCTCCAACCAACAAAGGCATTGCTCCTTGGCGAGCTAGCATAAATCCTTTCTGCTTCGCTACGAAAAAGAGGGAGAGCACAAAAGCTCCAAAGTTGGCAGGATTCCCATGAGAGCGGTAAAGATTCAGTTTGTTTCTGTTTCTTGCAGAAATAGGTTGATTGGGCTCTGACCTATCTTGGTGCGGTTAAAAAAGGAAAGGATGTATAAAAGGAAACAGAAACTAAAGGAAACGTACAAAGAGAACAAGAGAGTAGTGTTTCTTTATTCATAGCTGTCACTTGGCAGTGGGGGGAGACTGAACAAGGAATCAACACAGAGAGATTGTGTTCAAACTTCGCAATGAAGACACATTGAAAAAAAAGCCACACGCTGAGAGCCGGGCTGCATCCAAGGACCTTGACAGGCTCATCAATGCGATGCTGTTGAGAGACTTCCTGCATGCACAAAACTTCACCTCTCAAGCGAGCACAGCTTCATTGTGTAGGGCAGGTCTAATTGAAAAAAAAAAATCACAATCCAGGAAAAGTTTCTTCCACTACGATGGCACTGAGGACAAGCAGACAGCAAACCTCCAATCCAGAGCATGACCTCTTTGACTGTTTAATTACACAATCCACTGCTAACCAGAAATTCACTGAATGGGATCAAATGTGATTCCCATGTCGATCCAGCAAGTTATTGTTTTTATTTCAAATATCCATGAATGTGCAGTGCAGAAGCTGGCAAAAAAAAAATTAACATGGTGACAAAAAAAGTATTTACAAATAGAATATAGGCTAAAAATAGGCTTCCAAACAGCATTGCTTTTCAAAGACTCAATAATCATTTACATATTTTAGGTGGGAAGTTGCGGGATCTATAATCTCTCCCAGGTAAGGTTCAATTCTGAGGCACCAAAAGATTTGCATGTTTTCAAAAAACAACATTTATTCCTCTTCTGGAAAGCTTCTTGAATCATAGTTATCCCATGCTAAGTAAATGTAAACACGTGATGTCTTGTTTACCCTATTTTGATTTTATGCCTAAATGACAATAACGTCAATAAACTCGAATTTGTTATCGTGAGGTGCAAATGCTTATATATCGTGAAATAAATTCTGAATGAATCATCTTCAAATGGATGTATTTGGTATTCTTTTCCATTTTATTACCTTGACACAATCTTTCCAGCTCTGGGTAAGAAACCTTTCAAACATTTAGCTGTGTGGAGCAGACAGTGGGAGGAAGAGAGAACATCCTGAAAAAAAAACTAAAAGCCCTTTTTCTATAGCTATCAATCAAAAGAAATGTACGCAGAGTAAAGAGAGAAGTCCTTGGATATACAACGACTTCTGGTATAGACAGATGGCTCAGAAAGTTACTCTTGGTGTTAAAAAAATAAACATTTATCTTACTGTATCTTAGTGAAATTAATCTTCAAACTCAGAATAAATAATCTTAATCCTTTAGAAAACGGTTACTCAACTACAAAAGTCAAGCTGATAAAAAGCAACACATCTTTCAGTATTTCAGGGTCTCAGAGGCAAGAGTGCTGTACACTTACAGGTCCCCTATTATTCTGGGAGGAGAGCTATCATTCAGCCCAATCTCATCTCACTCCAACAGATCCTGCAGGTGTGTAATTTAGCAAACATGGAATTTTCTCTGTGCTTTAACATCCAAATTCCTCCGTTCTAAAGCAAGATCTATAGAGGAGAGACAAAAATCACAGATGCTACTGCAGAAAAGAAATCTTACAGATCAGACTTTTGGTAAAACATCCCATTGGTGGGAGCCAGATCTCATAATGATTACAGGATTAGAGGAAGTCAATCAAAGGAGGTGATAACCCTCCCCCTCTATTCACAGGAGGGTGAAGAGAGACGATGGGTGAATCATAGAGACAAGTGAGGTGATGGAAAGAAACAGCGGGGAGATCAGAGAAGATGGCAGCACTACCGAGATGAAGGACCGTGCTGAATTTTGAAAGCAACTAAAAGGAGAGAAGTGTCACATCAGTTGCAAGGAAGACGGGAGATGGCATCAAAACAGGAAAACTGTGCTGGGGTTACAAGGAGAAGCATCGACTGCAGGCTCATGCAGAATGCAGAGGTGTGCGGGAGGAGATTAGAGATGCCAAGCAGCTCCTGGTTAAGTGTGGGATATTTTTGGGTATGGTCCAGTCCCAGCCTTCAAGACATTTTGCAGAGTAATTTAAAAACAGAACAACAAACAAAATAAAAACTCAATTTTCCCCTGAAGAGTTGTTAGACCAAAGCAGCTAAAGGGAAATTGAATGTTTTTTAAGATCCTTCTGACTTTTGTCCAAACTGACCAAATACGGAACAAATCTTAGTTCTGTTTCTTTGTTATTGCCCTTCTTTTTGCCCAAGCTTACTTTCTCAAACCTGAGAGGCAGATTTTCTTAAATTAGACACTGGCCAGCCTTCTCCATGTTTAAATCCTCTTTTGGACTAAAGCTCATTATCATCCACACATATAATCTTTCAAATTGCTACCAAACGCCCCTGCTGATTGAGCTGCATAATTTGCCTGAAATGAACACATTATCTTCCACAGAGAAATATTAAAGCTGAAATCTCATATCAAATGCTGGATGCCTCCAGTCATGTCAAGGCGGGAAGGAAATGTAAGCATTTCTCAATAGTTCTGCAGACATTATTTTCCAATTGTTTAAATTCAAACTTCTCAGGCATTCAGTAAACAGAAAAGCTTGTCAATAAGGCTCAGTCACATACTATGGAACCTACAATCCAACAGGATGCAGGGTATGTTTAGTTGATAGACAGGTATGTCATCCTATTAGCTCCACCCACATTTTAATCTAGTTTCTATAATCTGGATTTCTCTAATCCTTATCGCAATCATGGCAAACGCCTTATGAGCTCTTGGAGCTATGAGTTAATTACAGTAATTAACTGCCGTGTAACAAACAATGCCCTTCCTGCACAGGTGTGTATAAACCTTAAATCTTTTTCACATTTAGCCATGTTCCAGCCACAACCGTCAGTGTGTCTTAGCTGGCCACCTAAATTGAAAGACCAGTCAAGTAGGACATTAATCTCCATCTCAAGGTGCAGAATCTGGTGATGGGACAAACAGTCTGTATGTAGTTTGTCGAAAGCCAAGCAGGAAACAATTACAGTGGAGCCCTGGAAATTGGTAGTTAGTGCTAACTTGACACACTATTTGTTGACATTTGCAAAGCAAATGATCCAAGAGCACCAATAATTTTCCTTGAAGCTGATTGGCCGAGCTAACACGGTTTCTGTGCGTATGGATATACATTAAGGTACAGAGGTCTCAGGAATTTGTGGATTTGAGCTATTAGCAAGTACCGTGTGGTCCAAACAAAATCTAGTCTAAACCCTTTTCTGCCATTTTTCTACATTTGTGCCGTTGCATCATTATTAAAGGACAGAAAACAAACAACAGAGATTCTATTGTTCACATCAATCAGGTCGTTGACCATCATCCATCTCATGCTGAGGCTTAGGACACGTGTCTCCAATCTGCAGCACATATCCATAGTAACCCCATAGATACAGGGCAATCAAAAGCCCTGTATCTGGTGCACTTGTTGAGAGACCTCTCTTCTATGGGCAGCAGAAGGGAAACAACTCCAAGCGGGAAGCTATTTCATATCTAACACCATGTGTGTGATCAATCCCCCCCCCCCACTGCGAGCGTGTGGCGCAATCATTCAGCTTTTGTGACAGGTGTGTGGTATTAACCGAAGGGAGATGAACTGAGGGTATGCATGCATGCATACATGTCTCGTCTATGACAAAATCAGAGTTTCATTTCAGAGTCGGATTTTCAATCTCCCATCACATCATCGCAATTTGGTTTAATAAGGCTTTTAAAATTAATTTTACACTTTAATCGTCTTGACGTCAAAAAGCCTTTCTCACTGACAACCTCGGGACGTGTATATTTGATCGTCTGGAGCTCTTACACTAATAAAAGTCATTATCCTGCAATTAAATGACACTAAAAACTAATACAACTTATATAGTAGCAGGGGTCACCTCTGCAGTGTTCTTTGGCTCCTAACAGTTGTTGCTGACAGTTTCCTGCCATTTTTAGCATCCCTTAAAATCAATTATAAAGTCAAGTGGCTTCCTATAATTGAATTTACGCTGCGCGCTGACGTCCCCTGTTAGGAAGTCACTGTCTTGTCCAATTAGGAGCAGCCTTATTACTGGCCAAATTGTGGGTGGCCTCTTTAATGTGGTGGGGCCATAGTTGGAGGGGGTAGGGCTATCCTTCAGCTGACGTATTAATGTTGACATCCTCCCAGAGTTGGCGGAGAAACGGGGATGAAGACTGTAAATTTAATTGACTGTCAGGATGTCCTTGAAGCTTCCCACTGCAAAAGCATGGCGAAAAAGTGAAAGAAGAAGAAAAGGAGAATAGACGCTGCTGACTGTGTGGTGTCGCATTAACACAAGGAAATAAAGAAATGTGTCTAACTCTCAGGAAGACCCCCACTCTCTACATACCCCAAAGCCTTTTTTTTTCTTTTTGAAGATGTGTTACAAAAAAAATTAGAAATCAAGTGGAAGCAGTGAGCAGGTTTGTCTTCTTGCAAATGTGACTGCGCTCCAAATTTAGTGGGATACAGGTGTGTCTAATTAAATTTGAATAATGTTGAAAGGTTAATCTATTTTTGTAATTCAATTCAAAAAGTGTTCATTAAACTGAGTGAAATAGTTCAAGGGTTTATTCCTTTTAAGGTGGATGATTAAGGGGAAAAAAACAAATGAAATGGCAAAATTCAGTTTCTCAGGAATATCAAAGACTACATAAAAAAAATAAAAAAGCATTTTTAAAGCACAAATGATAAAAACATGCAATATACAGTCTTATAATTTCAATACTTTACAGTAGAGGTGATAAGTCTGTATGAAAGCTGAGGTATTGGTACTTTTTCCAGTGATTTTAACATTCCTCTGAGTACACTCAACTTTCCATAAATAAAAATAGAATTATGTGTTCAGACTTTATCTGTGACTATTTTTTGATTTCCCCTTGTAAAGGGTTTCAATAATGCACTTCACTGTCATGTAACATAACATATTTGTTTTCATTTTATGAAATCTTATAAATTTTTGAGAACATTAGCTAAGAGTCATTATCCAAAATGAGCAGAAATAATATATTTACATAAAAAAACAATCATTAATGAATCTGAATAAAACATTACTTCTAATTTTCGAAAATAATTCCAAAACTAATTATATTCCAGTTTATTGAGACGAAGCTGCAACATGCGCATGAGTGAGAGAATCATTTTAAGTAAAATTTTATTATTGACTGTCAGAAAAGGTAAGCATCATTTGTCAGGGAGCTCATCACTGTCTGATGGAAAAAAAGGCACTAATGAGTGTACAGCAGTCGAGACGAGGTGGGTTAAATTTGTCTCAATCAATGTCACGGAGTATCATTATGAAGCTACGTTTGCTACAAGCGTGCACAGGAGGGACATGTGTTAGCGGTTATGTTAAGGCCTGACATTTAGTGAGTGTGAAACTGGAATGCTTATTGCAACTTCAGTTGCTGAGGCAACCAATCAGTGCAGAGAAAAATTCAAAAGGTGGTTGCTTTTGATTGATGTAGGTGTGCAGATGCTACAGTGAATGGTGGAGTTTATTTATTTTTGGAGAAAATGTGGAGAAAAAAAAGTGTCTTCAGTGGCTATTGCAGCTCCCTAAAAGGTAAAAGTTAAACAAGTTCTGAAAATTAAATAAGCAGTTAAACATCAACTGTTCACATGATCACCTGCATTTCTGTTTTATATAATAGGAAAAATACTAATGTGAGACACAAAAAGATGTTTCAGTTCTTTCAGTGACCCACAATGATTTTCTTTTCCATAGTGTGATAGTTGCTTTATTTCCCTTGGCGGTTAATTAGGAAAACATGTAATTGCAAGAATATTGGGCAGGTTTGACCCATATTTTGTTAATTTCCCTCCTTTTCTGTCATTGGAGCTCCCCCATCCCATCACTCTCCAACTGCTTTAAAATCTCTTTTTCTAAATGCTATTTCAAATATGATCAGAGCAGTTCTGACTGGAAATAACGGCCAAGCATGGGAAGTTGCAAAATCTAGCAATTCGATATGTTGTGCAGCTCTAATAGTATGGATTATGGAAATAAATAATCACAAAAGAGTTCAAATAACATAAAACTTTATGAAAGCATCTGCATTGTTTTCTTACTTTGCATTGGATCCAATTTCTATTGATCCTGTTTTGTGTTTGGGCTAGCAGATCTCAAAAATAAGATGGATTATAACCTCTGATCAAAAAAAATATTCTGGGTAAACTTCTGCAATAAAATATTTAAAAATCCAATCCCCTTATAGCAGACCATGAGCTATTTTTATCATTATACTTCAGTGATATTTTCTACTGCAAAACTACACAATAGTAAAGGAACAATGTAACAAGAACCTTGCTGAGATAAAATAAATAAATAAATAATTGTAGACAAATCATGAAAGTTTGAAAACAGTAAAAATTCTGAGATGTATTTTGTACATTTCATATTCTGCAACAACAATAATGTACTATATGGAGTTAAGGTCCTAGCATGTCTACTGATTTTTCTGCTATCCAAGCTCACACCTTATTGTTTCTTCCTAATCTATGTACATTTTATAGCCAGATACTTAACCATTGCAGCCCTTAATTCATAATTTTTACTTGATAAGGTATTTTTGAAAACCTATTTGGAAAATTGTTACAAATGATTACACCTCATAATGTAGTGTTTCTATGCAATTTCCTGAATATTTAATATTGAACACTTAATATTCTGTTTATCATTGATACCTCTTATGCCAGTTGCCTCACAAGAATAACAATGAGTTTTAGATTCCTGATCACACTGAAATGCAGCAATCTTCAAATGCTACATATTTGAATGAGAAAATATTGCTTTCATCACCATCAGAGTTTAGAACATTTTGATATGAAATACTTAAAGGCACAAACAAACTTTTGTGTGTGGTCAGTAGGAAACATCCCGTGGCAAATAGGTTATAAAATATTTCACCGTTGATCATACACTCAACATTTGTTTCTCATGAGATTTTCCCAAATTGTGTGACTTTTCCTTCTCTGCCTTTACAGTTCTACCACAAATATTGGACTAAACAATACCTGCATAGAACTGGAGAAATCTGCAAGGAATGAGACCATCAATCATCAGCGCCTACAATCACAGGAACCAAAGAAACCAAAATGTGACACAGCTTATGGACGCCACCCCAGCATAAAAACAACAGCTCAGAATATCTATCTACAACAGCACAAGTATCCAAGAGAGGGGTTGTTATGGAGGTGATGTGCTGAATTAGCTAAAAATATCCATAATTATTCGGTTTGCCCAACCATTCAGACCATTCCAGCCCTCTAGCAATTCAGAGGTCTACATATGAATTCAGAGGATTAGTATGACAGATATGCATTGTATGTTTCTGCACTGTTCCACTCTCTGAGACCAAAAGCAGACAAAGCATTAATCAAATGTGAGTGTTTTCGATGTAATAATCCACTTATTATTTGTTGTGTGCATGCAGCACTGAGAGAGGGCTTCCAGGGATTGTGTATGACAGCAGAAAAGAAAAGCCACTCAAACCCTGGATTTGCAGTCCCCCAAGGACGTCAATCAAGTCTTTTAATTTTCCTTAAAAGGTGCAAATGAAAACGCTCCATGTTGAGAATTTTGAATTCTTTTCGATTTTTAATTATTTTCCCCTTCAATATTTTATCTCAAATTTAATTTATGGCAAGAGTTTGGCCTTGGAACAGAAAATTAACATTGTAAATGAGCAACATCCAGCAAAATGACTTAAATATTCTATCAATTTCATGCAGATGCAGTGCTTTGGAGAAGTGTCTGGGTGAAAATTCATCCACTGTGATATAAAAGGTTCCTTATCCATAATTGTAAACACTCTATGGAAGATTTTGGAAGCCCCAAGGTTTGGACAACCAGAAATCTTTAAGTGGGAAAATGTGCTTTCACAAAATGGAGATTTTGCAAATCTCAATTTTAATATTTCATTTCTCTTCTTCTTTCTTTGTCACTTTGATTATTATCTTGTATTTGGATTAGGTGCTGGTCATTTTTACCCCTTCAAACTGCATTTTTGACTGTTTTGTGCCCAGTTTTTGTGTATAAAACAATTATGCATCAATACCCACTAGGGATAAGTTTCATACCTACCCTGACAACCAACAATTTAAACTAATTTTCAAAGTCTCATTTAAGAAAATATGGATGTTTGGTAGGATGTTACTCAGTGTTACTTTGGTTTGATAAAGTCTCCTAGTCAGATCAAAACAAAAATAAATAGGAAGTGTGTAAAAAAACCATTGTCAGACAATCTATCAATAAAAAAGGTAGTAGAAAGCAATAAAATAGCAACATTTATGTTGAAAACAATGACAAATTAGTAAGGGGACAAAGAAATAGGTTTGCCATCACTAAACCTGGGTTTTTATAGTGAATTCAACATTTCCTCAGACAAAGAAACCCTAAATCACAAAAAAAGCAAGCTTTGAAGATGGACTTGCTCATTCTGGGTGTGCTCTCCCTTTCCGCTCCAGAAAAATAAAAATAAACCAGTTTCAATACATCTTTCATTGCCCAAAACCCATTTCAAACAACAGCTCCCTAACTTGCAACCAGCGTGGCTTCTAATAAAGCTGTATAATCTAAAACGGGAAGGAACAAAGGATGGGGGTCTGGCTCAAATGGGGTGTTCATTTATCAGTGGACACGATTCAAATCCTTGCTCCAGGCAATGGCTCGTGAAGCTTCGCAAGAGATAGCCCATCGGGGCTTCTGCTGGGAAAGCAAAAAAAAAATCCTTTGATGAGCCTCGGGCCATTCCTGCACCTGTGCCTAATATGCATGGGCAAAAAACCCAGACGCAAGCAGTCACTGGATGGAAGAAGAAAATAAATGAAAAAAAAAAAAGATTTCCTTTGTGTTTGCAAATGTGGATGTTCCTCTCCTTTTCATCTATCTCACTTAAAGTAATAATTCCAGCATCTGGAGAGAAGAGGGATGCAGTAATATAAACCTGCTTCCAGACTTTAACGCTTACAAGCATAACAACTGCAACTTAAGTTGAAATTTAGTAGAAAATGTAACTTACTTGATTAAATCTTAGCAAAATAACCCATACATGTGATGCAAAATTGTTGGATATTGAAAGCAGGCATGTACTTCTTTGTGTTAAAAAAAAGAAGTCATGAAAAGAAGCTGCGACTTACCAGAACCTCTCTTTGACACAACTTTCAGGCAATGGACCACAAGCGCATGAAGCAGGATCAGAAGAGGGATGGAAGCTTTCATTTTTTAACAGTCCTAAAGGGAAACAGAGGTGAGAGTTATCATTCCACACGGACGTCGGGTAAACATAAAAAGATGAGAAAGGGTTCTGACAGCTTAATCAAAGCTATACATCCAGAACTCACAAAAATCTCCAGGTCGGCCAGAGAAAGGAGGAAAAAAAGCTCAGGCATCTTTATGTACAAATTTTACCCAACTACCTTTATTTTTATTTTAATGCGAGCAGAGACTTACTGTCTGCTCACAAACAGGCCAAGACCGACGGTGACACTGGCATCAAGAACAATCTGTCTCAAGGCAAACCTGGCTTTGCTGTTTGGAACAACCAACAACTCCACTCTGAACCGACATGACACAATCAGATGTTGCTAAAATCAAGGTATCTTTTTATTGTAGTTACTGTTAGGGAAAGCATACTGAGAATGACTCAGTGAGCTCAGTGCCTGCTGTGATGGTAACTGTGATAATAAACAGCAAAACTTTATTCTGGATACAAGCCAAGTTAATGAGAAAAGTAATAATAAAAGTCACTATCATTTAAAAACTTGTAGAGGCCACAACTAACTGTGCTATTTCAATAAATGAGGGAACTGCTGAGACACAAGTACCAATCAACAAGCTTTACACCAATTTGTACTCAGATTGCGCAGACAAATAACATGTTGTTAAACTTTCAACTTCCAACATGGATTAGTTCATGTATTATGGCAGGATAACCTGTTCTCTTTGAGAACATAGATAAGGCAAATGTTTAGAGGCAACAATTTAAACTGTCAAATTTAATAACATTGAACCAAGTGGTGCAAGCAATTCACACATCCTCAATCTAACCCAAAAAACAACTTTTTTTGGGTTGTCACAACATGGTATTTGTTGCTATAACACACACACATACATAACAGCCTGCTCTTTACATGTAATATCCCTCTTCATTACATTTTCTACAACTTAGTATACTCTCGAGGGTTGGTGAAAATCTTTGTCCATTTTTGTTTTCATTAATTTCAAGTTTTTGTCCAATTTTGACTCTGAGCAGTTCGACGCATGATTTAGGTCGCGCGAAATATAGTCATTTCTCCAGACAAATGAAACAGAACCAGGTAGCTGGTTATTTCTGTGTGCATGCTTTCAAAAACATAAAAGGAAAGGAAGAACAAAAGTGTTGATCACACACTATACGAGTATTTTTAGCTGCTTTGAGGATGGACCTGAAGGGCACTGTGTCTAATGAAAACACAAGAGTAATCTCAAGAAGCTCTGCTGCAGCTGCAACATGCATGCGCCAGGTGTTTGGTTAATCGCTTGTTACTATATATGTACAGAAAAAAAACTGAGGAAAAACATAAAAACAACTTTTATCTAACTGTAAATGTTTCCCAGAGGCAACAGAATTGTCAGTTTCTCTTCACGACACACCAATTGACTGTATAGCTCTTGTTTGGCTCCTTGTTGAAGAACTAGGGACGTGTTGAGCACATCGGGATGTCCATGTAATCTACAAGGACACTTCCACTGGCATTTCAGGCATCACAAAGGTACTCCACATAGATTTCACAATGCTGCATCAGAAAACAGCCCTTGAGAAACTGAGTTATGTGAAAGTGGCCAGCTGCCAAAGATTGCGACATTGGCAGTTTCTCCTCCTCAAAGCCCCACTGTCATCAGTTCTTGCATCATGCAACACATACATTCTCACAAATGCAGTCGCTGTGACACAAAAATCCTAACTTTATTATCATTCCATTTTTGAAAGCAACATTGGTTGATTCTCTGGTTTATGTCTTTTGTTATAAGGGATAAAAATGAAAGCACATAAAAAGATTGTTTTCTTCCTTCTCGAAGCAATTGACGACAAGGCACTGAAGTATTAGATCTTAAAAATAAAGAGTATTTATAATAGCTTGTCATGTCAGCCAACTCAATGGTCCATCTTCACAGATGGACCTGTCACCTGCCTCTCATTCTTTGATTGTTTTTATATATTTTTTTTTAAAGCATCCACCTTCTCCTGTTTCCAGACAGTTTTTCCTCCAAGGCGGATTCATCCAAAATTCAATTACCTTTGAGGACAATGCGGTAAGAGAAATGGGGCACTCTCTCAGCCCCCTGACGGCAAGGAGTTAGCCCTGGAAATGCATCCCGTCTTCACTCTCAAACATTTCCACCACTCTACTGCTGAGGCTCTATTTACTGCATCCTGAAAAATGGATATTGAGATTCTGGGTTTTTTTTTTTACAGATCTTATTTCAGATCTCTCCTACTCACTTTCTTTTAATCTGCATACCCTGAAGAGCCCCATGCTCAGTGTGAAGCAGCAGCGAATCAGCGCATCTTCTGTTAACTAGATATCAAAAATAAAGTAGAAACTGGCAGAAGGAAATAATAACAGATTATTTTTGTATAAGCTCTTTCTGGTGATTTGAAAAACTGCAGTGCAAATGCTGCCTCCACAAACCTGCATTTCAAAAGGAAGAAATTACATAATTACCTATTTGTAATGGTAATAATGCAACACTAGAGTGGAAAAGAACTGAGCTAAAAGGTCTGACTATTTATTTTTTGTATATGCCTGTCAGTACAGTATTTTATATGAATCCAGCAGATTCAAAAACCTTTCAAATGTCCTGCCTTGTGACAAACATATGAAATTATGACTTAATGAGAGCAAAGTTATTCACAAATCATCTTTGTCCTTCAGGCGTAGCTTGCCAAGGTAAAGACAATATCGCAGGTCTGAGCAGGAAACAAATTAGTGTGAATGTTTACTCTTTTACTTAAAACCTCTTTCAAATATTTTGGTACAGTGGTGAGTATTTAATTATATTATTATTATTATATTATATTATCATTGCATATAGATTCCAGCCATTTTTGACATTAACTCAAACTCATCAAAATCAAGGATCTAAGACTTAGTCAATAAATGTCCTTCCAAGGTTTATGTAGCATAATGAATTTCCTCTCCTGTCCAAACAGATAACTAGCAACAAGATTTCCTTTACACTAAAAAGCACAAATATTTCCTATGTAGCCTCAACTACAATAGCAATTGTTCAAAAATACGAGAGTTGTTGGAGATGTTATGCATCAACTTGCATGAGGCAAATGTAATGGTAAAAGTCTCGGTATGAATATACCATCTCTCCATCTCTGTCATTACACCCCTCTCCCTCTTCCCTGCGTCACCTTTGTGTCTCCTTCCTCCTACCTTCAGGCAGAAAAATTGATATGTACTCTGCTTGGCGAGTTAACATTTCTATTTGTGAAAAACACTTCTTAAGTCCTCATACCCTTGGCTGACGCATACACACCCACCCACACAAGTCTGTGCTCTCCTCACTGAATTATTCCATTTTAGATCATCTAATAACCCAGCAACCACAAGCCTCCATGTTCTTAACTCTTGCAAAGAGAAAAATTAGAAAAAAATAGAAATAGAATCAGACATATTTTTAATATGCTTAACTCTAAAATTGTCAGAATTTTATTTATTTGAATAATTATTTTACCTAGAATGTGGACAGGCCTTTCCTTTTGAATGGTAAGTACTTTACGCTATTGAAAGAGAAACGACCAACAACTATGTAGACACATCGAATGTGTGTAATATGAGGGTATGAACAAAACATCTTTCAAAAATGTCCTCTACAGTAGTTGAGTTTTGTAACTGGTAAGTTTAAAACATAAATATACAGTTAGGTAAGTATCCAACAACAGATTCTCACCACAAATTGTTGCCAGAGCACTATTAGAATGACAAGACCTTGTGGTACTTGTGTCAAAAATTTTGATTAACGCAAATTGTAGTTTTCTGTATTTCCCATCATCATGTTGTCTTCACCATTTCTTGTCAGCTTTAAAATATATATCAAAATGCAGGCAGTGATAAGTGATATGCAAGGCATGAATGCAGAGAGCCTTAATATTATATTACCAGCTTTCAAAACATTCCATTCTAGCAATACTTTCTGATTCCAATGTTGGACATTTTGATATTGGGTTGTCCACTGTAATACAATGTATTGTGAAGCTCCATATATTTCAATGGCAAATTGACCACCTTATCAAATTGACTGAATGTTGTTTCAAAGTCAACAACATTCAGTTGTTTGTACTATTTATAAAGCCGAGGACACAATCGAGAAATCCCCAATGCTTAACAATTGTAAGATAAACCATGATGCAAGTTTAAAGAGCATAAATAACCAAAGGAATGGTTAGAAAAATAAAAACTGAGGCTCTTTTCCACAATACAATAATGTGATCCAAACTAATTTATACTTACTTGATCTGAAGCCAATATTTGTAATTCGTTTGTGGTTGAGCTGCATGCCAACTAAATCTTTTACCCTGCACAGTGATGAGACAAGGATGACATTAGAGGAACGAGGCTCTCTGGATATTACAGGTGAAAGCAAATAAAATCAACACAGGATGAATAAACACAAACGCCTAAGCCTGCCATGAATCAGAAACTGCTGGAAGCTTGGTGTCACGGTCCACCAAGTGCGGATTTTACCAAACATGGATTTCAGGTGTGCCATACCAGAAAGAATCACCTGTTCCACAATAGTTAGAGGTTTTTGTGGCTCTATTGGCATTTACTCTTTAAGTACAGTATATTAACATTGTACTCGCATTGCAGAAGCTGTATAGATTAATAGTAAGGATGACAGTGTCAACATGACAATGATTCCAAACACACACAACCTTCTGTCAATAGGGTCACATTAATAGTCTTCAAGAAACTACAAAGAAAACTATCTATAAAAAGTATTGAGTGTGCCAAAGATGGATGTCTTCCTGGAAACCAATAGATTTAAATGAGCTCTTCAAATTCAGCTGAGAAGAATGGGCAAATATCCAAAACTATGACAGAAGGTCGTCGATGGCAACAAAAGTATCTGGATTCGTGGTGGTGGGTGTGTTTTGAGAAAATCCACAACAGATCAAAACTTTGACATTAATTATAAAAGATGAACGTAATAATGATTTCACACTGAAATGAATGGTTCAAAGGCATAATTACGAGCAAAAACTTAAACAATAATAACATTCAAGTACATAAGCTTAACTGAACTGGTAAACCGAGTGGTATGGATTACCTCTTTTTCATCTTTTCTAATAGTTTTTTTTTTTCTTTTTGCACTGCCAAAAAAACACTAATTCTCAAAAACCAGAAGTGTAGGTTTGATGTGATGGAACTGGAAGGGAAATTTACCATAGCTGCTGCTAAATCAGATTGTAAAATTTCATTCCGCAGCCCTCTGAGGTCCAACATCAACCAAATCCAAACGTGGCAGGTGCATTTCATAGAAATGCTAAATACAATCAAAACTCCTCAAGTTTAGGTGGAGACTTCCAATGGCTGTGATTAAATATTCACAGACTGAAGCGTTTCTTTCTTTATCTCTCCCACACACAACCTCTTACACACATTTTTACTCAGCACCTAAATTTACATCTGTGACATTGAGACTGATCTGCTGCTGAACCGATGAGTCTCCAGCTAGCTCTACGGTATGCTAATGCTATGCAGTAGAGAGCATCAAAGTCTTCAAGAGGCTCTGACTTAAAAAACACTGCATATTTTACAGGATAACAGCAGGAGGAGATTTCCTTGGCAACATATTTCAGTTAAAAGAAATACAACAGTCGACGTTTATTCAGCTCTGCAGCTACTCTTAAACTAAAGACATTAATTGCTAGCATTAAAACGCCTCATATAAATGCTTTTAAGTCATTAAGTATAAAGACTAAAGACCCACAAAATGAAGCAATACACCCAGGTAAACATCATTTCAGCAGAAAGTTCTTTTCTGCCAAGTAGCAGAATGGTTAGCTGATTAAGGAAGGAAGAATGAAAGAGGATTGTTAGGTTATTAACACACGTTATGAAAAACCACCTACACGCACGCTACTACAGTTTTTAAAGCCATTAAATATTTAGCTTGCTGGTTTTTTTAACTCAAATGGGTCATTTGGAAAAGGAAAACTTCAAGGAAAGAGCTAGGGGAACAAATCCAGTAAATACTCGTTATGAATTGATCAATTTGTGTATAGAGATTTTCAATTTAATTTTATGTAATGCACTTTACAAATTGCCGTTTAATGGTTTATATTGCAAGTAAGGTTCTTGTTATGAGTAAATATAAGTTCTTTATGTAGAAGAGGGAACCCAGAGCATACTGCTAGCATTTGTTATATGTCAAAATTATGTATAATTGAAGATCCACAAATCCAGAATGTGAAAGCCGTTTGTCTTCTATGCATATTTTCCCCTTGGCAATCCTTCTTACATGTCTGAAACCAACAAACCCTGAAAGTAAAAACAAATTCCAAGAGCTTTGACAAGCTCAAATTGTGCAATGCAAATAAGTTTGCACACAATAACAGACGACCCACACCCCACGCCAGAAAGCAGAGATTCAATATCCGAGGACAAGAAGTGCTGCGTCCTCAGGCCCTTCCTCTAAAGTGGCCTATAAATCATGAACCCTGTTGAGAGTCTCTCTCTGTGGGTCTGGTCCAGGACAGGAGGGAAAAAGGCACCCCTGCAGCTCTGATGCAATAAAAGTTTTTGTGCAGCATAAATTTATTGCTACCATTCGCCAAGCTGGGGTCTGGATTATTCCATGAGTTGCTGTGTTTTGGTTCTGATATGAAGCCCCAGCCTACCAGTGAATTCAGGGGAAACAAAGGTAAAGAAGAAAAACAAAATGAGAAGTGTTGCCATCATATTGCGGTAGAAGCAACATACAGTAGAATCCCTTTTAATGTCAATGTGCACGAATAAAGCAAAATTTTAATTTAAATTTAAGATGGTGGATGTAGTAGGACAATTGTGCAGAGAAGAGGTTCTAGCCAAAGATTGTGCCAAAGTACCATATTTTCCGCACTATAAGACACAACTAAAAACCTTCAATTTCCTCTAAAGCCGACAGTGCATCTTATAATCCAGTGCGCCTTATACAGTATATGGACCAATATTGAGCCACAACAGGTCTAGTAACTACGGTAAACAGCCGCCGACTTTATTTTCGCCCTTAGAAGAAGAAGCGTGCAGTGCATGCTGGGATAGTTGTCAGAATTCCAGCCTCTGCTGTAGCATCTATTCTATGCGCCTTATAATGTGGTCCACCTTATATATGAAAAAAAATTTTAAAATAGGCCATTCATTGAAGGTGCGCCTTATAATCCGGTGCGCCTTATAGTGCGGAAAATACGGTAGTCTCAATTTTCTCCAAAATAACCACTGCAATAAAAAGACTCCAGAGAAGATGTCATACTTTCTAGGTGTTATGAGAAGAACCCATGGTTTCCATGACAACAGACAGCAGCTCTCTTGTTGTTAGAGTAATCCAGATTACCAAATGAGTATGTTCCCATCAGAGTCCGTGGAGTCCAGATGCAACTTGCTACACAGTTTCCTCCAAAATAGTAACTAGATCAAGTAAACCAGAGTATCATGTGCTGCCTACAAAACTGATTCATCTGAAAAAAAAAACACTTGGTGGGCTGTTCCAAATTGTTAATGTTACTTCTAGTCAAAAAGAAACATGCTAGTAAAAAAATAAAATAAAATAAAACATTAAACCTAAATTGTCAGTGGTAGGAATACTTTGTCTTTTACATACCAAATGTCATTTGAATTGATTCTTCATGAGAAAGTCCAATATGTAAAGGAGAAACATTTTTAATTTGACTATATTTTAAAAACTATTATAAGTTTTTTTCTTTTGTTGTTGTTGAACGGTAATAATAAGACACCATAATAAAAACTATTCTACAAATAAACCCAAAGAGAGGTCAATCATCATTGATCATTTATTGAATGTTTATGATTTGTAATTCTTTAATTAACTAAATAAAATTTGGGTGGTGGGCCCCAACAAAATATCAAATTGTTTGGTTTTGGAGATAAAAAAAATTATAATTTCTGTGTAGAGATGGATCACCACGTGGTATGAATACCTTTGCAGGACACTTAAATAGTTTCACACTTTAACCTTTAGAAACTGACGATGCATAAAGCAAAGGCAAGCAAATAAAACCATTTTCATCATCTCTGGTCTTTGTTGTGATCACATTTACGGCCTCATCTCAGTCTGAAGGCAGGCTGAAATGTATGTAGAAAATTAGCTGTAAATACTATGTTGCCCCAGGTCTCGTGTGAAGTAGCTAATGACAAATGAAGAACTGCTAATGAAGCGCTCCTTGATTTCACTCACTATTAATCCCTTGATGTAGCTGTTCTATTTAAGCCCCTGCCTGGCTCCAAGAGGAGAATTTGGTGTAGACTCTCTCAGTGTGCATTAATGGAGTATGCAAACAGAGCATGCTCATAGTTCTCACTTGAGTAAATGCTGTATGTAATAGTGTGAGCTTTTTCATTCAGTGAAAACCCAAAAGCCCTTATGGAGGCTATTGTAAATGAATATGTTCAAGGCCATCTTGAAATGTCTGATTAACTCAGGTCAGAATGTGAATACAGATTGATGGCTGTGATTATGCCCTGAAAACAGAAAGTTTCCTTCTGTGCTCTCCTGAATAATGTTGACTGACTTTTTTTTTTCCTTCCTTCCGAATGGCTTTTTAAAGAAAAAGAAAAAGAAAATATCTCCACACCAACGTATGAAATGCCAGAACCCAAGCTTCATGAATGAGTAAGCACAAATGTGATGGAGAGAGGGAGGGGAAATGGGAGGAAAATTTGTTCATCTCGTTTCACCTGGCATGTAATTCCCATCCTCTATCCACTTCTCTGGTGATGCTAACATCTAAAAACACATCGACTTCATCTTTGTAAGCTGAAAGGGTCTGAGAGGATTACCTCCAGACATGGCACCATGACGGCGGTGTTAAAAACAAAGGATGAAGATAACATTTCTGCTCTCCTACAGGGAGGCAATGGTCTCTTCTTTGCACTACAGATTAAAGGAGGGAATAGTTTGATGGCAAACATAAGTTGCCCACAGCAAAGAAAAATATAAAGTGAGGTTGCCCGCAGATGGCCATTTTAGAGATTTCAACATCAGTGCCTTATTGTATCCTCCATTATTTCCCTCTACAACAACTGACTATAACGTTTGACTTTAAGCACTTACAACTCTGTAGCCGAACCCCGAGTCATTTTATTTTATGATGCAACGAACACAAAAATAAAGCGTACAATGGTATTTTACTTTGATCCACTTTATGCTATGGCCATCCACCGACACTACTTAAATTATGCAAAGCACCGATGAGCAACAGAAAGAGACAGCTGAAAAAGATGCCATTACCATCACTTTATGAAGTTATTAAGCAGCGCTCGGTTAGAACTGAAATGCCATTACATGCAGAAAGTAAATAAAACTGGCACCACAGCAGCAGATGCTCAGTCATACTCGTTTCCCTACATGAAGGCACTCCCATTGAGGTCTTAAAAAAGGGGAAAAAAGGGCAGCCTGAAGACGATTTGTAAGGAAGACTATTCTTTGATACGTCTTTGCTGAATAAGAGCAGTAAAAGAAGCACAGGTAGCTCAACTTACTCAAAGTGTATGGAGGAGGGTCAATTTAAGACCATTTACTTTTCTATACAGCCTGGATTTCCATTTACAGCGGCTTAAGGCCTGACTCAATTCAAGCATTAACTTATGATTGAAATCCATAAAGGACTTGAGTCATTCAAACACTGGCGTCCACCAAGAGAGCAGTAAATATTATGTACCTTTTACAAGATGCAGAAAGTCAGTTTGTATTGACTAAACTATGCTAACTGATTTTTTGTTTGTTTGTTTCATGGAAATTTCACAAAACATAAACGTTGACTGAACAAGAACAAATGTAAGAAACTTTTTGCAGAGAAAATGCATTTACCCTTAAAGGTAAAAGTGTGAGTGTGTGGATTCAGGATACTGAACTCTTTAAGGCTTGTGCTCTGACCATAAACTTCATCTAGTTTCTCTTTGCTCACCAGTTGCAGTAGTAACTGTGGTTAAAGTCGCATAGCTAATTTCTTTAAAGCATACAAAGTCCTTTGTAAACATAGAATCTATTTCCAAACTTTACATTTGCTTAGCTCTACAAAAGACAATTAAGGCTGGCAGTTATGAAGCATTATATTCTGTATTATCAATAACTAAATGCACAAAAAAGTTCAAATAAAGTCCAATAATTTCAAAGGTTTATTAAAAATATTACATTATTCTTTTTGCAGAACTAGTACCATGTAAGCTATTGCACCTTTCAGTATAATAACTATGACAGATAAAAATGTTGTAGATGCAGCCCTGCAGGTCATACCAATCTGGGAGGTGAGCAATATCGCAGAAATCTACTCCAGTTATTCAACATGATGCATTTTGGCCTTCCTACTGCTTCATGAAGTAAGAAAGCCTATAGGCACCTGATAAAAATCAAACAATCCACTTTATTTCCTGTAATGATTCTTTGGAAGGAGCGAAGCCACATGCAAAGATATATTGTTATTTATCGGCTCTACCACACTTATCAATTCCTGACATGATGGCTGCAACAAAAATAAATGAGTCTGGATCAGATCGATGCCCAATGATTGCGACGGAAAATGGAACAAGGCATGGAGAAAGAGGAATCTCATCTTCAGAGGAATTGGATTTTCAAAAGATTTGAGCACGCCTGTTATGCATGTCGTCCGTAGCTTCTAATGCTCTGATTTCACAACAGCCAATAACTCTGCTCAGCAGTGCCAAGCAAGCAGTGAGAGATGCACTGGGTCAATACATGTGGGATACTGGCACACACATCCATTGCTTTCTCTTTTTCTCTCTCACCACACACACACACACACACACACACACAACACACACTTGCCTTGTGGGTTTTCCCATTTTCCCCTTGAGTCGTATTAATGTCATTTAACAGCCATGATTGAGGTAGCCGGATCTCAACTTCCTCTCTGACCATCTTGCTCACAAATCCACACCAATTGCGCCAATCACTCCTCACACTGAGCCAATATTCCACAATGAGACAAGCCTTATTTCCCACCACATTAATGAACTCTTTCATTTGAAAGCCTGTGACTGTCTGGCCCCTTGATTGCAAACCCAAGGCCAATGGGCACTAGGTGACAGCGCCTTGAAAATTAAAAGCATCAATCAAGACGGAGGCAGAACAATTGTGGGATGCTTTAACATTCTTCCGTCCACCAGACAGAACAATGCAAGCTGAATGAGGTCAAAATGCTTATGAATGTTCTTTCTTTAGGGTAGTTTGCAACATGAAGTACATGTCACTTAAGCACAGGTCGTTAAGTGTTGCATTAATGGCAGAGAGACTTTTTGGGCATTTCTTTCCCACAAAAGTTTCTGCTACAAATTGTCATGTAGCAAACACAAACTTCACTACTTTTTTGTATGTATGAAAACACATGTATTTAAAGTAAAATAAAACTTATACAAATGTGCACTTTTGTTTGAACCCAGCTATGCCAAAGATTTGTAAAACAGACTTTTCTTGCTTTTCCAGATGCCAGTCGTTTGGGGTATGAGACATTTTTTTCTTTTTTTTACCAATTATTCTTTGCAAAGTAGCTCAAGTTCGAACCGACTGGATTGAGCACAACTGGAAACTTATTTTTTTCAGTCATGCCACATAATACCAATTGGATTTGGGTCTAAACTTTGACGACGTGAGCTTAGCATGACTTCTGAAGCTGTTGGTCAAAGTAAAGGGGTGGAAACACATGCTATATTTTTCAGAAGCAAAAATTTCTGAAAACTATTATTTTGTGTTGGCATAGCTCATAATCACCCCCAAAAAATTACCCTTGAGGGTCATGAATACTTTTGCAAGGAACTGTAGCTCAAATTAATACGAGGTGACCATAGCTCAGAACTTTACATGTTTTGCAGTTTAAACTTCATCAGGGGGCAGAAGAGGAATTCGAGGATAAACTTGACCTGTAAGAATTCAGCGGTGTGGGGGGGAAGAGCCAGTGCCAGATGACATAATCTCTGTCTAAATCAATTTCTGTATAAGAGCACTCGACTCAGCTCAATATGTAGCTGCAGGGCTGCTGTTAAGTGGCTGCTGCCACAAACCTATTAATTCATGTGATGCTGGGCGATGCTGCAGCCAAGCTTCACCCCGGGTTTAGAAATGAATAAATATGTCATAAAAACACTTAAATTGATTTTAATGCTCTAAGTGTCCAAAAGTTCAAGCAGAGAACAACAAGGAGAAAAAAAAGAAGTTAATGTGAAGTTAAGAGATTTTATTGTAAAATCTCTGCAGAGGTTCTCTGATAAAATTGTGACACTTGCAGCAACTTGCAGGGCTACAGCACCCTCTATAACTGGCTTCTAGAGGATAAGAGAAGGATTTAACTTTGCATCAGTGTCACTTGCTGATTCCCAAATATGTTCAACTGGCAAACGCTAATCTGATTAGAGCCAGAGGTGGAGGGGTGACTCCAGCGTCCATATGGACAATCATAATCCATCATCAGTCCGAGCAGAGGGAGAGGAGAGGGAATGCAATTGAGAAGCGGCGATCACTCTGCAGAAATTATTTAAGCAAACCGAGCTCGGGATCTTCTCGCCTCCTATTTACCCATCACACAATCACGCGCGCTGCTGACGCACAGAAACCCTTCGCGATTGCACGCAATATCACACAATCACAACGGAAACAAAATGATGCGTAAAATTGCTCTTACACAGATCGATCTGCGCTCAGATTTGTTTTTTCTCTAATGATTTTTTTTTTGATGTGTGCGTACGTGTGCGTGAATGTGACTTAAGCAAGTCCAGCTGCACTGCAGCCGTTCCAGTCCGCAACGAACGCAAACACAGACACCGCGAGATTCATGCGTAACTCGGAGAGATGTGCTCTCCTCAGACGCGCATTCATTAATACTGCCGCATATGAGGAGACCAGGATTCCTCTCTAACAAGAAGAACAGTCAACTGGTAACTGATGCAGATTTGCAGCGTTGGATGGCTGGCGTCCATGCTAAATTACCTGGACACTGCATCTTGTTTCTGCACGTATCCAGAGAGGATTCAGTACAACTTTGGCAACAGAAAAGAGGAATCATTAGTCCAACTTACCCACAAGCAGTTTCCAAAATGATAGAATCCGCTCTGCAGTTAGTTGTAATAACCTCACACCATCACTATGTATCAGGATCTTTTCTGCTCCACAAAGTAAACTAGAAGCGGCTGTTCAAGGGGGGGAAATATTCCACTTTTCCCAAAAAACCGCGGCGTCTTTCCCCAAAATTACATATTGCCAGTCCCCGCTGGCGCAAACTGGAGCGCAACCCCCCCCTGCAGCCAGTCACTTTCAAACAACAGCAAAGAAGAAAATGGAGCAAATCATGGCAGGGGAATTATAAAAACTGGTTGCGAAAGAAAAATAAATGAATGCAGAGCAAAAAATAAAAAATAAAAAAATAAAAAAAATGGAATATTGATGTGATTATCCAGTTAAAAGCAGGAGCTTGGAGGCTCGCAGCTCCGCGCAGATGAGCTGAGCTTCAAGCGCGACCAGAGGAGCGCCAAAACCTGAAGTGAAGGGCAGAAAAAAGAGACACAAGACACGGTCTCTCCTCTCCCTCTCCACCAGCGTGCAGCTGGATCTGTGCATCAATGTGTCGTAGGTTACACTGATCTGTACCGGATGTAAAGCGAGCTCCCATCAAAATAAACCTCCGCTGGCTTGGAAGCATTCGGGTTAAATGAAAAATAAATGGATTATATAGGTCATGTTTTGATAAAAGAATCAAACAGACACATTCTTTCACTCCGGTTTTCGGCTTCCAATGTTTGCAAAGGTCCCATTTATTCCAAAAATGATATTATTTTGAAACGACAACATGACAAGGAGCGCTTTTTTTCTTCATCTTGACATTTTGTTTCTGCGTGGCACTGAAATCTTTATTGGAGTCTCGAAAGTCTCAGCTCAACATTCAAATGAAATGATGCGTAGGGATTAATTCAAAACAAAAAGTGGTAAACATTTTGATAGCTAACAATTTTATAACAGATGAGCAGACATGTTTAAGTTTGTAGCAGGTGCGACCCCAACATTTCCAGCATCCAGGTGCCCCAACCCCCCAAACCCCCCAAAAAATCTGATATACAAGGGGTTTCTACTGCAAATTTAACTTGACGAGATAAACATGATCTTATATGTGCACATTAATTCCAGAACAACATTATTCATTTTTATGAATCAGCCCAACATAAAGCAGCGGTGTCTAGCATGGCTCTGAGACAAAACAGAAACAGGCAGATAAATTGGGGAATGCATTTTAATCATCCTGGGCTGGAATAGGAGCAAACTCATAGGTTTAGTGAAACCTTTCCAAGTAAAGGTGCAAGCCAAACTATCTACAAGTCATATTAAAACAGAAAATGTTAGTTTTGTAAGCCATGTAAAAGGCACAAGATGTTAATGTTTGTTAAACATTTTAGACATTAAATCACATAATACTTCAGAAATAAATGTTTTCTTGCATAATTTCCTGTTGGAAAACATACCTTTCAGGACTGAAAAACCAAAATGGTAAGTGAATCAATGCTGATGAGTTTCAACATCATTTACCTGAACTTTAGCGCAGATGAATGTTTAAGCCTAAAAAATTATATTTTGGATGTCCTCAATATGAATGTTTCCTTTTCAGGGAAGTCTGAAAATAATCTGAAGTAATATATGAAAGCAAAAGCAGGAGATGTGTTAATTTCTTTGAAAACAAATAATAAATTAATGCTGAAATGCCCAAAGAAGACTAATTGTAACTGTAGTTATCAGTGTTTCATAAGAATGCAGGAAAAACTATTTTAAGAACAGCGTGCAATAATTTAAGTGTGCAGACAAAAACATGCTGACTACTGTGCATTTAATTATGCACAGAAGTTATGCACGACCTGCCACAAAGTATATGTTCACTGGCAATAGAAATGAAATGCTGTGCTAAGACCTCAATACACCCCTTAATCAAAGGCTGATGAGAACAAACCAAAAATCAGCACATAAAATAAGTCACAGTTATATTCTGCTTTATTTTGAAATGTAAAATGATTCAATCTAATGACTCTTTATTTAGTGGTTTGAAAAAAAGATACAACTAAAAGTGTTACTCATCCACATAAAGTATTTTTCAAATGTGATCTACATCTACGTATATTTCAAAAGATAAATCTAAATCCCTTGCGTCAAGAACAGTAACCAAGTCTTGCTGTTCTTCTAGAGAAAAGGTTTAAAAGAAACTGAGGACTTGTAGGTAAGCAGGCCTCCCTGTCCACCAACTTGACAGTGAAAAGGGACTCGTTTGATTTCCCCCTCACTGGGCCACCCCTGTCAAGACTTTGGCCTCTGGCACAGTGACTCTGTGAGGCGAATTTCGATAAGGGGAGGGCTTCAAGGGGGGAGAAAGGACAGCCTTCTCGGACTGAAACTGTGCACTTGTGAGCTTTCTTTGTCATATATAGATCCTGATGTGAATGGAAGTTCCTTAATGAGTAAGGAAGTGGACAAACACTTCATTGATTCCCTCCCTCCATTCATGGTTTGCTTGCTCAAAATGCCCTCAACTCAATCAAGCAGTTAGTGTGTAGCTTTGTAAAGCGTACCAGGCATTGAATTTCTTTTTCCCTGATTATATTTTTTCCAAGTCAGTTTCCAATGTGAGTGACACACTCAGTTGCAATCATTGCATGGATGGTGTCCTGGGCAAGCCTCCCCCCCTTATTGGATTTCTTAACAACTTTATGAAGCCCATTCAGATAAGCAACTCTTTGGAACCAGTCAGAGATGAATAGAAGCAAACAGTTCAATCTGTACCGTATTTTCCGCACTATAAGGCACACCTAAAAACCTTCCATTTCCTCAAAAGCCGACAATGTGCCTTATAATCCGGTGCGCCTTATATATGGACCAATATTGAGCCACAACAGGTCTAGCAACTACAGTAAGCAGCCGCCGACTTCATGTAGAAGAAGAAGCATGCGATGCTGGGATAGTTGTCAGAATGCTGGTTTGTTGATAAAGTTTGACTGACCTATCTACCTACCGACCGTCTAGAATCAGGTTGCCTGCAGGTCATTTAGCATCACGTTCTCCATGAACATGCTGTACGCTAACGGAGAAGGGTGACCATCGTCCGGCCACGCCCCGGCCCAGTCGCGGAAGGCTCTCCTCACCGACCGGAGTCAGACTGTTTTGTTGACATTCCCTTTAATTCAGCTCCATCTAGTGGATGCATAACGTAACTCCAGCCTCTACTGTAGCATCTATTCTATGCGCCTTATAATCCAGTGTGCCTTATAGTGCAGAAAATACGGTAATTAGCATAAAATAATTTTGGCTAGGTTTTTACACTTGTCTAAGTGTAAGTATTCGCAGATTTTTCTGTGGAATGCAACTCCAAATTATTTGCAGATTCTGACATAGAGCACATCTAAAATATTAGAAAGAAAATGCACCACTGAAAGCTGAAATACATAAGCTCAATGCTACCTGACACCTGGTGTTTGCAAAGCAGCCAATACCGTTTTGGGGGTGCTGGATGCACCCCCAAAAGTGAAAATAAGGAAGACTGAAGATATTAGCTTCTGCAGAAGTGCTAAAATGGTTTCAACTGTGTGGAAGTGCAAATTAAAGTAAATTTGGTGTTTAAACTACAAAAACAGACAACTTCTCTAGACATTCTCTAGACAAATAAGCAAAAGAAAAATACTGCATCATTGACAACTGATGCCTCTATGTCTTATGTGACATGACAGTGAATCCCAGAAGAGTGATAAATTAAAAATCACTATTTTTCCCCTAGTGGTATTAAAAGTGTAAAACACAACTTTGCAGTTATCTGAATTACATTTGTGACATGTTTTTAAAATAGCATAAGATCATTTCAAATTAAAAGGAAAATACGAGCTAATGGCTTCCTCTGACTGTTTCAAGTTTACTTGAAGCATAAAGATTGGTCTTGAACCTCTGCTAATTAGCAAAGCAACAATTCCAGGAGAGCACTCAGATGTAGGCCAGGATCTGTTAGACTTTAATTAAGAAATAAACAACCCATCACATCAACAGTCTCAGCTTTCAATAAAGAAGGACTTGGTGCACAGTGTTACAAGGTTTCCTTATTAGGAGAACTGTTTTAAATATAAGTTGTATTCAGGAGAATCTGATATGTTCTTGTTGACAGGGTTTGTGACTGTTGGACGCCACAATGAGATTCAAAAGTCAAGTCAAGTCAAGTCAAAGCTCCTAATCTTATAGAAATATTGTACATGAAAAAATGTTAAACAGCTCGCAGCTAAAAGTGAAGAGTGATTTAAACATTTCTCACATCATTGTCATTGACTGACAGGGCTTTTTGCTTATATATTTTTGTTTAATGAGAAAATCTAGTTTTTTCAAGAAATAAGTGACAAAATATATGTATAAAAATACTGAATATTTAGTGGGGTGTTCAAACCTTTCCACTTCTCTGTGTATTAAGACAATTTAGGATTATCCACTGGTACCTAAAGAAAGATGCCATTTTCCACTATATAAGGCTGGCTGAACTAAACTGAAGAGGAACCATGTTCCCCACATCAACCTCAATTAAACTGTTTGTGAAATTCAGACATCATTTGGAGATGATCTGTTTTCGGAGAGAGTTGCGAATTTAATTGGGGTAATGAGGTCACTGGAGGAAGACTTGAAGCCCTTCACCAATTAAACTGCCTAGCAAACAGAGTACCAAACAAGGCTGAGTGGAGAACATCGACATGACGACGTTATTACAACATACCACATGGATTAGCATGACCCTTTGTGCTATCCAAATATTGCATGTCTTAATTTGCTCCTGTACTTGAACAATAATTCAGGACATAAGTGAACAATGTTTAACAAAGGAGACGTTGAATAAGCACTCATTGCAAGAGTTTCAAAACAACAAAGCAAGCATAGCTTATTACTGTGCTAGCTAGCATGTATGATTGGGAGAATGACTAATTAAAACAGAGTATTTTTCTCTTTCGTTAGTCTAAGAAATCTTAAGAGTGCACTGGAGCGGCTCACTGCTGTGTCAAGCTGTCAGGACGAGAGTCTGCCCCAAGTTTGTGAACATGATTCTCGACCAGAGGACGATGGACTGCCCTCTCTGGGTCAGGAGTCAGTCTCCGTCACAAAAAGAAGTGGACCAATAAGTAAAGCTCTCAATTTATTGTTTACCGATTTACCTTTCGGCCCTCATCTTATGGTATGGTGAGCACATTTTTTTTTTGATTTCCAAAAAAGGAAGACACTTTTTATCTGACTCAAATAGGTCACATAAAACTTTTATGGTCAATTTTTTTACATCTATTTTCAAGGCTCTAGATTGAAGGTACTACTTTTCTTTAAGTTTCACCCTAAATTGAACCAGTAGCAATACTTTACTTTTTTCCTTTACAAAGTATTTTTTGTTTTTACTTATGTAGGCCATTTTATAGTTCCCATTCCCGTGTAGTGCATTCTTCTTACAATGACTACAGCCAGAGCATGCAGCAAAAAGGACATAACCTTTTGCATAGAGATGAATATGCTTCTGTTTTTGGAGGTGATGTCACCCTGCAGTTGATGTATAATTTACTGCAAATCTCCTATTCAGCTCAGCTCCCCAAAGACGATTTAATGGACTGCTACTTGACATTAAGTTTGAAAGTGGCAAAGACAAGAACTTAAGAAGCATGGTGCATTTTTTTCCATCTTATTGTCCTGGGAAGAGACTGAAACATCCTTCAGTTTTAAAATGTTTAAAACAATTATTCCTACCATTTTTCTGAACAAAGATTTTAGAGGAAGTGCAGCTTAAAACCCCAGTGCAAATGATTTAAATATCACTATTCTCATCACTTCTGTTACTGTCTTTTCCTGTTCAGTCTAACCAATGTTTTTGGAACTGGTTTTGAAAATGTGACAATATTAAAGGAGGCATGAGTTACAAATTTTAAATATATTGGACATAAACAATCTAGTAAGCCTGTCAGCTTCCACCTTTGATCTGACCTATATCATAAATTTTTCAGTTAAAAACAACATTGTTTTTTGTGCACAACATTTTAGCCGAATTTTACCCACAATAATAGTGGATTATGTCAACAAGACTCTTTTGGAAGCCTGCAAAATACATGATTAAAAAACAAGCATTCTGCCTCAGTCATTTCACACATGACAGAGCATGGCATCTTATTCCTGACTTTTTAGGTCAATGTGACTAGCAGTTCCTTTCATGTGCTACTTTCACCTTGTAGAACTGGAAAGAAGGCAATAAGGGAAAGTATTTTAGACTTCGCAAAGATTTTCATAGAATTCCGTGTTACTTTGGCAGCTAAGAGCATGTAAAAATCTCTCCCTACAAGACTCCTATTTGCTCTGTCAAAGGAAAAGCACTCGTTTTTGACAGATTATTGCTATCTAAGTAAGCTACAGGAAAATCTAAATTATACTTCTGAGGAAACATTTGGTTAAGTATTTGTCAGTCATAAAAATGGGGGACAGTAGCTCAGGTGGAGAAGGCATAGGATACATCTATTTCATTAATTTAAGACTTTTAAAAGACACATTTCAGTCATTTATTTTTTCATTTCAACTGTTTTTACAACAGTTTAATTGATTTTTAAAAACTATAATTAGATGTAAAAGTTTCAATGTAAATGTAATAGGATGTTGAATATCGAAACATCCCATCTCAAATAGGCACATGCACCAAGATAGTATATTATTTAAAAGTTCATTAATTTCAGAAATTCACTTCACTTAGTGAAATATTTAAGTGGACACAGACCAATGTTTTCAAACTATTATTCCTGTTATTTATGATAATTTTCAGCAGATCAATACACCACCTTTAATGTTAGAGTAGTAGACAGGACCAATCATAAAACATTTGTGTTGCACAAGTCTGGGCTCCTTTGTCAGATTATCTCAGAACTATCCCATAAGTTGTTTCAAGGTGACTTCCTAAATAAAAACATTGAACCAAATCCCAGCATTGTACAGATAAGTGGAAATTGCAAATGGATGAAATTTGAAGTACAACAGAAAACAAATTTTGGGATGCCAAAACCATCCGGTTTTGTGCCAGTCTGTTGGAGTTGAATATCCTTGTAGCATTGTTCAGACAGAAAATGGCAGGCCTACTCCATTCCTGCACAATGTCTCTTTCAGCATGCAAGGAAAAGCAACACATCGGGTGTTACTAAGCCACAATGAACCCCTGCTGCACCTAACACAGAGCAGCGGGGCAATTTGTGCACGAGGCAGACCGAGTTCACCAACAGCAGAAATCTCCATGTCATGTTAGCTGCTGGAGTCCATTTACTGCATGCTGCATGGTAAATTCCACTGGGGAGTGAAGCAGTCATGGGAACATTAGTTGTTTAGCCCTTTGTATCAGGGAGAAAATGTTTGCTTTGTGTGTAGCTCTCTGGCAAACATTATTTTAAAAAAGTGACTTTTTCCAGAAAGAAGACAGAATCTAAAACTCCATAACACAATCAATCTTGTGCTTGACACTGGATGCCAGCAGCTGCGCTCACAAAGGAATAAATGCTGCATCCACAGCTTTTGCCTCATTTTAATTTTTCTGCTAAGGCTTAAGAGCCTGATTTTAGTCTGAGCAGACAATGGCTTTAATGTGAAGTATTTTTTGCTCTGACCTAAAATATATAATAAACAGGTTTAAAATTTAGACCAGGTATGCTGTGTCACAATCTAGCAAAAAGAATAATTGGATATCATCTGGCCTCATTGGTTTTTGATAGCTAATCTGAATCTGTTAATGTTTTAGTTTCAAAAGTCATACAAGTGAGGAGCAAAATTGATCAGCTTACAGAGGATGACTGTAAAATATATGAAGTCAAATTAATACACCAATGTACTAAGACCTAAAGAAACATTGGTGATTAAAAAAATCTTCAGTAAATACCTGCTCTTTGTGGAAACTGTCACTCTAGGGAGTTTTATATTTATTAATCAACAGCTGCCCTTGGAATAGTAAGCTTGCTCCTTCGGCACAAGAGGAAAGCCTGTCAGCAATATTCCCATGGCTATGATTACAGATAAAATTCCCCTTGGGTAATTCAAGATGAAGGATTCCAAGAGCCTCAAATGTTGTTTAACTACAAACGAACAAATTGCATGTCCAGTAAAATGCATCCTCTTATAGATTGACACAGTGGTTGCTGTCCCTACGCCTATTCTCCATAACGAAAATAACTATCCATCATTTCATGGCAGCTCTTGGCAGAAAATGGCGATCACTCTCTGATGGCGTGTAACAGAGCTTTGCAGAGCCATCCCGCTAAAGGCCAGGTTTGTTTGAAGTTCGCTTTGCAATGCATCAGTGGCGATGACCTAGATTTCCTATCTTTTCCTCCAAGAGTGCAGAGAGAGACAGCCTCGTTTCAGCCCTTTTCCATCTTCTAACTATGTCAGCTCGCCTGTAAACATTTGGCACAGAGTCACATCACTGCGTCTCAGTTTCCCTGCAGACAACTCTCTTTTCCTGGTGTTGACTCTTGACTCCCCTCACTTGTTCCCTAAGAAGGTTTGGAAAGCTGAACAGATGGTTCTGATGCTAAATATCAAAGTAAGAAAAGAGAACCAGCCTAATTGGATAAATTATCCTTTTACACTTTTCAACACCGGAGAGCATTGTGGCCTCTGTCAGCCAGCCTTTGTTGTGACTGTTTGCATGTAAAATTTTTGTCACATTGCAAAATTTACAAGATAAAAAACTTTAGCAGTCATAGATGCTAAATTCTGACAAATTAGTTGACATCCTCATTTTGTTGCACTTATACTTTCCCTCTAGTTATCAGTGTAGACTACACTAATATATATATACAGTATATATATATATATATATATATATATATATATTATATATATATATATAATATATATATATATATATATATATATTCTGTAAGATATAATATCACTTGGAAAGGTGAATTATGTGAATCAGAAATTCTAAAACAACTAATTTCAGCATAATCCTGTCACAATTGTACTTGAGAAACCACCTGAACGCATCTGTCTGACCTCTGGATGCCAGTAAAAACAGAGCGTTGCACAGGGGAGCCAGTTAATGTTCATGAAAAACCTACAACTCAGAGTAGACTTTGTGTGTGGCTCGGGTCCTGGCTGTTTACCGCTCTCTGCTTTGCTTTTTCATACCCACCATGCACGGCAGCAGCTGAAAATGTAAAACGAACAGTTGAGCATGATGGATTGCTCCATTTCCACATTGCAAATGGAGTATTGTCAAAAAAGTCTGCAAAGCCGTAAAAAGTCTGACCTACGCTCTGTGCAAGTTAACTTTGCCTTGGAAATCAAGCAGAGCTCTGTGGCTGCTACCATTTTGTGGAGCAGAGTAATTACTCTATAATCTGAGACTGTTGCACATTCTTTGTGCAAACATTTTTCCTGTACTCTGCTGGGAAAAAATAATCCTAATCAGAATAATCTAACTGATTTCAGATTGGTTTTTAGGTTTTGGTTATTTTGGCCATATCTGAATGCCAGGTGTTCAAATTCTATTATTTAACAATCTGTTTAAGGTTAATTCAGTAAAACAGTTTTAGTGCGTTCATCGCCAAAAAAAAAAAATTATAAAGTCAATGTGTTAAAATATCTGACACATGCAAGAAGCAGGTCAAAATTCTTTTACGTACAATCATGCACAGTTGACCAAACATGGACAAATATATTAAAATATTGAGAATTCCAACTTCTTCCATTCATCTCCACTTTGTATAACACAAGCACTGAACAGGTTGTTAATATCGGCTTTTATAGTAACAGAGTCTGTAGCCTTGTTTTGAGCGAACATTTGTCTTTCTCCACTGTGGTAAATTGGACTTAGTATAAAGCAAAAAAAAGAAAACTGGATATAAAGATGAGAATATAACAAGAAAAAAAACAGAAATTCAAACCAGCATAACTTTTTTTGCAGTAATCATCTGTGACAGGTATTCATTCAGCAACTGCTTTCCCCACATTGCAGTTACTGTGCCGATATCAGCAGTGTATTTGTCAAGAAGCTACAGAGAAGACCTAAAAATGTCACAAAAACATTCCTGTATTTGTACTGAACTACATTGTTTATGGAAGCTGCAGATTATTTATGTCTACCATCTTATGCTGTCATTCCTTTAAAAAAGAAATTACATCAGAAGCACAAACTGGGCCATGTTGATCATGGCATATTTTCTGCTCAAAGATGCTGCATGCACCAAGCCTCATCTGACTCTGGCACGTCATGCAGAAACTTAGATGAAATATTCAACACGATGCCTCTCAAGACTTTCTTCTCCGACTAAACAAGCTACATCACTACACAGCGGTTTCTCCCCAAATTAAAACTGCTGCTCATTTATTTACATTTATTAACATTGTTCAGTCTAATAAGCAAGACTGACGTGCAATTTCACTGGTATGGCGAAAAATTTGAAGCTTTCTATAGATTATTTGAAAGAATTGGATACTTTCAATCCTCTGTTTTTTTCAGAAGAGTTAAATATTACATAGGACAAATAAAAAAAAAAAAAAAACGGTAGCCAGTACAGAAACGTTACAGCCTACAAGATCTGGAGAAGACTCCACAAAGAGATAAACCACCAGAGGCTATTGCTAGAGAAACCGGCTGCTCTTAGTGCTGTATCCAAGCACATAATTAGAAAGTTGAGAGGAAGGAAAAAGTGGGGCATTGGAGGGGGAAGTTGGCTTCTGATTAAAAATTAATTAGGCATATCACAAAAGATTAAAGCTAGTTGGTATCAATGTCCTTCTCAACTAATAGGAAAAAAGAAGTATCATTTAAGCACTTATTTTTATTTGGATAATGTTTTTTTTTTCCAAAGCAGTGGCTTATTTTTCAAATGTATTTGGAAACATGCATAATGTGCATGGACCATACTTTCTTTAAACTTTTATCAAACATTAAAATAAAATAAATTTAAAAAAAACTTCTGACCCAGCTTTGTTTTTTAAAACTAAATACACCCACTGTGCAAGAAGAAAAACAAGATAATTAGAGGAGATCCTGGCAAACACTTCAAGAAGAGCAATCCACAACTGCTTTGTTGATTATAGATGTTAGAGCCAAAAAGAAAAAAAAAAACCTAGAGCATTAGAGATACTATTTTTTTCTTTCATTTCTGTCAGGCCTAAATGTTTTATATCACACTTGTTGACATAAACCAAAAACAACTTGAGTTAAAGTTGTACATAGATCCAGGTTCTCAAAGAACAGCAAATCAAACTTGCAATATTTAAGAACACATGAGAAGCAAAGTCACTGTCTGGAATGCTTTACAAAGCCATTTCTAAAGGCTAAGACACAACACTTGCATCTGATTCTTGAAGCACCGATCCAATTTTTTCTTCATATGCAAGCTGTAACTCGAGGGTCCATCTGCAGACCACCAGTTTCTGGGCAAGAGGTGGGGTACGCCCTGGACAGGTTGCCAGTCTGTCGCAGGGCAACACAGAGACACACAGGACAAACAACCACGCACGCACACACACCTAGGGGCAATTTAGACAGACCAATTAACCTGACAGTCATGTTTTTGGACCGTGGGAGGAAACCAGAGTACCCGGAGAGAACCCACGCATGCACAGGGAGAACATGCAAACTCCATGCAGAAAGGCCAGGGCTGGGAATTGAACCTAGAACCTTCTTGCTGCAAGGCAACAGCTCTACCAACTGCGCCACTGTGCAGCCTTCAATTAGCTTTAACGTTGTCTAATAGTTGTGTATGTCATCTGACTCGAATTGGATCTGATATGGATTGACTTTGGGCCAGCATGGGCCTCTCCTGCAGTGTACTTGATGTGGGCTCTGAAAGCAGATTTTTGGATTATTTGCCCAGTATTTGCTCATTTGGAATGAAGAAAAAGCACATCATCCATTCACAAAACTAGACTGAACAGATCAGAAACAACCTAGTGTGATTGTTTTAGCCAAGACTGAAAGTGTGACTGTATCATGGAGCTTTGGCTAAACACAGTAACACTCTGAGCAATAGCACTATAACGCAATGAGTAAATTGTGAGCTTCTGCATAAACAACAATTTCATGAAACTATTGATCTTTGTTGAAACAGCAAGTTCTTGGGTTCAACAAATTGAGTCACGTTATTGGAAGTCCTTCAAGGAATCGCAGCTTTGATTTTCAGGAAACACCTTCCTCTCAACACAATCTCTGACAGAAGATTTGGTTATCTTTATTGTCATTTCGCTGACAGTTCCCAGCTCAGCACACCTATAGAAATTAAGTCCCGGATCAGCAGACAGTCAAGGATCCCTTACACAGCAATACAAGATGAAGGAGTTCACAGGGGAATTTTTGATTTAAACCCGTAAGCTTAATTTATTTGAGCCTCATGACAGATTTGATAGAGCTCCTGGTTCAATACAAACACACAAGACAATAGGGATTAACTGAATTGTGAACATTGCGTAATCTACGGTTT
Source organism: Poecilia picta (assembly GCA_033032245.1). Classification (NCBI taxonomy): domain Eukaryota; kingdom Metazoa; phylum Chordata; class Actinopteri; order Cyprinodontiformes; family Poeciliidae; genus Poecilia; species Poecilia picta. The sequence continues at coordinate 7,956,422 of CM065354.1, forward strand.
AAATATTTTGTAATCCCTAGAGATTATCAACAGGAATATTTATTAAACTTAATGTCTGCACTCTGAGTGTGTGAAACCAATGTCAAATTCTAATTCTGACATATTTCCTCCTTTATAGCAGTCGTGCCTCAGACAGCCTTTACAGTGCTATATTAGCTCAAACAAGTGGGAGAAGGTATTCTGGTGAGATGAAATGAAAATGCAACTTTTTGGACTGAATGCAAAAAACTGCAATATAAACAGCATCCTCATAGCAGCTGGTACTGGCTTTCATGTTATTTGCAAAGAAATGTGAAAACCATGCAAAAATGTCCCTTAATTTTACCACTATGCAAACATTTATGGTCGCTCATCACATCAGAATTCGTGGCAGGTAGTAGAAAACATAGAAATACAAACATGTTCGGCAGACTCTGCAAGCATTAAAAGACGAGAGTGCAAGATAGAGAGATAGAGAACAATAGACACACACATATAATATAAAAAAGACTAAATATATAAACAATGAAAATAAACAAGGTTTTCACATGATTATTTTTAATATTCTTAAAAAATTTATTTTAATATTCACATGCCTGCAAAATTCCAACGGGTGAGCCCTTAGCAGAAACTGAAAAAAGTGACCTTTTTAACAAGTTAGGTTATTAAAAATAGTAAATAAGTAAATGATTCCCTCCTCTCTCCTCTCTTTGTCATGCCTTTCTGCTCAGGAGGAGGTAAAATAAACCATTTTGGTTTTTGAAGGAGACACTGGCACCACTCAGTATGGCATAATTTACTGAACGCTGCCATGGGTCCTTTATTCAAATCAGATACTGGACAACAGCTTTCACTTGGCTTTGCTTGAGAAAAGGCTGTTTTAAAGGGAATTTGAATGCATCATAGAAAGATTGATACAAACAAATCGATGTGCATATAAGTCTGCATTTTATTCTGTTTTTTCTTTTATACTTAAAAAGAAGAGCTACAGATTTTTCCAAAAATATGAATCAATACAGAGGTGAATATTCAAGGTAGTCAAGCAAACCAACCAGCTCCATCAGCTTAAAACAACATTTTCCTGGACTAAGTGGGTTAGAGAATCTGGAAAACTGTAAATAAAAGGAAAACTGTATTTCTTGGTTACACAAAGTCATTTCTAACAGTTTCCCAGAAAATAAGAAGCAGAACTGATGCATCAGGATGGCCTGGTTTTTAACTTCACCTTTATAATTTAATGCTAAGCATAAAGCCTTCAACAAAGGCTTTGTATTTTCTCCTCTTTGTGTGGGCAGCATCACAATAAACATTTGGCCTCCCGGGATAGCTCAGTTTAATAACGTGCTTCCTCACAGTGGAACAGAGCCAAGAGAGTAGTAGTCTGTCTCCGTTTGCTCTTTGATGTTTTACAAAACCTCTTAGGTCCAATATCCAATTTGATCAACTCAACTCACAATGAGACCAGCTGAGAAAGGAATCGTCATAGGACCAACGGAAGAAAGTAAAGAAACATGGATTTAATTATTTAATGAAATGAAATATCGTGGAACAAGTGATGACTGCAAACACAACTGAAGTCTCTGAAGTCACTGTCCCCTAACCAGGGCATTTTTACTTATTTGGATATAACTGGACAAACCAATTTCAAGAATACTTTTACGTGACTGAGACATCAGTAGGTGTCACATCTTCACAATGGAGCACTACTTTTGTTCTTCAAGACGATTTATGTGTTCTGAAAGAATAAGTACAATAATAACAAACTTTGATAAGTTTTCAGATCATTTTGCAACACCAAAATGCACATAACCGGCCATAAACAGGACCAGACCCAGATGGAATGGCTAGTTTCGATTTATGAATCCCTCCATCCTTTGGAAAACAATGGAATCAACCATCACAAGACTTTCCACAAGACAGTGGAGTGAAGTAGTTAAGGAAAGGAGTGCCTTCTATGGGAATACTTCCACAAATGCTTTCATGAGGTCGGACATTAATGTTGGATGAGAAACCCTAGCTCATAGCCTAATGTATTTTTACATTGTCAGGTTACTGTTGTTCCCAATCACTTCAGCTTCATTATTAACACTAACAGCTGACTGTGGGATATTTAGTTGTGGGAAAATTACATAAATGAACTTATTGCACAGGTGGCTTCCTATTCTGGTCCTATGGTACAATTCATTGAGTGTTAACTATTCTTCCAAAAATGTTTGCAGATGCAACTTGCTTGTCTAGTTGTGAGATTGTATACACCTGTGGGTCACACAAGTGATCAAAACACCTGAATTTAATGATTTCAAGTGATAGGTGAATATTTTTGGAACTAGTGTTGCTCCAGTTTGGAGAGGAGGAAAGAACTGGTGGTGCGAAAGCACTTGTTTACTGCAACCAATGTGGTAAGTGTGTGTGCAGGAATAGAAGTTTAAACTTAACTAATCGATCACTGCTGTGTTCAGGGAGGCCTATTAATAATCACAAAATAAATATCAAGCCTGCAAACCTAATATTGTAATGGACTGAATGTTATGATTTTAACGTAATCTCTGGTCGGCTTGTGGAGTGCAAGAGGTTGCTATAGCAACAGGTGTGCTTAAATAACAGAGAGTGACGGAGAGTAAAAAGGTGCGAGTGTTTTAGAGTTGATCAGGTTGTTTTATCTTTGTTTGCCTTTGTCTTGGTGCCTCACAGCTGCTGTAATTTCTGAACATCCAATAAACGACAAACTTTCACTAATTACCTCATTCTTTGTGAGTATAGTCATTTACAACAAACATCAAACACGGTATATATTTTTTATTAAGTATTTAGCAAACAAATGGCTTCTACCGCGATAACTATGTGAAATTAAATTAATTGTCTAATATAAAAAAAATGTTTGGTACTTTGAGCTCAGAGTCTGACAATTTTTTTGCCTCTTATTTAGTGGAAATATGGATGTTGATTAGACTTTCTTCAAAATGATAACCCTTTTCAATCTTTATAGCTCCACTGTTGAAAATGAGGCTCTAACATTCACAAATGACATTGAAATAAAATCCACTCCAACATCTGGTTTGAGATGATTCCTCTGGAATCTGTTGGAGGAAAAATATCCCAACTTCAGAAGATGTGCTTTCAGGTTGTGCCTTGTGTGTGTGTTTTATATTTATACATGTGTGTGCATTGTTACTGAATACAATGAACACTATATATATATATATATATATATATATATATTATATATATATATATATATATATATATAATATATAGCAAAGCGATTAAAGCTGGGTGGACAGGAAAAATAGAAGAGTAATTTTTTTTTCGAAGTTAACTTTATTTTCATCTGAAAGAGTCATGTTTATACATCATAGAGTGAAATAATTTCAATTGGTCATTAGAATTGGAACACAAAAAATATAAATCTTAATCTTATTAGAGTAAAACAAGAACACGCCCACTGAAGTTCCTTAAGTTTCGTTTCTTCCACCATCTTGTTATCCCGCATTGGAACAGAGGCGACAGTTACTGTGTGCCAGGTAAGTCCTGTTGAGGAAATATAATCGTTTCTAGCATTTAGAAAATATAATCATTTTTTAGTGTTTGAGTTAGCTCTATCTTTTACTTAAAGTTAGGAGTTTTTGTGTCACTGAGGTTGTAAAACCACAGGAGGGAGACAATCTTATCTGTGTGAAAAGCATTTCAAAGCAGGGCCACATTCTGGTCTCAGGAAATAAGGAATCTCCAGTGAACATCTGGTATGGTGAACTATTGACCTGCAGTTTACCCGAAAAAGTATTTGTTTAAAAGCTTATAAAATGTGCCTTTATTTGTTTGAGTTGAGGCAGGGAATTCCAAATACGTTTCTTTGATCATTCGAGCAGAGTTGAGGGGAGGTGCGTTTTCAGGGGTGCTCGGAGACGGCTTCTAATTGGTCGAGAGGTGTTGCCCCCTATTTGAATAGAACACACCTACTAGTATAAAACCTCTTGCACAAAGAAAATGAGGCAGAAATAGCCAATTTTTAGCTCCTTTTGGGCTGACTGTTTCTCCGAAGACGTCTTCGTTTTTCCTCTATCTGTATTATTCTATCAGGTGACTAATGTGTGACTGTGTTTTCTTTAAATTTTCTGTCTTGTGTTATACTGTCCACTGATTGGATTAAACTCTGAACTTCTGTGACGTCAACACGCTGCGTACGCCTCTTGTGTTCTCGCGTGGGCTCCAGACAGCCGCTGAGATCCGGGACTCGAAAAAGGAAAAGAACCGAATTGTATTTTTTAATTTGACTTAAATTATTCCTTTTTCAACAGTCCCCAAATGGGTTATTTTACGTGGGGTTTTATGATTTATTTTTATTATTAAGACTAATTATCTCTAGTGGAAAAATGACGTGCTGCTGTGTGGTCTTGGGGGAAGGAAGGGTGCAACGAGGAATTAATATGGCTAGCTAACTACTTAGCATGTGTGCTTCAGCTAAATTAATTTAGCCGTTTACAACAATGTAAGCAGAAAAAAAACATCAATGTTGTACAATGCTACGTCCATTTTTACATTTTCACAACTCAAGGCTGTCGCTATTTTTAAGCTGAGGAACGGAGTTTAAAAGAGGAGCTGCTGTACAGTCGAAGCTGACTGTAGCATGTAGAACCAGGGTTCCACCTAGAAAATGGTGGGGAGGACTAGGCTAGTTCTTGAACGAGCAGTGATAATTTTTTTTTCAGTTGTGCTTTGTATGCAAACGATGTAAGTTGTCAGTAAAACATTTTTGACTGACTATTTTGTCCCCGAGTAAACGGAGCTCCATACAAGCTCCAGTTGTATGGAGCTGATATGTTTTTTTTTTTCGTTTTAGCTGTGGTGATTGGCTAAATTCAAGTAAAGAGCCTATAGCCCATTAAGGATAGTTGTTAGCCACCCAATACTTTTTTCCCCATGATGGTTTCAACCTTTTATCTTAATTTTTTAATCACTTTGATTGTCTATATGATTATTGGAAAATATATTTTTACATAATGCAGGATGCAAGCTGTGCGTGTCAAATACAGAGGTCGACAGAAATACATCTGTTTTGAAGGCCAACTGACTTACAGTTCGTTTTTGGAATGTGGTGAGTTCAAACACAAGTTTACAGCATTTTCACATATTAGGTTTATCAACTTTACTAACTTTTCAGATTTATTTATTTATTTTTTTACTTAATTTTACTTTTCGTGTCTTATTTTAATTATGTTCAGATATAGAATAAATAAATAATTTGCTATGTTCGTAGCTGCAAAAAAGTTCAGCATCCCAACCTTGGACTTAAAAGTGTTTGATGACTCAAAGGCTGAAGTGGATGAGGTTTTTGAGCTCCTTTGGAAAAGTCCAAACCGTGGTGTGATGGAAATTTGTGAAGCACAAGATCTCAATCCAGAAGGTAAGTTGTTTTGAAGTGTCATTTGTTTATTTTTGGTCATCCTTATGGGTTTGACCAATAGGGATAGAAATTGCTTCCCAGATCAGTATAGACATGTTGATGTCCATTTGATATCACCAATCTAGGTTGAGCTCAGAAATGCAACTCTATTTTCAAAGCAAAATCATGCTCTTCAAATTCAACTTTCTATGATGATTTCGAAACAGATAATCCTGTGGAATAAAAAAAGGGGAATACATAAATTGTGAGCTATATATTTCACACTCCGAAATTTTTCTTCTAAATACAATTCTGCTCTACACAATATTCACTTGGTCTCTCTGTTTCATGTGCAGGACATTAAAACTCATGGCTTCTCTAAGATACTTGATCCGATTTTGGAGGATGTTAAAATTCTGGAGAGGGATGGAATTACTGTTTCCCTGTATGATGAGCCAGTATAGCGGTTCTCAACGTGGGCGGTACCGCCCCCCAGGGGACGTTCAGAGAATGGCAGGGGGCGCTGGAGGTCATTTTTTAAAAAGGGGGGCGCTGGGATGCCTTCGTGGGGCGTTTGGTTGAAGGTAAACTTTACACCTTAAATGCACAACAATGCTAGGTTAGACTTTGAGCAACTTGCTAAAACTGTATTGTGTAACATTGAATCATGCTTGGCTGCAACTGTATCGATGGCAGCTCTTCTATTCAGTGTTTGTAGCTTCTGTTAGCTTCTTGGCGCAGCTCCGTTCTGAAGCTGCTAATGATAGCTAAAATTACGATGCCCTCACTCTGTATCCCTCTGAAAAATGAATCTATTTAAATAAAGAAATTCCTTCATGGTGACACCACGATAGACAGCGTTCATTTTATAGCGTTAACACTGGATCTGTAAGTGGTTCGGTATGAAAGGGGTGATAGAACACAGAACCTTTAAATTTCAATAATCAGAATGCAGAAATGCCTTTTCCCCATCGATACGCTTCCCAACCGCCCTGCACCATATGCAGTAATAAAAAAAGACGTGCACATTGCGCAAAACGGAGCGACGAACTAGATGTGAATTATGTCATTAAAACAGAGAATTCGACGCTGAACAATGAAAAAATAAACACGATTTTTTTCATTCATTTATTTTTTCATATCATTTATTGACGCTGATGGTGAGCGTCAATAAATGATTAAAAAAAATCTAGCAACAGGAAAGAAACTTACGTGGACATAGCAATAAACCAAGAGAGGATAATACTAATCAAATTAAACTAAATGGAAATAAATGAAGAACAAAATGCAAGAATAAAATAAGAAACTAAAGTAAATACAGAGGAATAAACTGGTACGGCAAGACATTTTGATCAATAATTAATACAGAGGACAGTATGGCAAGAATAAACAGGCACTATTTCCAGATAAAAGGTAAAATATTGTTGAAGTGTCATGGGTTTTTTGAGACCACATCTATACTGAGAATAAATATATTACAGGCCATAACAGTAAAGATCTTATCACTAATTCATGTTTTTAATTAGAGTTGATATTTTTTTCATTTCTTCAATATTATTTTTCATGTCAGTGTTAATGTCATGAGGCTGATGACTCCATGACACTTTCAATTTCACTCATTAGGATTTGATTAAGAACCAGATTTGTTGTTTGTAATTTCTGTCCAGTAAAACTATTAATTTATAAATCAATAGACAGGTCTATATAAAGATATAATCCATGTTTCTGTCTCATATTTGTATGGCATTAAAAGGATCTGGAACTTTTGTTTGTCCACTGAAAGCTCTGGTTTGCACAATAAATGCCATGTGGGTGAAGTTTTATGGATGATTCTCTGATGTCCCATTTCTCCTGAAGGCAGCACAGAGCTGCACCACCAGAAACTGACAGAAACACTGAAGAGAAGAAGATTTATGATTAATGTTACAGTTCTATCCATGTTTTAATGTTGCAGAGCTCAGTCGTTTTGCAAATAGTTCAAAGTTTAAACTGGCATGTTGTTCATCTTTTATCTCGTAATTTTGTGGAATATTTAACAACTAGAAAATGGCAAAGAATAAGAATATTTTTTCCACTTCGAGTGGCTATTGTTAGGCGTACCGATTTTAACTTGAATGTTCATTGCATTTTTCGTAGATGCCGGTATTATTATTATATGTATTATTTTTGATGATAAATACAGAAACAAACATAAAAATCAAAACATCTACAGTACTGATAGTAATATTAAATATAAAATAATGGTCAGAGCAACGTAGCCTGCAAATTATTTGGTGGGGGGCGCTGAGGGACCTGGATAAGGGCTAAGGGGGGCGCTGGGCCAAAAAAGGTTGAGAAACACTGAGCCAGTACATGGAATTATTGTCCAAAGTACTGGTGACAACCTTGGTCTTCATTGTCTGTTTGGTTTTGTAGAGTCATTTAGTGCCAGATATTGTTGCCACTTTTGTCTCGAAATCCCAGACTTCCATATGTTATGGGTGTTAAAAAGCCATGCATTCTAAATTCACTGCAGTACTTCAGTATATGTGAAAAGATCTCAGTTGATATGCATGATATCTTGGAAGGAGTGGCACAATATGAAATGAAGCTGATTTTGTTGCATGTAGTTGACCAGTACACAACATTAAAGGATGTAGACAGGAGAACAAGAAGCTTTAACTATGGGTGCATGGAACAAACCAACAAACCACCTACAGTGAAGTTGGTAGAGGACTCAAATGGCTTTGGGTTAAATTCCATCCAGTCCTGGATGGCATTTGGAGACTTAGTTTGTCCACATGATCAGCACTGGTATTTGCTGCAGCTGCTGCTTCAAATAGTGAATCTTGTTTTTTAACCAGTGTTATTGAAAGGTATCACTATTTATACGATCGGGTTTGTCGTGAGAATGTAGTGTCCAGCCACATGGGCACAAACTAATGGCTACAAGTCCAGTTAACTAATTTTAAAATCAGGAATAAATCAGTGCTTTACTAGAATCCACCTGTGATGCATGTGGCTAGTCAGCGTAAAGTCCTGACTGAATGAAAATCATTATAACCTATTTGTCATGTTAACGAAGAACAGCTGAAACTTACCGGGTTTATCATCTGAGGTAGCAATTTGGCTCCAACTCCTCTCCTTGTCATTTCTATATTTTTAGCACGAAATGTTGAATAAATATTAATGTTTTCACAAATCATCTTCAATGTCCCCTGGACTTCGGGTTGCGCGGTATCAGCGGTGTGGGATTCCCCTCTGTAATTTCCCCTCAGAAAGCACAGAGGAGAATCCGCGCTTCCTGTCACATTCAGTGTTTAAGCTCCCAGTCGGGGAAAACATCTAATTTGGATCGGAGTGGCCACGACGATCTACCATAACACACCATACAGTACAGGATGATCGGTTACGAAATCACCCGGGACGATCTTCGAGTGGCCAAAGTTCTAAGATTGTTGTGACGTCCCCCTCCACTCAACGTGGAGGGATCCGTCATTTATTAATTGTGTTTTGTCCCGAGGCAGACCGGAAGGGGCGGGACCAGGATCCGCTAGGGCCAGCGCATCCTCGCTATATAAGCAGCCTGCTTCAGCTCCAGCGCATTGAGAGAGGGGAGAGGAGTTGAAGTTGGCTTGGAGCTGAGTCGTCTTCTCCACCCCATCTCTGCTCTTCAGAGGTGGCTCTTCCCTGACCTGCCTGCCCACCCCGTCCTTGTTTGGTTTTGTTTTGTTTGACCTTTCTTTTCTTTTGCAGGACTTCCCCGCTTACATCAGCTTCTGAGATGCCATCGGCCACATGGGGCCGCCTGCTTGTTTGCTTTGTTTTGTTTTGTTTTGTTTTATGTGTTGCTCAATAAGGAGCCTATTTATTGTTGAAGGCCGTGTCTCCCTGTTTTTTGTTACGGTTTAACGAACTGGGGTCGTAACAAGATGGGGGCTCGTCCTTAGTTGAACCTGGTGGTGCTTAAATGCTTGGTTATTTTTGGTTAGGTTTTGTTTGCTGGACTTTTTCCTTTGTTTAAATGTCCACCGTTGGTCGAGACACAGCTTGGAATTATTTTGTGATTGTTTGATGGCCTGATTGTTTTCGGGTGTGGCGCTTTATTTATTTATTTTTCTGTTTTCCCCTCCACTTAATCAGTGTGTTACTTGTTGTTCATGTGCACCTGTTTGCTGCTTTGGTCCCATGATAGGCGATAGAGGTGTTGCTCCTATGGGCTTCATCTGGTCGTTGCTTTGGTAGTGTTGCTTCTAGGTGTCAACTGTTTACACAGTTATCTCGGGAGCACGTCCGGGGGATTTCAGTCAGGGGATCTATATAGATTTCCTTTCTGGCCCGCTGGTTTAAGGTGCGTAACAATCTGCCGCCAAAAAGCGTGAAGACTAGGGATCAGCTGTTGATTAGGTCAGTTTTGCATAGGCAAGAGTAGTGGGGGTTTTTAGTCTGCCTATTGTGTACACAACTTAGCACTTTTTCCTGATTATTGTTTGAGTTGCATTATGAAAGGTGATCATGACTTCTCTTTCTGGATTTTTTGATTCTCTATCAGAGGAGTTTTTGGACAATTGTACAAAAGAGCAATTATTTGAGATTGGGAAACACTACGGTGTGGAAATTGATGGCTGACGGTCTAAAGAGAACTTGAAGTCCATTTTGGTTGCGAATTTAGTTGAAAAGGACATTTTGCACAGATCAGTTGGTGAAATGACTATGTCTAAACCTACTGTTTTACCCCCTGGTTTGATGTTTGAGCAGCATCGGGAATTACTGTTATTACAGTTTGAGCATGAGAAATTCAAAATGAAAGCACAACTGGAGGCAGAGCTTACTAGGTTGGAGATAGAATGGACGCGGTTAGATTTGGCTAACCAGGGTGTCGCGTCTGGAGCCTCTCGTTCTTCTTCAGTTGGTTCTGAAGGTGTTGACATGGCGTTTGATGTCATTGGCAATTTACGTTTGTTGCCTAAATTTAATGAACTTGATCCAGATTTTTTTTTGTCATTTTTGAGCATGTGGGTGAGATACGTGACTGGTCTGACTCTGCACGTGTTTTATTGTTGCAGTGTGTGCTTGTGGGTGCCCAAGAGGTTTTTTGCTATGTTGTCTGACTCTTGATTGCCATGATTATGCTAAGATGAAAGCTGCTGTTTTAAAAACTTATGAGTTGGTGTCTGAAACATATCGGCAGAGATTTAGGAGTTGTAGGAAAAACTCTGGGCAGAGTTATCTGGAATTTGCAAGAGCGATACTAAGATGCATTTTTTGCACTGGTGCGCAGCGGCATATGTTAAAACCTTTGAGCAGCTGTGTGAACTTGTTGTCTTAGAACAACTTAAAAACTCAGTTCCTGAGGTTGTTGCAACTTAAATTTGTGAACAGAAAGCTCAGACTGCAGCTGCAGCCACGGCGCTCGCGGATGATTACGTTTTAACCCACAAATCCCAGTTTCCAACAGGGAGTGGTTTCAGCGGGGACACTGGGTGAAGTGATAATTTTTGCCGTCCTACTGGAGTGCATAATGTGGAAGTTAAACCTCCTGGTTCTTTTGGTAGCAATGATCGGTCTAACTACTGCCATAAGCGTGGTCATTGGAAAGCGGATTGCCATCTATTTAAGTCCAGATCGCCATAATTTCAGTCTAAGCCAGGGGGCGCTGGTTTAGCGGCACATGTGTTTACAGGGGTAGTGAAAGAAAAGGAGTCGCAGCTCATGGAGCCTTTTGAGTCATATTTACAGTTTAAAAGAGATGGTTTCGTATCATTGGAAAAAGGTGGGGGAAAAGTACCTGTGAAAGTACTTTGAGACACTGGTGCGTTTAACTCTTTTATTCAGGCGGTTGTGGTCCCTGAGCACGCTGAGATGGAAAACTTCATTCCTGTGAGGGATATGGGTTTGAATGTTTTGTTGGTTCCTCTTCACAGAATTTCTTTGGAGTGCCTGTATGTGGAGAGGCATTGTTGGCTGTGCGGCCTGCGTTGCCTATTAAGGGGGTCTCTGTGATCTTGGGTAATGATCTAGCGGGTTCCAGCATGTGGAAAGATGCTTTACCGTTGGTAGTGAGCCGGTGTCACAAAGGTTGATTCAAGTTTCATAGCTTTTCTGATACATCAGTCGGACAATCAAAATGTCGCAAATGAACACTGATTCATTAACGCTGTCCCAAATTAGCCAAATGACTAGGGATGAATTGGCTGTCTTGGTTGTGGATTTTTTACAAAGGCTTAAGAAAAAAACTGCAATACGGATTAAGGACACCATAATGCAGGATGATTTGGAAAAAGCTCATGAACAAATCGAGCTTTTTAAATCAGAAAATCGATTCACTCACTAAAGAGCTACACTGGTCTCTCAAGCAGAACAGATATTAGAAAGTCAGCAAATCCCAAAGTTAAAGAACGAGGTAGAGACCCGAAGTTCCTACAGGATTTGTTGTCTGAGGTCAAACAGTACAAAACTAAGGTCAAAGAGCTTCAATCCTCTTTAAAAAACCTCGAATGGGACTCAAAACAGCAGGTTGAGAAAGTTGAGGCAGAAAAGTGGCAAATTATCTCTGAAATAGATGCATACAAAGTGAAAACTTGAGTTCGAAGTGTACCGAAAGATTGATGAAATCTGCATAAAGAATCTAGAGACTTTGAGAGAAAAAGGCAGGTACAGACTTCTTGAGGCCACGATAAATGCTCTAGAAAAGCACTTAAAAGAAGCAGTGAAGGAAAACAAAATTCTTGAGAAGAAGCTTCCAAAACCCCACTGGAGGAAGCTATAGAGAGAACTAAACAAGAGTTTAAAGCAAGAGAAGATTTATCTTCAATCGCATTAGCTTAGGAAAAAAACCAAACCAGGTTATTAAAAGAACGTCTGACGAGAAAAGAACAAGAGATGGGAAAACTTGAGGAGCAGCAGGCTGAGACCGCCAGTCTCTTCGCCTTCCAACACCAAAAGCAAGAACCGATTTATTTTCATGCGCATTAGCTTTGGAAAAAAAACAAACCAGGTCATTAAAAGAACGTCTGATGAGAAAAGAACAAGAGATGGGAAAATTCAAGGAGCAGCAGGCTGAGACCGCCAGGCTCTTCGCCTTCCAACAACAAAGAGAGGCGCTCTCTGAGGAAAAAGCTTTAGCCCACAGAGAATCTGATTGGAGAGAGCTGAAGACAAAAATGAAAGCCTTCAATTATTATATAAAGACACAAACCGAAAACAGCAAGAGGGATCAAAATCAACTTAAAGAAGCCACCGACAAAGTGCAGAAGGTGACACAATTATACATCAATGAAAAAAATGGAACACGAGCAATTGAAGGAGTCCTTAAAGAACAAAGAGGTATAAGGTAGACGATAAAATTACTTTGAAGAGACCTACAGGTGTCAGCAAAACTGAAACAGAAACCATCGATAAACAAGTTCAACCACCGATAGAGAAAAATAAAGTCCAGCTACCCAAAACGAATTCGATATGTAATCGAAGAATCCTGCATCTTTGCGACAGCAAGTTGGAGCCAGCATTTGAAGATGCCCTCAAAACTCAACCAAATTTAAAACTGAAGCCAACTCCCCCAAGCAAAGGGAAGCCCGAAATCCCGCATTTTACAACAACAGGCAGGAAGGTTTGTCCCCCGAAACAGAGAAAAATTTGTGGGCAACCTGGTGGTAGAGTAGATGAGAACGATAAAGTTCCCTTATTGGAAGTAAAAGGCAAAAGAATGTTATCAGGTGCGTCTGGATGGACGGATGGACAGTTCTAATCCTGAAATAACGTCCCCGTCGATTTACTTTTGCTTTTCCATAACCATCATTTTCAGTTTTAATCAAATCAACTATAGTAACTCATCAATAAATAACTTGCATCTTTATGTGTACGGAACATTGTGTTTCTTTCGACGATACACTTTTCATGGGACGTATAGTTTTTCTCCGGGTGCTCCGGTTTTTCCTACCAATCGGGGGGAAAAGTGATTCGGCTAATTGGTATTAGTCATTCATTAATCATAACACTTTTAATAAAGTTGACATTATTCAAATGTCTTTGTTATGAAAACTTCACATTAACCTAGAAATCATGATCTGACATAAATTTGTTATAAAAGTATTACTGATTAAACTTTAAAAATTATGTAGCTTTATTTGGTAATATAAAGCTACATAATGAAGGAGTACTTAGGATACTTAGGATCAAAAGTTTTACAGCAAAATGTCTACAAAGTATGGAAGCCCATTTCTGTCACTCTGTAAAAAATAAAATAAATTATCTCAAAATAATGAGATAGTATCATTAAAATGATAGTATCTCATTAAAATAATATAATATATTAATATTATAATAATATTTTACCTGTTTTGCCAAAGAAACTAGATTCAGGCAAATATGCATCTCGTTTTTCAAGGAAAACCTAATTTATTTCTGTGTCACAACTCTGTTAGCTCCTAATTATCCCCATGAGTGAATTACATGTTGGGAAGTTAACTGACAAATTTACCCCATGGTTTCTGATGCAGCTTGTCAAAGGCACAGCTCCCAGATGAGTTTAACAGATAAAGGATCTGGAGTCTGGAAATTGGAAAGAAGACCACGACACATTACACGGCGTTGCTTCACCATATTTACTGAGGGGCTTACGTGACAAATTTGGTGTGAAAGTCTGGGATATTGAGTGGATTTTTGCAAAGTGAAATCACTTTTGTATCAAGTCAGTTACTTAAGAAATAATTTGTAATTTAAATTCTTTAAAAACCTTAAAACAATAATGAGAAGAAAAAAGGCAAAGTGTTAGAGCTCATCTAAAAGATGCAGGAAGAAACTGGTTTAAAATGCAGGCTCCAGGGTGGAAAGTTGCCATCTTGCCTCTGGCTTTATCAGACCCTGGCATCTGATACTGGCAGCAGTTCTGAATCCTCCATTGAAGACAAGGAGAGCGGGTCACATATTTCCACTGTGCCCTTGGACATTTCTGACAAAGACTATCTAAAATGGCATCCTCTCACAATCAATGCTTATAACTGAGAACGGAGAAATAGTCGATGTCAAATCTCTGAAATTAATGCTTTAACATTTTAGTCATTATTTAGCTAGGGATTGGACAAACTTTTATAATTGTCTGTAAATGGTGGTATTTGTTTTTCTTATTTATTCATGCAGCAAGACCTTGATGCACTGTTGGTGAGAACAAAAATGTTTTCCGCTTAATATTTACAAAGGGTTGTAGCCATGAGGTAGCAAAGTAGTCACTGAACATTATGCTCCATCTGCTATCTGGACTGTAGATGTGCATTTTGTTCATGCCCTTCTTGTGAACAATACAGAAATTGTTCTGCTAAAAATAATGATCACAAATATTCTTGTATTGCAAGCATGCTTTTGTAACCCAGTGTTAAAAACAAAAGTAAAATGAATAGATGTTTATTTAATATCTTATTCTACAACGAGATTAAAAAGTAATAAAGTTTAAAAAAAAAGAATATGTTTGTAAACATGTTCATAAATATTGATAAAAAAAAAGTGCTAAAAATCTTAAACCTGTGAAATATCCCTTTAATGATTGCTTTTAGTGACATTTTAAACAATCAATAACTGGCACCGTCTATTTCACATCAGCCAATCAGGTTGATTGTCCCGCCCCTTTAACTGCAACGCTGAGATTTAGCTCAGATTGCGTCTAACTATAATTAGAGTTTTGGGTCATGGGACCAGTGAGAGCACAAGACAAAATCTCAAATTGTAAAGAGGACGATTTTTAGCGCCAAGTTTTTGATGACTGTGATGATTAAAAAGTCAAGCTAAAAGCTACATTTCTACATTTGTGTTCAGAGATGCTGCAATGCTGAGCTTAGTTAAAATTAATGGTGTAATTTGGACTCTGAAGACATAAATCTAACATAAAATCATTTTTGAAATATTCTGATCATAAGATGACAGATTTCTAAAGCGAACAGGGCAACTGAAGGGATGTCAGACTGCCCTGAAGGTTAGTCAAAAGAGTATTTTAAATAATCATTTAAATCTAAACAAGGCGTGTGCTACTTAAATTGAAAATAATGCATTAAATATATATATTTTTTGTGCTCCATATTAAGTGTTTTAGCTCCATGTGTGAAGTTTCTCCCCTGACACAGCCCATTCCTCATCATGAGACACTTTAGAGATGAAGGTCTCAGAACTGTCTGGTCCTGCTGAGCTCTGCGTGCAGCCCAGGTGTCTTCGCTTCACACCAGCATTCAAACACAGGACCCCTCACTGTCACCACCTGTTTTCAGATATTTCTCTCCCAACTGCTGTTCGGGATTCTAATCCATGTTCGCACAAAATACTGCAGAATACAAAGAATTTTGCTCAGTCACTTAAATGTGCTCAGCAAACTGTAGAACTTGCATTAATCATTATGTATGACTAGGTATGGTCATATTGGAGTAAAGTTTTGTTTGTAACAAATATTTCTCCAAATGTGAATTTCTAATTTTCTTGAAATATGCTTTTTTTGGCAAGAATACCAGTGTGTGGTTGAATATAAAGAGGATGGAAATTCTAGGTCAAATACATTAATAATAATAAATGGTTTGTAATGTTTCATCTTTAGAACAGATTCTGTAAGTAGCATGTTGCTACAAAGGCAGAATGACTGAGCTGCATGTTTTCACATGAGTGTTTGCTTTGCGTAGGCAGCTTCTAGGAGATATGAAATTCAATGTTGTCAAAATTAAAAATTGGAATTCATTTGATATTTATAATTTTGCCTCACACTGTGCAACTGACCATAAATACTCCGTGTGTGGGTAGCTCATGTATTCCTCAGGTTTTAGACTACTACAATTTTCCCTGATGATTTTTAACAACAAATGTCACCTCTAAGAATACAGGCCCTTGTTTTGACAATTCTGCTTTTAATAAAATTCCCTCAACTCCTGAGAAACATCTATATTCTCTTTAGTGTTGTTTTTAACATAATTTCTGTTCACAACAGAACTACTTGAAATCAATTTTTTTTGTGTCATAATGCTTTAATGGCTTCATCTTGCCATCCAAAAAAGTTAGAGATGTGGATGACCCTTGACCTCTATTGTAAAGGTAGTCTTTCCAGAAGAGCTGAAGTTAGAATACCAAAAGCTGTGCAGATGTTTCCCTTTTTAGAGTGTACACTCTGTAGCGTAAATGATGCAGAGACGTTACAACTGTTATGAGTAAAACATGGACTTATTCTGTGAAGAAGAGAGTCTTGAACAAACTTCTGCATGGCTCCCTAAAGTAAATCTGGTGACCTGTTATTTTCAGCGCTGGGCTGAATCAACACAGATATTACAGCAGCTATTTGAATGTTGCCATAAATCCCATTCCTCACTGTGATAAATTACTAACAGATTAGGCTCAATGAAGTGCATTTTTACAGACGTCTAACGGGTGTTTAATTCTTGCAACTCAAGTTGGTCGCCATATAAACGTTCTCTTCAAGAACTAGGCTCTCTGATGCAAATGTAACTGAGTGGTCTGTCATTTGCTGGTGCAGGTCTCTCTACAGAATATATGTAGTCTTCTACGAAAAGGAGGTAGACTGCGCCATAGTCTTAATTTTGGGCCTTAAACCACACCATATGTCTGCAGCTGTGATCAGACACGTTACAATTCCTACTCAAAAGGCCTAATTTGTCATGTTGTAATGTAGGCGACGACAAGTAGAGCTAAAAAAACGATAGAAGGGAATATACAGTAAATCAATATAAGGAAATGCAACATGTGGAATTATCAAAAAAATTAACAAAGGAAAACCAAAAACAACCCAAGACCCTGATATTATTGATAAATCATCAAATTATTGAAAAATGTGTTTCAAGATCAACTATTGCTTGTTTGGTGTTATAAAGTGGTAAGTTATAACGGTATAGTGGAGTGTGAGTGGGAGAGGCTCTTTAGGTGTAAAAAATAAGGCTATAAACAGCTCTGCATTTAGAACACGCCATACTTGTTTGAAATCTAAACAGCATGAGGCTCTTGCTGTCATCTTGTCATCCAAAAAGGTTAGAGATGTAGATGACCCTTGACCTCACCTTCAAAGCAATAAAGACTTGGACAGGATGTTCTTCCCGCCCAAAGCTACTATCCTAAGCAATTACTTCTTATAATGACAAATAATGATAGTTTGCTTATGCCGCAACATGACAGTTTTTATTTCCTTCAGCAACTAATGTTGGGATTCATTTCAAATAATCAGTCGGATCACAGTTTTCATAAAGTCACTGACAACTTAACTGGCATGCATCCCAAAGGCACACACCAGCAGGAACATCCAATTACATCAAGCCTAATCTGTGATTATAGATCAGGTGATTCAGACCCAGCAACGTAGATGAAATGTAACATGTCTGATCCGTTTGAAAGGCCATTTATTTGTGTGACTGCGTCATAGAATGTTTCGGCTCCATGCTTACAAGTATAACTGGATTAGGAGTCACTTTCAAGAATTTTTGGAGAGCAGTTTGTTGACACACAGATGAAGGGTTATGTTTGGGAAGTCATATAGTCTTATACTTCTGAAGAAATGAATAATTAAACTTGAATACAGAAAATGAATTATGGGTGAAGGTTTGTATATGTCCCCCTTCCTCTCCCTCCCTAGTAAAGTTATATGCACAAAATGATAGTTTAACAAATGTTAATATCTGCATGGGTAAAAGTTATATTTTATCTAAAACAAAGTAGTGCATAATCTTTAAGTCAATATATTTGGAGTAAAATCTGAAAAGTGTGGCATGGAATTGTTTTCAGTTATTTGGACACAGGTTTCCCAACATTGTAATTTTCTCAGATGTCTCCTTGGTACACGGAGTCCCCACTTTTTGTAATTTAATGTAAATTCAAAGCTAGTTCAATCCTTTAAAAATAGCAGAACTGAAAATCTATATATAGATTTTAAAGCTTTCCTTTAAAACTTGTGGTTCCATCAGTTTAATTACTTTTTTTGTTTATAAAGATATGTAGAAATAAACATAAGTTTTTAATAAAAAATGAAGGGAAAAAAAACCTTGGCTAGTTTATTGCTAATATTCTGCAATGGTGAATAAGATTGGGTTCCAGTGATGCTATCTCTGACCTGTGGGTGGCAGTATTTCTTCTATTTCTGCAGCTGCCTCACCCTTACTTGAGATAGTCTGATAGATACTGTGAGGAACAAAGTAACATTTACCGTCATAAGTGCAAATATCGTTAAATTTCCTCCAAGTACTTTTAAATTAGCTCAACAAAACCTGTGATTTTAATTGCAAAAAAAGAAAATTACAAAATCCAAGAAAAGTGTGGGAGTTTTAGTCATTACTGGTCTTTTAACAACTCAGACTGGCCTCCAATTAGGTATGTGTGGAAAGATTTGAAAATTGCTTTACCCGAACACTCTTCAGCCATCTCAAGCTTTCAGAGAAAGCTTCCATACTTTGAACAAATGAGTGTTTTCCATTGTGATTTGACAAAATTATGAATATGCCATTCCCTTTGTACTTATTTTAGAACATGCTGTGTTCATAGCCCCATACATAACCAGTATTACTAATATAACACTAGTATATATCATGTGCCTGTAAATGATCTGTTGTAACATCCAGTAGATCATTTCATTTAGCTTCTCTTAACCATTACAAATCAACTTTACAGTGAGGAAATCATGACAGATGGGATACTTCTTGTGCTCACGTTCCCACTCTGACTGCAAAGACCCATCCATACCGCCCAGGGGGCCATATGTGCTGTACTTCTCCTTGAATGAGTGCAGTGAAGGGGCATGGAGGCATGCCAGACCACAGTCGCCTCGTCGTGCTGTTTGCTGTTTGAGCCAATTAAGCCACATTTATTTGTTCCCTTCAAAACTGTCCCTATTTTCTGCCGGAGACACTTTTGACTTTCAAGAAGCCATTTGGTAATGTATCCAAATGATGGTTCATTTGTGCTTCAGTGCCAGGAGAAATAGTTTTAATAAACCATGGTGTGATGTTGACCACCTAATAACGAACAATGAAGGGCTCAGGGTGAAAAATGTCTGGAAGGAACCTGAGGCTACTCTGTCACGTCAGAACGAGCTTTTAAGGACCACTTCCACCAACATGTGAAATGTCAACTGTCTTCAGTTGCCTGTCAGTTGGGCGGCTGACAAAAGAGCCGACCTGTTTGTCGACAAAGTATTAAACCAGAAGAGAAAAAAAAAGAGCGGAGACTGACTGTTGCTTTTATAGATTGCCTAAAAAGAGGAATGGAAATGGAAAAATGCTTAATAGGGTTTGACCTATTTATTATTTCTGAAATTAGTGAATGGGATCTTGGTCTACAGTGCGCTATTAAAGTCTTCAAGATTATAGCAAAGATTCTGGTGGCCAAAGTCTCTGACTGACATCGCATTCTTTGCGATGTCAAAGACATTTGGACTTCTTCTCCAGTAAAATGCCAGCTTCTCCGTCTGCTTTGCCCTGGTCAGTGAGACCGATTAAGTGTGATTATGAGCTCTCTGACTGGTCTCCCCAGGGCCGAGGGGTCATCGAGACAAGAGAGAAAAGGCCTTTCAGAGATGAACACCAAACTGTGCAGTTGCTACTTAGGTGACCTGAATGCAGGCATTGTTACAAAGAGACAAGCAAAGAGAAAATATCCTTCATTTTAGAGCTCTTTATGAAAACTGCTCATTTTAACCATTTATCTGGGGGACCAAAGTTTGAAACATTAAACTTGTCAGCTGGCATTGCAATCTAGACAAAGTAAAGCTTCAATAGCTCAGACTAATCCACAGTACTATGTTGTACTGTAACATGAGGTGGCCCATCAGAACCTGTTTCCCTGCTGACGGACCACCCACTTCTATCGAGCATTATTTCAACTAAATATTGCTATATTGAACACATCAAGTTGTATATCTTAATATTCTGCTGGTAGTATTCAACAACAGGTGAATCTGATATAAATGTATCCTTTGCAGATACTCTGATTTGCCACATCTCTCCACAAATGATTGGTCCAAGTCGTTTTTTACTGTGCCAACAGAATTCCTAAACCTTTAAACCACCACAAAAAACATAAATATTTAAACTAACTTCTACGTGGATTACAATTTTCTTTTTGAAGTTTTACCACAAGTTTGACACTTTATGAATAAAATCAAAGAACCAGAAATGCCAATGCCTTTGTCGCTCTTGTGTTTAATTATAAACTCATGAAGTACACAGGGGAACTATAGAGGTTTTTAACCTGCTGACTAAATGACAGGTCTATAGATGGAGCGTCTTAATCTGTCAGTAACACTCCTATGATGGACACGTTGACACATGACAGACTTGGACCTTCTATTTCAGGATGTAGGTTCAGCTGTCAGAAGCTCTGACATCACCCGTCTTGCATCCACCAATAGATTGTTTAAGATTATATTAAGAAATGCAATGGAGACCTTAAACCCATATAGCATGATACAGCAGTAATGTTATGTCAAATGAATAACTCTTAATGCATTTAACATAAAAATGTTTTAAATTCATTTTAAAATAAACTTGGATTCACAACTAATTGCATTCTTTGCGAAGCTGAGATGCTATTAAACCAAATCACTGAGAAATATAAATAACTCATTGACTTTTTAAATGTATAACTAATTGTTTTGTGGGAAGATACGCAATTCACTTCAGATTAATGTAATGTAATATTCTAGCCTTTGATGGGGTTTTTTTTACCTATAAGCAAAAATAAATAAATCAGCATCGTAAACTGTAGTAAATAACACATTGAAAAACAGTGTATTATTAATCCACACTGTTTCACTTACTGAATTGAATTCGAAATGAAACAACTTTCCAACAATAATTTCATTGAATTTATTTAATAGCAGTATATACAAAGCAAAAATTAGGAATCCAGGTTTCTAAAGTAAAAGAATTGATTGCTAGAGATGCTCCATCAGAATAAAAGTGACAGCATCCTATATGCAGTCAGTTTATTCATCTTTTTCATTGTTTTATTCAACAGCTTTCACAACAAATGAATATTCTCTTGTCAGCTTTGAAGGATTCAAGACTATTTTGGGGTTTTATGGCCAAATTCACAGGTGGGAAAAACTCTGGAGAAATGAGTTTTCTTCTTTTCTTCTATCTTCGTACTATTATTAATCAAACGTGCAATGCATACAAAGTAGCCGCTGGAGCAGAATTCACTATTTTTTTTGCCTCTCAACAATACTCTGCTGACCAATTTCCCATCACTTGCTGAGACTCACCCCATTTTGAAGAAGCAGCACTTCGACTTTATTACCACAGCTCTAGCAGACAGGGACTCATAAAGCTGACGGGTGTGATAACTCGTCCCCCACCTTGTCATTGCTCGGAGAGGAAGATGGAACAAAGGTGTGATGGGGAAGGGCATGAAGTCATCAACCCCGCAGTGTGTTCGATGGGTTTTCCTTGTGACACCCTGTCGCTCCAGATTTAAAGACGGAGAAGAGCCCGAGCACTGATGTGTGATGGAGTGCTGGAAAATTCAAACAGTGCTGATGTAGCTTCAGCATTCACATTTTTCTGTGTCCATCTCCAAGAGCGGGTTGTTCTTTTGATCGAGGGGCAACAGGGTGAGAAGGGCCGGAGCACTTTCTGAGCCTAAAACCCGTCTTCCTCAAAGTAATACCTATTTTTTTCAAGTTAATATTAAATAATTTTACACTCATGCTTATTTAATGAGCGCATCCAACTTCACCTTCTGAGTTACGTAAAAACATACTCATCAACTTAGCTTAAAACCTTAAAAGCCACCTTAAAGTATAAAATCCACATGTCATACAAATGTGGAAGAAATTCATTTTGAAAAAGTGTTGTCTAACAAAAACACCTGCCATGATCAAAATTTTGATTTTGGAGCACTGGAAAAAAAACATTTTGGGCTTCAGTAGGTTGTAAAATTGTTCCAATCTCACACAAAGTTGAACAAAAACACAACTGCATACTTTTTAAACTAAAGGGATGCTGTTAGAATAAAAACCATTTTGGTCAACACCAAATCATGAAATATGTCAAAGCCTTATTAGGACTGTATATTCTTGCACTTAATACAAATGAACTCATGTTTTTGCACATAATTCAAGAGACAAGTTAGCAAAAGCATGTTAGCACAGAAGATGCAAGGGCCAAAATGGCTTTTCACCTTCCCTTTAAGGATTTAAGTGGTTTACCTTTTTCAAAGTTTCCCCAGGATCCATCAGGTAGGAGATGGAGTCAACATGAAAAGCTGTACTAAAATAAAACCACATGTTCACCCACAATGGAAATGTAGACTAAGCAGCTCATCCTTTCTTTAAGGTTTTAGTCTTGGACATCGTTATCATCCAAAGAATGGATTTTCTCTTCAGTAAGGTAAGGCAAGGTAAGGTAATTTTACTTATATAGCACATTTTCAGCAACAAGGCAAATGAAAGTGCTTTACATAAGAATGTATGAGATGAACAATATAGTTATGAAGGGACAGATTTGCTTGTTTGTGACCATCGCAACCATTTTGTTTGTGTCAAAGAGTTTGAACAGACAAACAATTAAAGAGGTTATCACTTATGGGTGGCTACCGTCCTCTTTACAGCTGTGTACATTTGCCCAGGGGTACAGTCGACCCCTGCGCCAGCACCAACTTATTGCTGGTGTAAATCAAACTCCAGCCATACACATCCTCCCACGATGAATATTTAAACACATATATATACTAGGCTTCCTAGTATTGTCTATAATATTATTACCTGCCTCAAGTTATGCTTGAAATGTTATTTTTGACCTTTTTATTTCAAGAAACTTCTGTTATTCCAGACACATCTGGATGAACGCATCCAAAAAAAGGAGACCTGCTTTCTGCAGCTGATGCTGTTTTGTCTGAGAGGTTACCGAGGACACAGAGAAGTGACGGGGTGTATCCAGGCTAATGCATCTCTGCTCACCGACAGATGACACACCTCCAGACCTATCTGTTCATTTACCTCCACAATCAAGATTCACGGCTCTATTTTCTGTTGCCCCGCTTGCCAGAGGTGCTTTGTTTTCTTCAGTGTTAAATGAATTAAATGGGCGTGCTGCCAAAAAGCGTGGCTCGTTCAACATACCAGAAATAGCAGCGTGTTGGAGGGTTGAGGTGCGCACGCCAAAAAATCCGACTGCGTTCACTAGCTGCCTGCAGCTGAGTCAAAAGTGATGGATTTTAGCTTCACAGAGCCGCACTCTGACCTCTATTTTTCAAAGGCCAAGCTAGGATAATGTCGTGATAGGGGGAAAAGAAAAACCCATAAAATTTGCTCTGAGTTATAATTATTAAAAGCATTACCTTTTAAAATGTCAGGGCCGATTCAGCGCTCGAGTGCACACAGACACACAAAGATAAAAACTCAATAGTAAAACAGTGATAAGCACAGTTGCTCATGTAAATGAGCGGCATTAAGTCCTGCGCTCGGGAAGCAGCAGCAGCAGAGAGCGGCTCTGCGTGACTGGCTCTATCAGCAGGAGCATACGGAGCCCTGGCACTGGCCAGGTGGCTCCTACATCTGGCCCATTAGCTCTCGACCACTGCAATGACTCTCTGTGCCACCAAGAGCCCTTCTGAAATAATATCATCGGGACCTGCAAGTGCTGAAGGCCACCTTGCTCATTGCCTGCTCAGAATAGCACAACCGAGCTGCGCTCGGAATGTGACCTCCTAACTCTGAGAGCGGATCCGGTGATTAGCTTGCAAAACTGTCACGGAGAAACAAAAACAATTTTGAAGTCATTTTTTGACTTTCAAAGCAAAAGCAGTGCTTCTTCTTTAAATGTGCAGATATAAGTCAAAAATGTTCTTGTTCAGGGTTTGGGTTTTGAAACACAGAATATACTCTCAAATTAGTCACTATAACTTGATTGAGAATAGTAAACTTCTGCTTTACAACCACTACATGTCCTCACCTCTGTTTAAGGTAGTGAGTGCTAACAGCAGGAAGAGTAAAACAGTTAAATGGACCATAAAAATGAATAATTTTACATATTGCAATAGTAACTGTGTTTTCTCAACCAATGAGGGTTTTACTTTTTGGTTGTTAAAACATCAGGTCTTTCTAAGTAGCTATGAAAAAAACAAGCTCATCTTCTGTTAATTCCAAGTTTACTTATTGCTTATATTTAACTGGGATTTCTACAGTGATAAAATAGAAGTGCATCTGTCTCAGCTGAACTATACACACCTTTCAGTTGGAGTTTAACAAGAACAAAAAATTACTCAGTTTCTGAACTTTTACTCTTTGGTGTTCAGTCCCCTGACTCTCTGGAACCACCTCCCACCTCATACAAGACACCACTTGTCCTGAACACCGAGTACCAAGTGACACAATCTATCCATCAAGTACAATGCAACATTAAACGCAAACCGAGAACAGGGAAGGCAGATTTTTCATGCATATAATGTTTGGGCTATAGCACATCTATCTGCCTACATTAACCCAGGACAGTGAAGAGGGCAGAGGTTGGTGGGGGATCGGGAAACTTTTGAAGATGGATTACCAGATCTCTTCATGAGAACATATGATGTGAGCAAGCAGCAGTTTAAGAAAAAAGTTCTCAGACTGAGATGAACATAAAGAGGATCTGAAGCCCGTTTGGCACCAATAGTTTGTTTTCATGTCAATGGAAAAATTGCGTATTATTGTCAACAAATGCTGTAGAACTACAGCTATGAATAGAAAAGGAGACTCTTCATCGTGCTTCAGAGAAATAAAAAGCGTTAAATTTACACTTAGAACCAATCGTGTACCCCAAAATAAAATAATAAATGAATCTTTGTTTTGGCTACAACTGATGGGATAAAATTGTCTATTTCATCACTATGTGCTCTGACCATAACTCAGCTGGGAAAAAAAGGCCCGTCTGAATATGCTGTCCAATTAATTGTACTAAAAGGGAGGCAGGCGAACAGAAATCAAATCATAAACCTTAATCAATGCAAAAACAACAAAGGCAATACAGCTGAGCATTTTCTTCAGTTCATGTCCTAAAGGCGAGGAGTCTGCAGAAATAATGCACTTTACCAAGGAAAAAACACTGAATATATAAAGAGCCAGAATGATGAAGTTGCCCTTTCAGAAGTAACAGCGTTAAAGGGCTGAATCTCTGCTTTCAACTCAAATATTTTAGTGGTTTATCTGAATTCCGATCAATGAAACAGCCTTCAAGCAGAAGACAAATTGTGAGGAATAGTAGGGGAAAACTAAGTGTAGAAGGACAAGTAGGGAAATAGTCCATTGAATACGCCTAACATTGAACCCCTGGCTGCTATTTGTAATCTCAAAGACATTATGCTCCAATGGTAGTATGACTGTGTAGTGGTATAGAAATATAGTAATTCCACAAATAGTTTCCAGGTGAGGAGTTCCGGTTCTGAAGGTGGGCGTGGTGTATATAAGGGAGCTGAACGCTCATTCAGGGTGTGTCGTCTTTGTTCTCCCACTGTGTGGTTTGCGTCCGGTGGACTCTGGCAGCGGAAAGTAACAAGTTGCTGGCTGGTGCGTGTTGCGCTGATCTGGTGGTAGGTTTTCTCCCTCCCTGCACTTTAGCTGATCGTGGTCAGAAAATCTCAGTCAAAGTGTGATTATAGGTAAAAACGCCTCAGCGCTGCCCTCCTCTTCCTCGGTCTGCGAGTGTGTGTGTGTGCGCGTGTTTGTGAATCGGCAGGTAAGAAATTAACACTCATTTAAGCTCCGGTTTCTTTTAGTTTTAGTGACTAATCTTTTTATAGTCCCCACAGTTGGACCATTGCTGCTCTGTCGACGTACGTTTCTCGGATCTGTGCTGCTTTGCTCTGCTTGGTCTACGTTCATCTCCTGGATTCTTGACGCGACTGTTTTTGAAGTTGGACTGCGGTGGCGTTGTCCGCCTTCATTGAAGCGTTTGGGGCAGCGGCGCCCGTCTCATCTCCCGCTGTGGTGTGACGAGAGGGCCACACCGGGTCCTGATGTTTTAATTTGTTATCTGATTTTTATTTATCTTGTTCACAGCCCCTTGTTTTTCTTTATTTAGCTCGGGCTGATATTCATTTTTTATTTTTTTTCAACTGTTTGGGTTTTTTTTGCTTGCAGCTCCCGAGGTCCGGTGGCGGTGTCTGTGTGGTGACGGCGTCTCCCTCGTTTGTGTGCTGTGATTCTTGAGTTTGGGTTGTCTCACTGCGTCTGGTGTTGAATGGTTTTTTTTGGTTTGCGGTGTTTGGTGGATGTCGTCCCCATAGCGCCCCTTCTGGCCGGTAACCTCAGTTGCTGCAGCTTTTCTAGTTTCTTTTGATTTATTTGGATTGATTTGGTGTCATTTTAAAAATAACTTGTTTTTAAAACGAACATTTTTAAAAGAGAATTTAATAAAACTTATTTTATAATTGTGAACTGTCTCAGATGTTTTAAATCCTCGCATAACCGAACCTGTGTGCCTCAGACAAGAGGTAATATTCTCTGGGTGAAATTCCCAGGGTGGCGTTGTTGAGCAACCTATTGGAACTAAAATCTCACAAAACCTGAACTTCCATCTAGTGTCGCCACAACTGCAACAAACTACACATTTTAACTATTACAATTGTACGTTCAGTTGTCAAAAAGTGATGCAGTGGCATTGAGTAAGAATGAAGTTATATTACTAAAAATTTATAAAACAGAAATTCCAAGTGAAGAGAAAAAATAGTGAGACTCGTGCCAAAGCTTATTGAACAAAAGCGTGTCTAACGTGAAGAGTGTCAATGTGCAGGGAGGCTTTAAGACGAAATGCTGCAAGGCACAGCTTTGCGAGGCCATCTCTGTCAGAACACTGCAGTTAAAATCTGACCCAGAAACAATAACCACCTACACAACCACTGCTACTGATTTAGGTTGAAACCACTGAATCTCATTACAGCACAAAAAATGACTGTAGTTTATCCAGTGAGAAAAACTGCTGGAATTCAACTTTTTTTATAAACTTCCCAATAATTTGACGACATTACCGATTCACGTTCAGTCATTAAGAATTTGAGTTTTTCCATCTCCCACATGCTGCATGTAGAGTCAGACCACAGGGGAGAACTGGGCATGTTTGAGACTCACCGAACTGCATTTACGGAATCGCATTGCTATCACGCAGGAAAAAAAAATTTGAGCGCTATCACGTTATAACATGATACGTATCTTGTTAAAACGTGATAGTATCTTGTTAAAACGTGATAGGTATCACGTTATGACGTGATACCTATCATGTTAAAGCGTCATATGTATCTTGTTAAAACATGATATCTTGTTAAAACGTATCATGTTTTAACAAGATACTATCACGTTTTAACAAGATAGTATCACGTTTAACAAGATGCGTATCACGTTTAACAAGGTACATATCACGTTTAACAAGATACTATCATGTTTTAACAAGATACATATCACGTTATAACGTGATAGCGCTCAAATTTTTTTTGGCTGCATGATAGCAATGCGCTTCCGTAGCATGTAGATCTTAGATTTGAATTCTGAAAAAGCAGGGCGGGTGATGTGCTCCTCCTCATCGTCCTCTGTTTCTATGAGATTAAAAGACGAGTGTTTTCCTCTTAAAATTAGATAGATTTTGAATTTAAACAGATACAACGTGTCTGTGACAAGTCCAACATTTTATGCAAAATGTGAGGAGGATCAACAAACAGGACTGGACAGCTGACATGTTCCTGAATAATATGAAATAAAATGAAGGTTTATCCTGCATATATGGATACACACTGAGGATTTACTCCCCAAGCAGTCTCTTGTCAATGTCAAAACCTTGTAAGAAAGATCCGACAAGAGGAGGGGACTCTGTCGTGAAAGCTTAGCAGCAGATGTTGGTGGAGGCCTCCCCAACAGTTCATCCACCCACCTACTTTCCCTGAAGCGATGGTTTCTAACTTTATGGTCAGCTTAATGCATATACTGCTATTTCTAAAACTGTCAAACTAATAATAGCTTCAACTGTAGTCATTTGCTTGTCTTTCCAGTGAGAGGTGCTTCAGTGAAATGACCTGAGGACAGTCTTGGCAGCTAAGTGGACTAGAATAGCATAGTGGAAAATTGTCAACATGGAAAATGTGACCAAAATCTAGGGTAACAGTTCTGTAAAACAAGGCCAACTTTGGTTGTTTAAGTGAAATTTCATTGCATGTCCTGGAGATAAAAAAGGTCCTTCATCAATGGAAAATTTCTCAATAAGGTATCGTAATTTGTTTGCAACTCAGTACTGTCACAACATGTTAGAGATTTCACTGGTGCAGACCTTGTTTTTGTTGTTTTGATTTATTTCTGATATTTAGATAAGAGTAGGCACTACATATTCACTACTTTCACTTTTTCTCCCACACACCTACAGTCAAGGTGAATGACTTAGCCTAAAGTATTTTATTAATTATGTTTTTATTTGTCCTTATGTCTGTGCTTCTGGTTTTAACTTTTTTTTTCAAGAATCTTTTTGTTGCTAGTGGTCTTTATTTGAAAGCAGTCTGACAGGAAGGGGGTCAATTAGTAGGAGGAAGAAGACAGCCGTATCGAGGGCGCGTGATGCCCCTGCGCTTAGCTACAAAGGTTATACCAAAGTATAACGTAAACGATAGAGATATTTTGGTCAATAACGTACAGGCTGTAGAACGAAGACAGCAGGTTGGCAGGTCTGAACGCAGTAAATAGAAAAAGTAAATTTAATTTATTGATAAAGGAATGAAATTAGTTTCAGAGCAAAAGAAAAGTAATTGATAGAAGTTTCGTGGCGCTACGGCTGTTTACCGGGAAGCAGCTAACGAGGAACAGCTGTGGCAGGCAGGTGGCAGTCGCGCGACCAACAGGGACAGAGACGTTCATGGCACATCCACTAACAAGTAAGATAATGACTTATATTGACTTAAACTGTGTATGTGTACAAAAATGGCCTCTACATAAAACACACTTCTTTGCTCCAGTAATAAAATATGTAAAAAAAATCCATCCTTTTTATTTCAGTAGCAGAAATAAATAAGATTTTTACATAAATGATTTACAGAAATATTTTTCCCTTAATTCATAAACAAATATGTGACTCCAATAAGTAATAAGATTAAGGTTACTTAGAGTTTTTTTGGTCTGTAGTCCTAATTTGTCAAACTCTTATCATATTAAGATGGTACACCAATTTTACATTTTATTTAAATATATAATGCAGCAATGATTTATAAATAATAAATGGTAGTCTAATCTAGATTTTTTTATGTTTTCACTGGTATTTTGTTGAATTCTCTTTGGTGACCCAAGTCCGGTTGGAAGGACTTCTTGCCATCCCCCTAATCTCTAGCTTCCTCCATCTCCAACTCTTCATTTGGGCAGGGATTACTTTCCCAATGCACTTTTAAAAGTGGGTCAAACCACCAGAATAAGATTATGTAGATACAACAGCTGCTCTTTTAGGGCACAGTTTCATCAACACCTTAAATAACATGACCTACATCTTCTTCTAAGAATGCACCACATCCAAACCTGGGTAATTCCAGGCGTCGTTCGCTCTCCCCAATGTTGACAGACAATAGTGTCGGAGCTTCCGGAGGAGCAGTACAAGGCTGGTGAGTCTCGTTCCCAACAGAAAACATCTATTCAAGTTAGCTGGGGTTTGTTTGTTTCTGCATTGTTTTGCCAAGACAACAGAGCGACGGGGTATCATGGTGATTAAGGAGGCCACCCTTCAACTGGAGGATGCTGCGTTCAGGCCCCCATGTTGGCAAGCACCTCTCCTTTTTTGTTGCGTGCGCCCAAACCCCCAGCCAGTCAAGGTGTGTCTGCTCACTTTGCTGCTCATGGAGTAGTCCCATCAGCATGCAGCTAAGTTTGAAGGGTGAGCGGAGGGTGGGGGGGTTAAATGAGTTGAGACGAGGTGTTTGTTGCTCAGCTTTTCCTAACGCTGTGAAGCGTACAGAAAAACGTTGGTAAACAGGAGGGGCTGCAGCTCAATCTGGAGTCAGATTGAGAATTTCCATGCCAAGAGACAAGCTGGATTACCAAACCACCTCGATCTGGTGTATGAACGTACAAAAACAATCCACAAGCCCTCTTCGAATTTGAGAACCATGTTTGGAAAATGGGAGAAAAACCAGACTGACCAGATAGGGGGGCGGGTAATGGTGTCTTGTTAATTCATAATCACCCTGAATTAATGATTGAGACAGACTAAGAGGCATGGGGCATATGGAAAAGAGAGGGCTGCAGATGCTCCCAGGCGCCTGGGGGGGCTTGAAGGAATGGGGGGAACTCGGTGGCTTGTCACACACAAACACGCATGCCCACAGGCATAAACAAGCACACATATGAACAGAAACTCACGGAGTACGCCTACATTAAAACGTCACCGACAAGAAAATGGCTTCAGCTTTAATCAGGTCTGAGACGACTGACGATGACTTTTCTTTTAGTGAAAGTCTTGAAGACAGTCTGGGAGAATTCACCAATACAATTCTGGATCAGAAATTACAAAATAAATCTCTTTAATTCTGCATTTATCGAAATTTGGTTTAATCACTAGAATTTCAATTTCACTGTCGGAAGCGGCTAATAAAAGTTAATAACATCTTCATTCAAATGGCTGTATATTTAATTTACTTGCGTCATCTGTCTTATATTAAGATATGTTTTATATAAAATACATAAAATTCACAAAACGCAAACAGAAAAAAAATGAGAGTATAAATAGTTTTTCATCACATCTAAAATGCGTTCTTTAGCTAAGCTACTGAGCAATTCATCATTCGTCATCATTTATCTGTCAACTGGATCACAGAATGGTAAACAGGTCCCACAAACATATTTTGCAACTGAAATGAAAACGAACCCCTTCAAGAAGCGACGCCTCAAGCACGGAAAGCACCAGCAGGTTCTTTCACTTTGACCAAAAGGGATTATCTGGACAAGCCACAAAGAAATCTCTGCAGATTCATTTCTTGGTCGCGGAATATTGCACATCCTATCTTCTGACATACAATATAGCTGAGGGATGCTGGAATGAGTGCCTGGGCTGAGGCGCTGGGAGAGGCGTCTCTCTGCTATCAATATGTACAGCTGGTATAAAAAGGGGAGAAGAAAACCCTTCATCCCTTGACAATAAAGCTCGGATGGATGCCTGGCTCGTATTTTTGCAAAACTGAAAGATTGCAACCCCAAGAAGCTGCCAACATGCTCTATTTGTATTATTTACGCTCATGGAATCAGGTATGGGTTGGGATTCTGGGAATGACAGCTGGCTCTGCGTCTTTTGTTTTCTACCTCTTTGCCATCAAAGCTTGGCCACATCGTTACCGCATGAGCTCCTCGCAGAAATCCGTCCTGAACAGACGGGTTTAAAGAATATCTCCAAGTTAAAGCTGCTACACGTAAGATGTATCTTCTTGGGTTTTTCATCAATCTGCCACATATCTAAGAAGCATAATGTGGAGTACTTGAAAAAGCGTACCTTAAGCTTACGCAAAAGTAGTTCTGGAAGTAGTAGTCCAATGGGTTAACATATAATTAACACCTCAAACCTTTTGTGTACCTTTTGCAAGAGATTTTAGTGGGAATTATTGGAACCAGATACCTGATTTATAAAAGCTATGGTATTTTTATTCAGTCTCCCCTGAGTGAATACTTTTAGCAAAAGCACCCCTAGTAGCTTTGGTTGGCTAATTCACCACACTTTTTGTTCAAAATGCTACATTAGCCGTAAGCTAGGTGCTAGCCCCAGACCGGGATTGCCTTCTTCCTAAAGTGCTTCCCACTAGATCATGTATCTTGTCATAAGAGATTTAACCGAACCCAACCATGTCAATGTAAAGGAAAAAAGTGATTAAATTCTAACTCTGGCTATTTAAAATTTTTACAGTGCTTCACCACGTTGAAAGAAGTCATCACTGGCCCCGTCACGTGTAATTGAGCAGAGAGCTCATAAAGAGTCAGCTAACTTTATGACTCTAACCTGCTACTCTGCTAATATTGAGAGTTTTTTTAATAAATGGATGATTTTCTAGGCTATTCCTTCCTGACTAAAATAGGGTGACCTTCATGTGCAATGACCTGTGTTGCAATCTTAAATCTAGAGGTTCATTCTTTTCTGTGTCTGGAACACCACACCTACAAGTGTGCTAGCTGATGAAACTTTTACTTTGATTTAATTTCTATGCATTTTCAAATTCCCTGATCAGCATTTATGTTATTTTTGAGTCATATTCACATATATAGCTACTCATACAGCATGATTGCATGTAATTTTTGATTTATCCCATTAGGATATTTTAAGCTGTATGTTGCAGAATAATTCTGCATTTTTTAAAAGCATTATATGTGATGAGGATATTTTGCAGCAGACTGGATAACCTTTGCAAAATTGGAGCCAATGAGGATTATTCATGCTTTTATGACCATAATCTGTACCAGGTCAGTGGTTTGATGTAGTCGCTCAGATTTTAGCATTTAATTTCGACGCAGATCTGTTCTCTATTACATAACACAGTACTGTTGCACAGGACCAGTCCATTCATTTCAGTAAGTCGTTGCCATTTGCTTGACTGATTTCATATTGCTTAAATGAACTGTTGTTACAACTGCAGCTGTTGTTCGCTTCCCCACTTGGCAAGAAGAAGCTGATTGATACCACTCATCCCAGCTCATTATTACAGGACGACGCTCAGCTTCTATCCTCAGCAGAAAGGAGAACAATCTAAAATGCACTTAAGGGTATCTTCACAGAGGTAAACCCGCAGAGGTATGAGACCAAAGCCGCACCTCGACGGTCGTTTGGCTTGTTTTCTTGCTGCCGATTGCCTCTGAACACAGATGGAGATTCATCTGCTGCCTGGTCTCTCTTGACTCGTTTTCCTCTTCTATTCCCATCTCTTTACCCCCCCCACCAACACCTTCTTTCTCAAGAGCCCGTCTGCCAGAAGAAGCCCTGTACCTCACCGAGCGCTTATCAGACAGTTTATCCTTTTCCTGTGGGCGCCGTCCTCCATCTGTGGATGTGACAGCCAATCGCCACACCGACAGACCATTCCAAACTGTGATTTAGACACCTCGCCTTGCCAACACGGCTCTATCAATCCCCCTTTTCGTTTTCCCCATCCCTCGTGAATATTTTACACGCAAGGCCTTGGCTTTCTGTCACACACAAAGCCTGACACGACATAAAAAACACACAATAAGAAGGCCCTTGCCGTCCTAACATTCTTAGGCTCTTATCAATAGTTATAGCAGTAGGCGTATGTTTACATCTCACTGAAGCTTACATTAAAACTTTTACTGGATTTTTTTTTAATTTTTATGACAGACCAATTAAAGTGCAAGAAAAAATTATATATTGTTTTCAACAGTCATCTAATTGCAGTTGATGGAAAGTTGAAAAACTGAGGCCGTAACGCCCACTTTTCAGCAGGATGATGACCCTAAACTTATTACAACCAGAGCTGTAATGAAGCAGGTTTAGATCAAAGTCAAAAAATGCCTTAGAAAGTCCAATTTAGCTAGACAAAGGAAAATGTAAACGCAGCCTGAAGAAGTAAAAATACTACAAAAAATATGCAGTCTTCACTATCCCCCATGTTTACATCCCGCAGTGCTTAAGCAGTCTCTTTCAGCTTGGCTAGATTTGAATCGCTCAGCAATAGCAAACATCCTCAAGAGGTATCTTGTTTTAATATTTTAGTCTGTAGAGATAGCGCATAACAAGCAGGCCTCTTCAAGAAAACAAGAGCAAACAGGACACTGGGAAAGAGACAGAGAAAGTGGCCAGAAGGGAGACAGAGACGATGGCTGTCTCGAGGGTGTCAGCCACAATTGCTTTCTCATTTTTAACTTGTCAAGAAGGCTTTATCTGTTTTATCACCAATGAAGCTCCAAGTGCACCAAAAGGCTAAGGCAGCTTGACAGAGCCAAAATGGCTATTACAAATTTCAAGAGGGCAGCAAAAGATTTAAAGGAGGGGAGGGAAAAAAAAGGGAAAAACTGCCTGCCATTTCTCAGCTCATTCCCCTGCTCCCTTTAGAAATATAAGAAAGCGCAAAATTGGAAATAAAAAAATGAGAGTCTGGGAACAGTAAATATTTCTGCTCCGGCAAAGTGTCAAAAGGCAAAAACGAGGCCTCCGAATCTAAATCCATCACGCTGAACTCAAAGCGAGTACTCTCTGTGACAAACAATCTCAATCAAATGAATAAAGTAACAAAAAAATTGTAGCCCGGCACAGCAGGAGAGCGAGGGATAAACATTTGTGCAAAGTCGGCCGGGGCCTAGTGGAGCGGCTGCTGCTCTTGGTTCATTTGTGGATGCCAGCGATGTGTTAAATGACCATATGTGATAGGGTGAGAGCCCTCCTGCAATGATTTCCTGTCTGTGAAGGAAGACTGGTATGCAAGGAGGGCAAAAACCATGCTTTTGAGATGATGCAAAGTGCAATTGGAAGAATGAAAAGAATGGTGGATGTTCATACTGTGTTATTGCTGCAGCCAAGACAGTTTTAGCTTTCATTGCTCAAGTCTACTCCCGGTTCTCCAAGCAAGTTTTTTTAAAGAACACAAAGAATCCAACAGCGTAGCGTTCTCTATTACACTTAAAAGGGATGAAGGGTGAAATTTGAGGCTTTCAGCCGGGCTGAGTAATCAGGGACACAGAGTTTTACTCAGACAGGTTACCGATAAGCCAATGGTCACTGTGGAGGAAAACCTTTGAGAAGATGGGAGAATTTTACAGTTCAACAACTACCGGCGCAGCTCTCCACCAATCAGGCCACGGTGGATGAGCAGCCCGACAGATGACTTCATTACAGCGAAGCATCAGGCAGTTCTCTGACCAAGCAGAGCCACAAAATCTATTGAAACAAACATTGAACTTTTTGGTCCGAAATGAATGCCGTACTTAAAAAACACATTTCTGGTGTCTAGCAATTCATTGGCAGCTTCATTCTGAGTGCTCACTTTTTCAAAGAGGGGTGAGAGACTTACAACAACAGGATATAGTGCTAATGAACATGCACACACTGTGTTCTTCTCAGTTTGAGGCCACAAACAGCTCAAATCCACAAATACTTTAAACTCACTCTAAGAACTCTTGTAATAGACACTATTACTCCAAAAATAAGACTAGGTCTTTCAGCTGAACAAAACTTTTCTTTCAATGGGCAAATAAAGGGAGGGATTGGTAAGTTTCGAGAAAGGCCTTACCAAATCAGTGCTTCAAGTACCAAGCTATTGATTGAGACAAGCTCAACAAAAAGTGCCGAAAATGTACAATTACGAAAATAAAGAAGAAATACAACATTAAAACATGTCATGTTTAGACTAAGCTTGAAATAACGCTAGATTATTAGTCCTTGTTTTGGGAGGTACATGCAGATCGGCATCACCCCCACATCTGATGCTCTCACATCTACATATCTCACATCTCCATGCTATCCAAGCCTTCTTCAAGCAGAACATCTTCCCTCATCGCCACCGACAAGGAAGATGCTGAGACGGATTGCCATTCGTAAGTCCAAACCGGCTAACCCCTTAAACGCGGAAGGTCTCCCCTCAGAGGGCATTCGCGGATGCATAATTGCCCGTAATCATCTCTTCACCCAGCCTGCTGTGTAATTTTACAGCTTGACAGCTCTCTACTTTCGTGTTCTGCAGTACTTCCAGCACCATCAGCACTTCTGTGCTCAGGTTCTGTGGCAGTAATTTAGCTTTCACTCCAGATCTTTCATGCCTATCACCCGTGACTCACTCACGCTCTAAATTTAAAACAGGATTGTCGCCACGAGTGGGA
Source organism: Poecilia picta (assembly GCA_033032245.1). NCBI lineage: Eukaryota > Metazoa > Chordata > Actinopteri > Cyprinodontiformes > Poeciliidae > Poecilia > Poecilia picta. Next base: position 7,992,517 of record CM065354.1, read on the forward strand.
AGAATGAACAAGCACACGCAGACTGCAACCCTCACCGTGGGTTTTTTTTTTTTTTTTTTTTTTTTTTTTGCAATGCAGAAAAGTTAGTTTCAGTATTATTTTCGAGACGTACAGTCGAGTGAACCGTAGTGGAATCAGACTGCACTTATGCATCTGCAAAGGATTTATGATATGAAACTGCAAGAACATGCAGTGTATGTGTTTTCGGTATGCATCTGGCAATGCTGGGAAAGGAGTGGGAGGAATCTGCTGCCTGCCAAACACCGCCTGAATGGAGAATACATTCCCTGGAAAAAGGCAAAAGAGGACAGGCGATGGCCGCCAGCGCTCTCCAATCAGCCATGAAAACAGTATCACTGTCCCTGCTGCTTGGCCTTCCTGCAGTCTGCCACCAATTCAGGCTGAGGTAATGACACATGACCTGGGGACAGGGCCCCGTGGGGCTGGTCTCTGGCTCATATTAAGACCTACCTGCCTGCAATTATTGTGTCCATCACTGCAGCCTGTAACTCAAACACATGCTGTACAGGTTTAGAAGTGAGTGACAACAGATCTTAAGCTGCTAGAGAAATGTCCTGAAAGATTTAACAGTGTGAGGAGATGGGAACCGTTTTACATGTCTTTTTTTTTTTATTTATTTTTTTATTTATGTGGTTGGAGTGTTGGCATTTCATCGTTTTTGGATTTTGAGCTTGAAACAAATGCTCCTTTCTAACCAGAAAATATGACGCTATGTGACAAGGGAAAAGAAAAAAATAAATATTTTGAAAGCGATCGGGACAAAATGGGGGAGAATGTTGGGAGACAGAAGGTGAGGGAGGAAGAAACGACTGGAATGGTGAGAATATAGAAGTTGCTTGTAAGAAAAAACAAATAAAAACAAACAAATGAGGCTCGTAATTAATAACCTCACGCACATTTAACGTCTTCCTTATTCATGAGCACCTGCTTCTGGTGACTTGAGGGGTCTTGCAGAATCAACCTACATTCACAAAGGGCAAAATATTGGAGCCCAACATTTCTTATAAGCCCAACAGTCATTATAAGGTTGGACGGTACCATTATGTGCTCATTTATTCAGAGAAATGTAATGTCTATTACCTTGTTTGAACATGAAAAGTGACTTGAAGCACAGACGCAAATCACTCACTCAGACACATATTGTGTGTTTTGAACACCTGGCCGACCTTTATGCCATATAGTCTTGATGTTATAATACATGCAGAGTAACGTCTAGGCAATTGTTTTTTCTAAAAATAAGCAAGTCCTTCCTTGAAAAGTACCTGTTCAGATCACTGCATATATATTGCTTGAAAACCTGTATATATATTGAGAATTATAATAATCCATGCCATGACTGACGCTGCAATTTTTTCTGTCATTATTTGTCAGGTGGCACAGTTTCTCCACTTCTATCTTTTCGGGATTAATTTTGAATCTTTTATTAATATTATTCTCGTTTTTTTTGCTGCTGCTGCTGCTGCTGCTGTGTTTTGCATATATTTTAAATAAGAAACAGTGTCTTGTAGATTCATTGAACATCCCTAGTAAATCTGCTTCAATTAAGCTTTTTTAAATTTTATTCCATCTGCCAGAATTAATTAACTTTTTTTTTCAATTATTTATTTTGACCAGAGTGAATTTTGCATTTTTTTTAAATATTCTTTTAGTTATTTTTTATGAGAAACTGTAGTGCTCTCCTCATTTATTGGCATTCCTAATAAAAATAAACTATTAAATAAAACCTTACAAAAACTACATTTTTTGTTATAGTGTTGTAAATTATAGTAAAAAATACAATATTAACTAATTGCTTTTATGCCCTGACTAGATATTTCAATAGAATGTGTGACTAATCAATTTTTTTTATGCTTTTTTGTGCTTTGATCAATTTATTGGTTTTTGTACTTCCTGCTTTTTTAAAGTGAAAAAAACTGCAATTAATTTAATATTTTATTAAATAAAACATGTAAATTGTAAAAGATTATGGAAAATGTTAACCTGTTTCCAACAACCCTAATGGGCCGTGGCATATTTAGGGCCTGCCATGCAATGCATAAGGAGAGCAGTGACTGACCTGCGAAGCAGGTCAGTCACTGCCTCCATGCATTTGCATGGCAGGCACTTACTGTTCTTCTGTCAATAGAATGTCTCTTTATTATTATTATTAGGGCCTGCCATTGCAATGCATAAGGAGAGCAGTGACTGACCTGCGAAGCAGGTCAGTCACTGCCTCCATGCATTTGCATGGCAGGCACTTCTTATTCTACACCTAATAGAATGTCTGTTTATTAGGGCCTGCCATAGCAATGCATAAGGAGAGCAGTGACTGACCTGCGAAGCAGGTCAGTCACTGCCTCCATGCATTTGCATGGCAGGCACTTCTTATTCTACACCTAATAGAATGTCTGTTTATTATTATTATAACATCTTCTTCCATTACCGTTAATGCGGCTCGTACCGCTGCGTGCCCACCCACAAAAGTGGTATCAAATCGAGCGGCTCGTGCCCGGGAAGGGAGCTATTACTTTTATTGGGATTCTGACTTAAAATGACGACAAAAATTAATAAAAACGAAAAAAATTGGAGATTGAGGAACTCGCAGCATCAGTAACCTTTCTGTCTGAAACACACACACAGGACTCCTGATGGCTTACTGAAAAACTGTGTTTAACTCGCCCTCACAGGCATAAATATTGCCCTATTGGTCTAAAACTTGGTCATAACATAGATACACATCCCTGCTCCCGTAAAATGTTTTCAAAAATTTCCTAGGGCTTATGGATTTTTGTCAGGGTCCTTCAGACTGGCGCTGGGTGTCTCCCAAATATAGAAACGAGGGAGAAGAGGATTTTCCCGCTCTTTGTCTCCTCACAGCTGCGGGGCATTAATTACCATAGTAACGGGTTCCAGCCAGCGGCAGCCATTACTCTGAGAAACAGCAGAGAGTATTTCCTGTGACTATTGATATTTTGTTTAGATAAAATTACTATTTCTCTGAATTTTTCAGTGTGAAATGACATCCTTAGTATGAAGGCTGAAAGATTTAGACAAATAAACAATTATGGACTGTCTTTATTTTTTTAATATTTTGTACCGTGAGTGAGAACATGTGCGCAGCTTCAGTCTCGGTCTGAAGCTCGTTAATCATTAACAGTGTCAATTAGCGGTGCGCTGCGATCGTTGTCTCTTGTTGCCAATAACCTGCATGTGCAGCTGGACTCACAGCGGCGGAGCTCGTCAAAATATATCAACACAATGAAGCTAATACTTGACGCAGATTGGCTACATCGAGGCTCACTGCAGTAAAAAAAGACATGGAGGATCAGACAGCCGGTAAAGCAGCGCGCAGCTACAAACACTCACCCGAATTAGCATGACGGTCAGAAAGCTAATCAAATAACCTGTAAAATTAATTACTCCGCTCAGCCGGAAACAGTCAATCAGAACTAGCAGTAACCAGCTAGCCGCTATGCTAACCAGTAGTTTTCATTCAGTAACTCTGGAATGTTGATTGATCCTGTTTTTGCCTTTGAATGTTATGTTTTATACTTGAATTTTTTGTCATTGTTGAGAGGTGCAAGTAGGAGCTTAATCAACATTTTTCTGACTCTCCACAGGTTTTTGACTACTATTTAGCTCAGGTTAGCGTTGATGCTAATGTTGAGCATCAGAACACTTTTCTTACTTATTATCAATGTTTCATATACTGAATGTAGTAAGTAATGACAGACAACATGACAGTGATGCTCCACATGCTACTAATAGCAATCATGCTATTATTAGCATTTTGGCTAATTTTAGCTTATGCAACATACTAAATGGTACGAGTGCAGCTTAGTGAACATGCTTCTGACTCCCTGCAGGTTATTGACTACATTGCATTTTTATTTAGCATTAATGCAAATTTTTTTAGCATCATATTGCTGCGTCCAATCCGACGGGCACACTTTGGCAGGCCCTTCAAAATTTCTGCAGGAATTTTCTAGTTATTATTATAACATCTTCTTCCATTACCGTTAATGCGGCTCGTACCGCTGCGTGCCCACCCACAAAAGTGGTATCAAATCGAGCGGCTCGTGCCCGGGAAGGGAGCTATTACTTTTATTGGGATTCTGACTTAAAATGACGACAAAAATTAATAAAAACGAAAAAATTGGAGATTGAGGAACTCGCAGCATCAGTAACCTTTCTGTCTGAAACACACACACAGGACTCCTGATGGCTTACTGAAAAACTGTGTTTAACTCGCCCTCACAGGCATAAATATTGCCCTATTGGTCTAAAACTTGGTCAGAACATAGATACACATCCCTGCTCCCGTAAAATGTTTTCAAAAATTTCCTAGGGCTTATGGATTTTTGTCAGGGTCCTTCAGACTGGCGTTGGGTGTCTCCCAAGTATAGAAACGAGGGAGAAGAGGATTTTCCCGCTCTTTGTCTCCTCACAGCTGCGGGGCATTAATTACCATAGTAACGGGTTCCAGCCAGCGGCAGCCATTACTCTGAGAAACAGCAGAGAGTATTTCCTGTGACTATTGATATTTTGTTTAGATAAAATTATTTTTTCTCTGAATTTTTCAGTGTGAAATGACATCCTTAGTATGAAGGCTGAAAGATTTAGACAAATAAACAATTATGGACTGTCTTTATTTTTTTAATATTTTGTACCGTGAGTGAGAACATGTGCGCAGCTTCAGTCTCGGTCTGAAGCTCGTTAATCATTAACAGTGTCAATTAGCGGTGCGCTGCGATCGTTGTCTCTTGTTGCCAATAACCTGCATGTGCAGCTGGACTCACAGCGGCGGAGCTCGTCAAAATATATCAACACAATGAAGCTAATACTTGACGCAGATTGGCTACATCGAGGCTCACTGCAGTAAAAAAAGACATGGAGGATCAGACAGCCGGTAAAGCAGCGCGCAGCTACAAACACTCACCCGGATTAGCATGACGGTCAGAAAGCTAATCAAATAACCTGTAAAATTATTTAAATCTTAGATCTGTGATGTAAGACACTGGTTCTGCTTTTGAACCGCTGCTCGCTACAGGCAGTAACATTTAATATTTGGCACGGAGCCGCTTCTGCTCCACCTGTTAGTGACTCTCTGACAAACCTGTTTAAAGCTGCAGCATCTAACTAAAAAAATACATTTTACATGCGTACTAAAACTTTCGCTGTCCTAACATGAGACATAATCTCTAAAAAATAATCGATCTCCTCCCTGTTCTGCCGGAAACAGTCAATCAGAACTAGCAGTAACCAGCTAGCCGCTATGCTAACAGGAAGTTTTCATTCAGTAACTCTGGAATGTTGATTGATCCTGTTTTTGCCTTTGAATGTTATGTTTTATACTTGAATTTTTTGTCAATGTTGAGAGGTGCAAGTAGGAGCTTAATCAACATTTTTCTGACTCTCCACAGGTTTTTGACTACAATTTAGCTCAGGTTAGCGTTGATGCTAATGTTGAGCATCAGAACACTTTTCTTATTACCAATGTTTCATATACTGAATGTTGTAAGTAATGACAGACAACATGATAGTGATGCTCCACATGCTACTAATAGCAATCATGCTATTATTAGCATTTTGGCTAATTTTGGCTTATGCAACATACTAAATGGTACGAGTGCAGCTTAGTGAACATGCTTCTGACTCCCTGCAGGTTATTGACTACATTGCATTTTTCTTTAGCATTAATGCAAATTTTTTTAGCATCATATTGCTGCATCCAATCCGACGGGCACACTTTGGCAGGCCCTTCAAAATTTCTGCGGAATTTTCTAGTTATTATTTATTATTCTTCCGTCACCGTTAATGCGGCTCGTACCGCTGCGTGCCCACCCACAAAAGTGGTATCAAATCGTGCGGCTCGGTGCCGAGAAGGGAGCTATTACTTTTGTTGGGATTCTGACTTAAAATGACGACAAAAATTAATAAAAACGAAAAAATTGGAGATTGAGGAACTCGCAGCATCAGTAACCTTTCTGTCTGAAACACACACACAGGACTCCTGATGGCTTACTGAAAAACTGTGTTTAACTCGCCCTCACAGGCATAAATATTGCCCTATTGGTCTAAAACTTGGTCATAACATAGATACACATCCCTGCTCCCGTAAAATGTTTTCAAAAATTTCCTAGGGCTTATGGATTTTTGTCAGGGTCCTTCAGACTGGCGCTGGGTGTCTCCCAAGTATAGAAACGAGGGAGAAGAGGATTTTCCCGCTCTTTGTCTCCTCACAGCTGCGGGGGATTAATTACCATAGTAACGGGTTCCAGCCAGCGGCAGCCATTACTCTGAGAGACAGCAGAGAGTATTTCCTGTGACTATTGATATTTTCTTTAGATAAAATTATTATTTCTCTGAATTTTTCAGTGTGAAATGACATCCTTAGTATGAAGGCTGAAAGATTTAGACAAATAAACTATTATAGACTGTCTTTATTTTTTTAATATTTTGTACCGTGAGTGAGAACATGTGCGCAGCTTCAGTCTCGGTCTGAAGCTCGTTAATCATTAACAGTGTCAATTAGCGGTGCGCTGCGATCGTTGTCTCTTGTTGCCAATAACCTGCATGTGCAGCTGGACTCACAGCGGCGGAGCTCGTCAAAATATATCAACACAATGAAGCTAATACTTGACGCAGATTGGCTACATCGAGGCTCACTGCAGTAAAAAAAGACATGGAGGATCAGACAGCCGGGAAAGCAGCGCTGTACTCTCACAAACGGGCTCAGAGGTCACAATGCATTGTGGGAAGAATACATATTTCCTGTGATTATTCATATTTTGCTTGCATAAAATTATTATTTCTCTGAATTTTTGAATGTGAATTAAAATACTTAGTATGACGCTTGAAAATTTTCAAGAAAAAAACAATGACCTCTTTATTTATTTTTTTTATTTCAGACCGTGAGTCAGGAGGACATGTCCAAAGTTTATATAGATGTCAGTCTGGTACTGAATTTCATTGAGCAATGAGTTCAGCTGTTGATTGTTGCTGTGAATCAGATCAGCCACAGAAATGTGGTGATGGATCTGGCAAAAGCTTCAGTCATTAGCAACACGGGCAACTGTGGCTTTCAATTGGAAGGTTACAGGTTAGACTCCTGCTTTCTCCAGCACATGTTACTGTGCCCCTGGGCAAGGCACCCAATCTCAAATAGCCTACTAAGCTGCATATCAGTGTGTGAATGTGGGACTAGCCTGAAGCAATTTGATTTGTCAGAAATAGTCAAATAAATTGCTATAAGTTCAGTCTATTTACCATTTAAAACCCATCAGTTTATGTAATACTGATTTGCAATAAGCCATTTCTACAGTGTTAATCTATGCACTGCCATAGGTACGGCTATAGTATTAACAGTCTAAATCACATTTTACAACTGGCTTGTGGAAGCCAGAGCATTAGCATTTTTAGACTACAATTTAGCTCAGGTTAGCGTTGATGCTAATGCTGAGCATCAGAATGCTTTTCTTATTTATTACCAATGTTTCATATACTGAATGTAGTAAGTAATGACAGACAACATGATAGTGATGCTCCACATGCTACTAATAGCAATCATGCTATTATTAGCATTTTGGCTAATTTTGGCTTATGCAACATACTAAATGGTACGAGTGCAGCTTAGTGAACATGCTTCTGACTCCCTGCAGGTTATTGACTACATTGCATTTTTCTTTAGCATTAATGCAAATTTTTTTAGCATCATATTGCTGCATCCAATCCGACGGGCACACTTTGGCAGGCCCTTCAAAATTTCTGCGGAATTTTCTAGTTCATCAGTGTTCTTCAAAAATGAAAACGTAAAATATTAATTTTTGGAGTATTTGCATGTATGTTGTTGTCTGATGTAAATTATTCCATGTAGTCTGAATTGTGAATTATTAAACAGATTTGCTTAAATATTATACAGCTTCAAGAAACTTCTTTCACATGAGGTCTTAAAAAGTAAACATACCATTTAAAAATGCGCAAACATTTCTAAGCAATTTAATTTAATGATGAGGCGTGGGGGGGGGGGGGGGGATAAGGGGGCCCAGTGGAGCAAACAGAAAATCTGCTCAGTGTTGTGAAATATTAAATATTACGGAGCTAGTTCCAGACAAATGTCAGAAAAAAAAAGAAGTTTTGTCTTTTGGGCATCAACAACTCCTCGCTCGCTTTTTCTCTAAAATGATTTATCTCAAAATAATTTGCAGTGTTTTGTCTTTTCGTATTTGTTCAAACTATTGCAAAGACTTGGATTTATACTGCAGTTGTAGAGCATTCTCAGAGGCTTCATCCAATTCGTTTCAGACTATTTAAGTCACATCTGACCACCCTGACTCTGTACTCCTCCCCACCTAGAGCAGCATCTCCTTTCTCTCTGCTAGTTACACTCAATCATGCTCACCTGGCATCCCCGGTGTAAATCAGTCTCTTATTGAAAAGCTGGAAATGAAGGAATTGCAGTGGAGGTAAGAAAGCAACAATGAAAACCTGAGATACTAAGCGTGGGAATTAGTCTCTCTTTGTGCTGCACAGTCCATCCATCTGTGATCTCCAGAGCATTGCTTGAGCTATTTTAGGAGGAAAACGCTGTGGCTTGCTTCTTTACCTCCATGCAAACATTTCTTGTTTCTCAATGTTTTTTCTTCCTTTATTTCACCAAAGAAAATACACAGAGCCTCTGGATTTTTTAAAAATTTTTTTAATTTAATTTCATCACCACTGGTAAAGTGGTAAAGATGGATGAAAAAGTCTTCAAATACAAACTAGATTACAATTCTGCCTCATGAGATTTTCAATCTTCTCTGAAAGGTTCTGAAAATTCGAGGAGGAGATGACGACATAATACTAATACACTTGCAAAAGGCCTTTGGAAATGGCCCCACAGCACGACTCACACAACCAGTTTGGATGTAGGTAGCGCCTAATGGTTGCCATGGAAACGTGGTGAGTGCAGCTCTTGAATAGTGAGCTTCGTAGGTGTGTTTTATCTGCAGCACCTTCTTAAAGCTCATCAGCAGAAGGAAGACCAACGACCTTTAGAGCCTCCTGCAATGTGTCTGTGTTTACGTTTCAAAAATTTAAATGGAATAAACTAAATAAATTGAACTTTTTAAAGATGTCTGTATTTTTAAACTTAATTTTGCTCCGATTCTTGCTTTCTGTTGAACACTAAACCTGAATTGATTTTTTTTTTTTCTTTTGAGTTAGGCAAACACACATTACACTGCAATTTAACTAGAATAAAACAGTTAAATTCTTTAGATGCAAATGTAGAGAATTTGCATCTAAAGAAAGCAAAACTGTATTTTCTGTAATTGGAGTACCAATCTGATCGAACCTTGAAAACTCATTTCTTTACTTTATGATACAAACAATAATAATAATAATAAAAAAACATATTCTGTCTTCTTAGATCCGGTTGGGTTTCTAAGCTCAACTACTTAGCAATGTCATCTACTCCTCATGTTATGGAAAAAGCATTTGGAGGTGAAAATTCAAATAAGAAAACCATATGCCTTGATACAATTTTGTCAAAATTTGACGGACAGCCAAGAAATACATTCTGAAATAAATCCTATATTTAAGTGTGAGTTTTGTACTAACAAAGGACACAAAGCGTGAGTCAAAACACATAATATATGAAACTGATATTAGACAAATTATTCTGTGTAGGTCATTCCAAGGCTGCTTCACATGTTCAAGTCACAGGTTTCAAATAAAACATTGCTTGTGTGGTTTGTCAAATGTACACAGCACTCACTATAGGCTGCATTATTAATAGGTTGTATAATACACTACCATGGAAACAAGTGCCAGAGTTAAATCCAGAAAAGCAATAAAAGCTATAGATATCTCAGTCTGCTCTGGGGAATATATGTCAATACAGCAGGAGGCCTAAGTATCAGCCAACAGCCTCATTTATTAAACCTAAATAGCATTCAGAAATTGTTTAATCTTAGCACTTCAGAGTGCCATGGCAACAGCTGTTTCTTCAGTAGCATTAACATTGGTATGTGACTGGAGACTGGCTCAAACTGATTTGGATGCTAGAGAAGAGTGCAACAAGGGCTCCATCTAGTGGTGCACAGTGGTAACTTAAAGGCAGAGAAAAGAAATGATTGAACCTATCAACTTGTAAGAATAAACTTTTAAGAATGGTAATTTCCTTCAAATATCACTCAAAAATGTGTAAAACAAAAAAGACATCTGCAACTCTATGCAGGCTATAAATTACGACATTTGAACAAAACCGACATGCATAACATCCAAGACAAGTTTCAGTTCAGTTCATATCAATTTTATTTAAATTAGAAATAAAATTTATCAAAACTTTCAAGTTTTCAGGACAAACTCTGACAGTGCAATAAAGGACTCCATGAAAAACACGACATACTGTACAACAGGAAATCACGAGACGAGACAAAGCCGACATGTTACAGGGTCTCCAACAGTAACATGGAACTTAATACATACAAAAAAGGCAATTACCTTCTTAACAATTCATCTGTCAATGCAAATTATTCTCTAAACATCTCTAAAAGTATACACACACACACACACATTTATTTAAACCCCTGCCAGTACCAAGTGAATATTAACACTGAAAAGTGAGTATATTTTAAATAGCTGGAAAATAATATATGGAGATGCCAATTTAGAGCATTTAAGCTTTGTCTTATGCAATTAAATAAAGCATTACTTGCTTTTCTAAGGATCATTAAGGACACTTTGTAAAGTCTACATCACTTTATACTTCAGCTGTCCATCTTGTATCGGTATAGTACTTTACCTATGGTAAATTGTATAAAAATTGGTGTGAGAGTAAACTAATCAATTAACTTGATCCTCTTATTTAAATCACACACACACACACACACACACACACACACACACACACACACACACACACACAACACACACACACACACACACACACACACACACACACACACACACACACACACACACACACACACACACACACTCAGCACCATCCTTTGGAAGAATACTGTTGTGGATTCTGTGATTAATCAGCCAAGCAAACAGCATTTTTAACCAATTAAAACAATCATTTGAGGAGTCCACCATGACGCATGAAAATTGGCGTGAGAGTAAACTAATCAACCAGGTCACTTTGTATCCATGGAAATATCTTCTGTGTATCCCATAATCCTTTGCAGTTCCTCAATACATGGGACTATCAACTGGCTTTGCAGCTGAGCCAACTTAAACCTGGAAACAGAAGGAAAAGTGGCATTTATGGTATTTCCCTTGTGAAAGTCTCCTTCAAACAAACGGCATGATATATCCTAGAAATAATAAAAGCAGTGAGGCTACCCGGCTCAGGTGAACGTTAGCACTTTACCTGCTACCCCTAATTAATCGGCATATTCATATTCTAAAAACTGAACGAGTTCAAAGGGTAATCATAAGGTAGACCTGAAATCTGCATAAACTTACACTGAACAGGCAACAAACTGAGACTCCAGTTCATGTTGCTTCCCTTTCGCTGGATGTCGATGATCAGCAGAGCTCATCTTAAAACCGTTTTAGTTTATTTATTCACGTCAAAATGTCAAACTTCAGAGTATTTTACCGGACTTTAGATCATTATGAAACAGGGTACAAACTGTGAAGTGAAAGGATAATTATGCACGGTATTCAAACCCACTGAAAAACTCATCTATGAGGGTCTTACTAATAATTCAAGTAAAACCCTCGCAGATCCTCGTGGCTTTCCTGCATTTATCTGCAGGTAAACCAGCCTTTTTCTCCCGACTCGCCTTACGGCCATTGAGAAGCATTTCAAAACACAGGAGCAGAGTTCAGGCGGCGTTAAAAGCCCACGTTACCTCCTGAGCAGTTCCTGTCCTCTGCTGGGCTCTGGACGGTGGTGCTGGAGCGCAGCCAGGCTGTGAGCAGCCAGGATGCCGTAGCACTGCTCTCTCAACGCGTTGTGGCCGGCGGTGTCCCACTGCGGCAAATCACCGGTGTATCGCCACGCCATGAGGGAGTGCTCCAACGCCGCGTCCCACTCTTTGCTCCTCAGGAGAACCTGGCCCCACTCCTGACATGAAACCTGAGGGGGGATGACGCAATCAACACAGAGGAGTCGTGTGGAGTTTTAATGGTATGTAAATTAATACATTATCAAGTCTATTCTGTGTTTAACAGAAACTGCCTTCACTAAATCTCCCCGGTTACACAATTTTTACTTTGGGTTTATCGTTACACATACTTTGAATGCCACCAGGTGAGGATAGGCCTTTCTGTAGCAGTGAGCGTCCCGGTTGGAGCCGAACCGGGAGTACGGGATGGACCTGTAAACGTTTATCTTCTTCAGCTGGAGGTCTTCCTGGAGACACTTGAGGTCTGTCGCCACCATTTTGGGCTCTTGAGTCTAAAGACAACGCAGCACATCATGTTTTAGGCCAAAAATATGCCATGCAATAAAGTTTGTTTGTTTTTTTACTGGAGCAATACTCAATATCCACACCTTAAAGCTCTCTTACCTGTCCAACCAAGATGAGTGATCTGATGAGCTGAACAAGCTGCTGTTTGGAGAGTGGGGTGGGATGATCGTCCATCTTTTCACCCTGGTCCTCAATTCTTTCTCCCCACGCGCCACCGAAGGACAGATCCACTGCAACAGAGAGTGATTGAAGTGTACAGAATACTTAGTATCGTTTACCAACCTTTTCAGCTTAGGTACAAACTCAAAAATGCTTTATAAAGTCCAAATAACTTGAATGCTTCTGAAGCATAATAAAAATAAAACACAAGTTAAAATTCCAATGATAATTGTGTATTAAAATGGGTAATGTGGCTCTTTGCCCAGGGCAGAATGAGCAATAGAGGGGGGTTAATCCATCACTTATGTTCCAAACATGTCCAGTCAATAATAATGATGATTTCCCACATTTTGACTGGGTGTTTAAATTAGTTGTCCACCATCCTACATGCGAGTTAATCCGTCAGTTTTTAATCCTTTAGACGCACCAAACAGATAATAAGGGAACTAAGTTGTTTTGCTACTCCCACAACCTTTTGATTTTTATTTGTATTAAATTGCTCCTGTTATAATTTTTGATAGCCGAGTCTGATTCGTGCAAGAACTGCCACCATGTTAAAGCCCAAAATGTGTACTTTTAACTCTTTGATGCCTCCTAATCCTAGTCCAGAAGGATATGTAAAAGAAAGGAAATATAGTTACATTATTTAGTAAGCAAAGTATATTAAAAAAATTGCTTATAAAACTTGGAGCATGTATTGTTTTAACACTATTCACCAAAGAAAATGACAGACAAGTTCTGGATTTTGACCCTCCCCAATCTCACAGAAATCAACCAGCTTGAAACTACTCAATTAATTAAATCAGTGCTCAACTGTTTCACTTGGAAGAAAATGATAAGACTTGGAAAGGAAATGGAGATGGAATTCACAGGCCTGTCCAAATTAAATGCAGCAAATTCTCTTACATTTCCTGTGCATGTGCCATACAACACAAACCCAGCAGCACATTAGTTTTGATGGTGCCGTTTATTGTAGTTTAATACTTACAAGAATGTGCTCGCTTTGTGTTTGGGTTTCTGCTGCCTCTAGGAAGTGGAGCAGCTCGGAGGATTTCTAAGTAGGACCTTCTCATTCGGGCTGGAAAAAGAAAATATTTACAATAATTTAAATTATAATAATAATAAATAATAATAATATAAAAACCCCAGCTCACAGTTTGGCATTTGTTTCTGCAGAAAACTGGAAATATTTTAATTTGAGATTAATAGTTTTAATTAGCATCATGGTAACGTTAGCATCGTAGCAAGGGGAACCTGTAGCATAAACAGCATCACTGAATGATCTTTAAAACGCGAACAAATACATTTTCTGGGTTTGATTCAGACTTACTTGCAATCTTAGGTTGTGGAGCAGGTATTTCCACCAAGGCACGTCGCTGCTGACACATCGCCGACATTGTTGCCAAACTTCTATCAGTGAAGGTTTGGAGCTAACAACCTGCTAATAATATAGCCAGAACTTTAAACCCCACTGGGTGCGCAATTAATACTTCTCTGCTTTGGCAGCCGGGCTGCGAAGAACCAGACAGTCAGCAGCTCCTTTAGAGATGCTATAAAGTTTCCTTTTATCAGCTAAGCGCTGTAGGTGAACACATACACGCACACCGTCAACTTTCTAAAGCCAGAGACGAGAAGAAGTCTAAAACTTTTGTCTACCGGGACAATGCTTTGAGAAGCGCGCTACACGAGTTGCCGCGCGGGTGTGGCTTATTTCTGCACGCTCCAAACTGATAGGCTGACGAACGTAACGTGCGTAAAGGACGCGCCTAACATGCTAATGAGCCAGACTCCGACATTCCGCCTACGCACGTAACCTGCTGCTGGTGGAGAGAGCGTCACGTAAACCACGTAGGAACCATTGTGCGTAAAAAGAGCGGATGCGTTGAGATTTCACCAAGCGTTATCGCTTTCCTATAATTGTCTTCAGTGTATATTATCTAATTTTACACTAAATGATGACAATATTTCTTCTATTTAGCCAGAGCAACATTGAAGAAAAAACACCCCAATAAATACGTGTTTTAAAACATATTTTCGAATCTCACTTTTTTTATCCCTGAGAAATGTGATCGCACCAATACATTTACCTTGTTTTGCTTACTAAATAAAATACAAAAACACCTGAAGAAACTTGGTACACCCTACCCCAACACCTAGTTTTGTTCATTTTCGCTGAAATAACTTTAGTGGGAGGCTTGTTGAAGCCTCCAGTCTCTGATATCAGTCTGAGGAGAGTTGGGCCGTCTCCTCACGTTCATCTGTGAGATATTTGAGGGGTTTCTTGCTTCTACACCCTGTTTCACCACACATTTCAATACAAATATGACCTCAGCTCAGGACTTTCCTTTTGTTCATTCTCAGCCATTTCTTGAATACAGAGTAGAATTCCTACTGGGTTTTGTGATGGGGTACGAACTCCAGCAAATAATCCCCACACTTTGAGACTTTTACCTACATAGTTCAGAGTTATGAGACTTGTTCTATGGAATGATGCGTTTGGCAATTGTCAAACATATCCTTTGTTCTGGTCTCCAAGTAATTCAATTTTAGAGTCTTCTGTTCAAAAAATATTCTTGCATAAGTACTGGTATTTGTTTTTAACAATCTTTAGTCTGGCCTGTAAAATTGAGTAAAGGGTAGAGGTATCATGATTACATTTTAGGAGTTTGGTGACTTGCTTTAGCATGTTGTGCTTTGCTCACAATGAACTTGCTTGGAAAACCTGGAAAATGGAAAGTGTTGTTTTCAAATGATTTCATTTATTAAGGGAAAAAAGTTGGAACAACAACCAAAAGTTTTATGTCCTTTTGAATTGGAAATCACAAGAGTTGCTGAAAACATTGTTTTAAACTCAGAACACATGAAGATGTGTAAAAAAGGCAACAGCATACATAATTGGCAATATAATATAAATGTGTACAAAATCAAAAAAAGTTCCCATATTGACCCAAATGAAACCTTTTAGGAAAATGACATGAAAAGAACAGTCATTGAAAAAAATCTGACTGAAAAACAATCCACAGAAAGGCATATATGTGTAAAACATATTTTAATAGTTTGGTGGATTATTGCAAAAACAAACAAAAAAAAAGCTTCTTGATTCTTCATATGCAAAAAAAAATCAAATAAGCAGAAAAAAACAATTTAAAGCAAAAAAAAAACATTTAAAAAAATAAAAGTAACATTTGATCAAAGCAAATCAGATCAGTTGGAATATTTGCACAAAATTGCCGATATTACATTGTTATGGTTTTAAATATTATGTTTTGTGGGAA
This sequence comes from Poecilia picta, assembly GCA_033032245.1. Lineage (NCBI taxonomy): Eukaryota > Metazoa > Chordata > Actinopteri > Cyprinodontiformes > Poeciliidae > Poecilia > Poecilia picta. The sequence continues at coordinate 8,008,364 of CM065354.1, forward strand.
ATACTTTCATAATTTGTGTTTTGCTCAAACATAATACAAAATATGCAATGCTATGATACTCTAAGTCATTACTATTTAAAGGATTTTTTTGTCTTTCAACAAGCAACAATTTAATGTAATATTTTTCTCTGTTGTTTTAACAGTGTCAAATTTCACCTAAAACTCTAAAATAGTTTTCTTTTTTTTAAATAATTATTATATTTCTATTAAAACTTTACATAAACTGACTGAACATAAAGTGCCTTCCCTCCATCCCTGCAAAATATTAAAATAAGCCGAGTTCTTCATGGCTTCACCACAGTGCTACTTCAAATAATAATACAGTATTAATGTACATTATATACACTTTAAATAAGTTACATAATGCACAGGTAAAAGGGTACTGTAACTACCAGGTACATTTATTACAAAGGTTTGTAACAGTATGGCTTTGTAAATATACATTATAATAATGTCATCAGTAAAAGTATTTAGTCTCTTTAAGCATTTTCAATAACATGTCATTTTAATGTTGAGTTTAATTGCAATAAATGTATCTTTAGACGTAAAAACCACCTAGACACAACAGGAAAACAGCTGACTCTTTCAGAGAACTTAAAACAGTAAAATGTCTAAAGACAGACTTCTACTGACTGCATAGGCCATACTATAAAGCATTGGAAATAGCCTCTACTTGCTTAGCAGCGTTTTAAGGGAGCGGGTGAGTGCGTTAGCAATAGCCGACATGGTACTGGAGTGGCGGACCAGGGCTTTCACGCTGTGCTCCCCAGGGGCACCTACAGTCGCAGCTTCGGCTGCTTTGAGCAAACAAATATAGTTCATAACAACCTCGTCGACTTTTGCTACGACTTCTCTTTGCTGCTGTGATGCTGAGGCTCCAAGTCCCCGAACTAGACACATACAAGCCTCACACAGACAGCATAGCACCTGAAAACTACATGTAACAGCTAGCAGCATTTCATCTGGACTGCCATGGGCTTGTGCCATTCTCCGGCATGCCCGGCCTAACTCTTTTGACTCGACGGAAAGGAGCTGCTTGTACTGGGAAACATCTTGGATAGGCATCTGGGCACCACGGTCGCACCGACCGACACTGGATCTCACCAGTGCAATGAGCTCGCTGGCATCTCGACGAACGTCGTTAAAGCCAGAAGGAAAGCCGTACATGCGGTCCTTGAGAGCGTTGATTCTTGCCAGACGGTCACTGAAACTCATGTTGTCGAGGACCTCTCCATATAACTGCTCATCCACGGCCGAGCCATAGAGGGTTATAGTTGATGCAAAAGCACCATCATTGTCAATATTGCTCCCAACACGGCTTCCTCTAGGCCTCTCCCACTCAATTTCGTCATCTTCTCCCTCGGTCTTACGCTTAAAGAAACAGTAGCTGAAGGGGCCGTTGCATCTCCAAGGACTGGTGTCCAGTTTTTGAGAGCCCTTCGAATGCTTTGAGTCTTTTTGTAATGGAAATGCAACAGATGCCCTTCTACTGTCCACCCCACTGCCTGAGGACCAACAAGTTGCATGTGAAGACACAGATCCTTGGGAGTAACTCTTGGAAAGACGTTTTCTTGCTTGTCTATGTTGGACTTTGGTCTCACTCTGATGAGACATAGGTGCTGACAAGGGTTGCTGGCTCCGGCTACGAATAGGCTTATCAAATAAAGCCTCCACACTTCCAGAACTAGCCGTCACATTGCTTGAGCTGCGTTTGAGCTCTCTCCCTCGTTGCATGCTACTGCTGAAGGGGTCTGTCTGTAACAAAGTTGGTGCAACGGTCTGAATGTGGTTCTGGTTTTGCCGCAACTGGATGGGATGAAGGGAATCTTGAGGGCATCCTGAGTTGCTAGCACTGGAGTTTGCTGGCACTGGCAGAGATAAAGGAAGAGGTGGTGGTAGAGGTGGCGGTGGAGGAGGTGGAGATTGTGGATTATGCGTTGGAGATGAAATGGTAGTTCTAGTCCGATTAGACGACTGTCTGATGAAAGCTGATGGATGGTCACCCCTTCCTAGAGAGAGGGCATTGAGGTCTGCACGTTGACCACTCAAAGTAGGAGCAGTTGAGAAACAAAAAGAATCATTAGGTCGAGGAGACTGAAAAGATGCATGTTTCAACCTCGAGTCTGATCTGAACCCTTCCTCTGTGCTGCCACTCGGTTGACTTCTTGAGCGAGGTGGAGGGCGGTTGCTGTTGCCTAAAAAGTCACGATTTCGGTTTGGATTCAAAGCCCCGTCACGGTTCATACAGTCTTGTCTTTTAATGTACGAGAGAAATTGCTCTGCATCCATACCATCTCTGCCAAGGTCACTTTCTAGACCGGAAAAGGAGCTCCTTCTCTCTGTGGTAGCTCTCCTCAAATCTAAACCTTCATTCAGCCTCTGAACTTGCATGTCAGGGCTTCTTTTGAGTTTGGCAGGAAGTGTTGCTGAAAGGTAAGACCTTGAATTTTTATTTGCCAACTGCATTGGGGCTGAATGAGGAGGTGCCAAATTAGGGCTGAGAAATGGAGATGACACAGACGAAGGCATACATGGACAGCGAGCAGTGGTGTTACCTCTGTTCTTAACCATTTCAACTAGCTGAGGGTTGCTTGTGATAAAGCGTCTGGTGTCTTTTTTAACTGCCCCTCCCATACCGGCACTATGTAACTTCCCTCCCTGATGCATCTGGCTCACTGTAAGATAGTTTATCAGTTGTCTGTAGGCCTCACTGCCTTCCTTGGGGTTAAGCCCCTTAAAACCGGCTTGTTGTTTAGGATAGATGTCATTGTGGTGCTTCTTGCTTCCAGTGCCTGTCACTTCCTTATGCTTGGATGGAGTTGCTGAGGAGGGTCGACTTGTTTCCCCCCCAGCAAGAGGGGGGTGAATATTGGGCAACATTTTACGAAGGAGGGTGGGGTCTGCATGCGGATGAAGTTCTTTGTTTTGGGTGTTCTGGTTCTGAAATCCGGTTTTGTTGTCTTCATAGTTTAGCACTCTAAGCAGGGAAGAAGAAGAACTCGAAAGTGGGTGCTTTTGCGAGCGATGTTGTTTGGACTCAACAGCGCCGGGGCCAAGAGGAGAGTCAGCCGGCGTGGCACAGGCACTGCTGTTTGTGCTGCCACCTGCATCAAGTGATGAGCACAGAGAGCCCTGCAACGAACTGTGGCCTTCTCCTTGCAAATTTGAAATCCTTTTGGCCAGGTGGTACTCACACAACCGTGCCACACTCTGTTGTCTTGAAATTGGCTGATGGTCACTTGGTGTGTCTGATCCATGTTCAGAACCTCCTGTTCTGGATTGTTTGCTCGGGGACAGTAAGGACGCTACAACTAGATGCTCGTCCTGTTCAGCGGCCGCCGCTCCGTTACCAGCCTCACAGCCCATAGTGACCACATCTAGGAAGCGATCGGAAACGGTTGAAGAAGGGCGGAGATTATTTCGATGGTCGCGAGCTGGGCTCGTTAATCCAATGCCCTGAGCTGCGGAAGAAGGAGAAGCGACAAAGGAATTCTGTCTCCTCTTAGCTTCTTCCTGCTCGCTGAATGAAGCGTGCTGGTTCAAATCCAGATAGCTACGCCTGTTATTGATCTCACTTCGAAGTCCTTCTCTTGTGCTGAAGGTGTTGTACTTTCCACTGGAGTGTACAGACTTTTTCTGGTGTTTGCCTCCTGGCGTTGTCGAACTTGGACGTTGAAGAGTAACCGAGAGAGTAGTCTGGGGTTTCAGCTCCAATCTGTCTGGCCCCGATGACGTCAGGTCTAGCTGGGGGCTACGTCTCGGAGGAACTGCTGGAGGCTGAAGGTGTCGTGTTGGACTACGAGGCTTCTTTTCTTGTGTTGTGCATGAGTTAGGTGAGACTGGGAATTCAGTTTTCTCCTCAAGCAACGGTTGGTATCCTTCACGCGTGGCTACGAGTAAACGCATGTGGCTGTCGGTGAGTCTATGAGTAGCAGCTAGCTCAGAGATCTCAGTCATCTCTGAAGAGTTAGTTTCGTTGCCAGAATCTGAGGATGATTCTGGGCTAAATCCATGAGATGTGCATATACCTAAGAAAATACAAAGATTAATATTAATTATGTCACAAAAGCTTAACCAATATTTGTAAGAAGTGAGATATATGATTATTTTATCCTGTTTAAGACGTAGCGGTTAATTCTTCTTCATGTTTGTTACCTATATGTGCTTTGCTTTGTTTACATGTAACAATGCACAGCCATGACTCTATTTTCCTATTTGAGTGTTGTTCATGTTTTAATGGATTAATTCTGCTCATTTCCTTTATTCCAATTGGGAAAGTATACCAGGTGTGTACACTTGCAAGTTTCAAATTGCTCAAGCAGGATAAATTAGAATTTGTATGTTTCACTGTACAAACATAATGCGATGTTTCAACTGGAGAAAAAAAACATGCAGACATGTTTAATCTCATATGTAATGCTAATTATCAATGCAGAATCTGTGAGGATTAGGATTAACTCTGTTTAGCATATTGCTGTTGCTTTTCTCACTCATCAGCCTTTTACACTTTGTGTATGTTTGTCTGGAACAATCATCTCTCCTTTGAGTACAAACAGTCCAGAATGCTGCACCTCTACTTTTAACCAGCACTAAAGAGCATCAACACATCACTCCTTACCAATCATTATATCCTCAGTTCCCATCTCTTTCCAGATTGATTTAAAAATTGTACAATACATTTTTCCAGTTTTAAGTGGTTTGGCTACCATTTTCTTGCACAGATTTTTTTTGGATGCATTGTTTTTACTTTTTTATGTATATATTGTACATTTTAACAGTTTTTTTCTCTTTGCCTTGACGAATTAAGCAAGCAAAACTGAAATTCTTTTTAGATTAACATTTCCAAGCAACCATATGTTCAACTTTGTTGAAGACTACTTTGCTTATTTGACCACAAGCCTCTAGCATGGAGCAGTACTAGTGCAACATCACAATCAAAGTATCCTGAAACAATAGCAATAAAAGATTTGCAAGACACATTTTCAGTGCAGGTGCAGAATAATCACTGGGCAGAAGAGATCAAATGACAAACTCAGAACACCGTATCATGCCGATTATGTTTTGCCTAAAAAACATGAATAATGTATAGTAGTGATCAAACACTGTTGTGATTTTAACACACACCTGTGTTGTTGCTGCTCGGAGGTGGACGAGGAGGTCTCTGTTCGGAGACCGATAGATGCTCCAGTGCTTGTAGAGAATCCATAACTGCGTTCTCTAACCTACTCTCCCCTCCACTGCTTCCTTCTTCCTCTCCGTGAGTCGGTACGGCATCGATCAGCGACACAGGAATGTCGTCGTTATCACATGTGCTTAGAGGCCGTCCCTCCGGGGCCACGTCCTCGTCTATGCTGTCCCGAAAGCCCGGCGGCGGCGCCGCGATTGCGAGGTTGAGGGTCTGCAGTAGCGTGTCTTCCTCGTCGTCGTTGACGCCGTCGTCTCCTTCGGGAGGCGGCAGCGACGTGAGATCGATGATGTCATCTGTGGACCCAGAGAGAGTGAGAAAGGTAGCTTTGCCAGCTGCTGTGGGCAACCGCGCGCCCTGGTTGCCACAGTCGTCTCCACCTTCCCTGTTGTCACCCACTGGAGTCCCCCCCGTGGAGTCTTCCTCGCAGGACGCGTCCTCGTCGTCCTCCGCGTCGTCTGTCGTGTCTCGATAGAACAAGTCCCTCAGCACGGGCTCTTCACCGCCTTCCTCAGTTATGATGTTGCTGTAGACGTGCGTGAGCTCGTTGAACTGAAAGGGCTCCGAAGACTCTGGGCTCTCTGGTACTACGTCATAGTTCCTGGGTCTGTTCAGGGGCGGGTTACCTCCAAAAATAAATGAAACTTTGGCGCTTCGAGGTGAGTCTTGGGTTTTGTGTCTGGTGGGTGGAGGAAGGGGAGGGGGCAGCGGACTTCTTCTGGTCCCATGGTTGCCGTCCAGGTTTTGAAGTTCATGGAAGTAGGGAGAAATGCTGTTTTCCCTCTGCCCGTTGTCTGGATAGTCCCTGTTGTAGACCTCCCCCTGAGACTGCTCTTGATTTTCCCCTAAAGACGTACTGTACGGCCACTCCAGGACACAATCCTGACCTGCAGCAAGCGAGCGAGCGAATATTACTTTGCGTTTCATATTTCATTTTGATTAAACTTTAAAACAGCTTCCCCTTTCAGTGCTTTCACTTCCGGATGTTTAAGGTTTTATGCTTCTCAGTGGGAACATCAATATTTAAGTCGTTTAATCTCACTTTGCATATAATTTCTTGAGACTGTAAAGAGCAATAGTTTTTAATAGTTTCACGTGAAATATTTAGCAAGAAAATCCAACATAAAGTTCACGATAAATATGCAACAGATTAATGTGCTTCCTCTGAACAACTGTTACCAAATATTTAGTACATGCAGTTTTGATAGAACTGCAATAAATCTGCAAAAGTAATTCAAACAATGATTACTAACCAGCGTCATCTTCTGCTATGTTATTGCAGTGGGCCATGTTGAAAATAGATCTCCTGGAGTCCACTAGGAGGCGGTAGTAGCCTGCCGTCAGGCAAGCGAGGTTCATTGCATCACTGGACTCCATGATCAGCGTGATGGGCTGAGAAAACAGAGAGAGGCAGAGGGTGAGGTGCATTAAACGATTAATAAAGGAAGACGACACAGAAAATGAAAGGAGAGACGATTGCACTTACTCTTACGTCCAGGACGTGAAGCTCCAGCCGGACGTTCGTCTCGTCTTCTGTGAGAATCTCGATGCGGTTGACGTGGCTGAAGTCGGCCAGGAGGGCCACCAGGTTGGTCCGAGCGTTGATGACGTGGCTGATCCCATACCGGGGGCCCACCAACAGCGTCACCTCCGTCTGTTTCTCGCCTTGCTGCGGTCAGAAGGACAGAAGACAATACAAAGAGGTTCCCACAAGCAAATCCCTGAAGACAGGGTATTTGACGAACGTCTTACCAAAAGTATCGATTTGAACTCTCTTCCTCCGTACAGTTTGAGTTCACTGATGTACCTCAGGTAATGCACCTTGGCCTGCAATGCAGTTAGCTGTAAAGATAGAAGAGAGACACAAAGGTAATTACCCACAAATGAAATCACTTCAATCTGAGGAGACGCATTAGAGGCTTCTAGAGGATGTAAAGCACGATAGAGCCATTTTGATGTGGACCACCGAGTTTCCATTACATACCATCATATCAGTTCAATCTGATCCACTGCAGTGCTCTTTATCACTCGCTTGTGTATGAAAGAACTCCGCCGTCAACGGGGTTCCTACACGTTTTTCCATATGTATCCAAACACTTATATTGTTTTTTTTTATGTTGTTTTAATAACATTCACTTGAGCACAAAATAATGAACCTTGATTTGCTTGAATAGTGAGCAGGTCTGATTATCTATAAGTTCTGCAAAATATAAAACAACCCAAAGCATGTGGCATGTCTCTTCAAACAACTGGACTTACCAGTTTAGGTGCTTTTTCAAAGCATTTTTTTTTTATCACATTTGTACAAAGTTTAAAAAACCACAAATCCAGATTAGCCTTATTTAGGGTTAAAAGGGTTAAAAAAAACATAAAAATTGTCCTTTTTGATTACTGATTGTGCGTGCATTCAGTCAAATTAAAGATGAAATGTAAAACCATCCATTTATAGAGCTATTCTATCAGTCTGAAAAATCTAATTCTACATATGTTTTCACATAAGCCCCACCCCCAACTTAAATAGACAACCTTCTAGAGGTCTCTGCCTTTTACATTTATTTTTGAATATAAAATACTCAAGGTCACAATGAATTTGGATTTGAAAGTTCTACCGTGTACAGGTTTTAAAATGTGTAATCTGGAAAAAATTAGGCAGAAATGAAAGACGAAAGTTAAATGAGAAGGAATGAGCAAAAAGGAAAAATATAGGGAATGGAAGGAGGTAGGAAGTAAGAAAGGCAGCACAGAATGATGGATGTAAGGACACAAAGGCAAAAAAGAAGCTACAAATAAAGGTGTGAGACAACGGCAGAAATGAAGGGAGGAATATTAGAAGAACAGAGAAAGGAAATGCACAATAAAGGAAAGAAAGGAACATTAGGGACTTATTGTTAGCTTTGATATTAACTGCATTGCTATATCATAACTTGTAAATAGCTAGAACTATATAGTGGCATAATTTTTAAAATACATAGGTTAATTGAGCCGATAAGCTGTACTGGCCAAAGTCACCATGAATGTGTCAGACAAGACCAGCTGGAGTCTCAGAAAGAGCTGCAAAGTTCACCCTGGGCCGGATGAGCCACTCCTAACCGGGACATATGTGTGTGAATATGAATACCTCATTATGCACAGGCTCTGACAATGCATGTTGCTCGTTTTCCAATTTAGCATTCAAGGTCTAGCTTGGCAGAAGGTCTTGGGTTGACAAGGGTGAGAACCTTTACAAAGATGAGTATGGCAGCTAAGCTATTTTGGGGCATTGCATCAGAAATCAGGGTCGTAGTGTGTTTTTAAGCATATGTGTGTGTGTGTTGGAAGCTAATAACAAGGGCAAAGAAAGACAAAAGGCAACTGGTTACTTTTTTCCCCGGAGGCACAAGGTTCTGGTTGGTTTTGAGAATGTGCGTCAGAGCCTTCTTGATGTTTTTCTCCTTCATGCTGGACAGCACAGTCGGAGGCAGGAACAGCGACAGACCCCATTCCTTTCTGTGGAGAGAAGATTGATATAAAACATAAAGCCACGCTTGGAAAACAAAGTCTTTCCCCTGGAACTGGGTTAAAACAGTTGCGGCGGACGGCCGGAGAAGGAATTTACTGAGAAACTGGCTGTCAGGGAGAGAAAAAAACACAACATCGTTGGACTGACCCTCTAAGGAGAACAGCTTTTTCCTCTACTGGTCATAAACACAGAAAGAGACTTTTTTTTTCTCTCTGAAAACACGTTACAAAGTTCTGACTCTCAACAGGGTGTCCTTATCAACTACCGGATTTTGTCGACAATGTCAAACACACATTTTCAACTTACTGGATATATTTCAGTGAAACTTTCTGACTCTGTCTGGCCGTCATGGACAGTATGTACATCTGCAGGGCAGCCAGTCGCAGCGCGGCGTCGTACTTGAGCTCCGGCCGAAGCGCTCCATCACCACGTCGTTACAACACTGGAAGCGAAATGATGCGAGAGTTTGTTGGAGGACATTGGAGAACAAACGGCACCATGAAGACAAAGGAACAGGGGGGAAAAAAACACTATGCAAACTGTTTCGCATTTTTGAAAACGTTTCTGTCTCATTTTGGGTTTAGATGCCTTCAAATGACTACAACTTCCATTCTTACTCAACATTAAACCATCTAATTCTGTTACATATCAACAATTTCTGTCTGGTACCAAATAGTTTAGATATGTGGTTACATTTAAAGACAGTTTTACTGATTTAAATTTGAGCTTTGCCTCTCCCACAGCAGCTTACTTGCACATAGAGGTATTCAAACGCCACAGCGTCCCGGCGGAGCAGCTCCACTGGGTCCCTGGGCATGAAGCTGATTCGAAAGAAACACTTCATCCTGTTAGAACCGGGCCTCTGGGTCACCTGGGTTTGGCAGAATCAGTAAATAAAGGAAAACAGTGATTATTTTGGTAAAAAAAAGTATAGCATTTTCTCATGGGATACTAAGTGCGATGCTTTTAGCTAGATCAGAATCTTAGTTATGTGATCAGTTTGAATAGTTCATCAGCTTTGTCTGTGAATAATGACCCTTAAATACTGCTTTAGCAGAACATTAGCTCTGAACAGTGTGGCATGAATATTAAAATTGTCCTCCCGTCATCCAAGCCACCTCATTAGAAAGCAGCGGTCAACGGGAATTGGCGTGTGCCATGTGCTGCTTGTGTGTGCAAGAGCACGAGGGAGGGAGGCGGGTAATGCGAACTGTCACCCCCTGCTGTGTCAGAGCTGATAAATGGCACCCGGGTCTAAGTACTGTTTGAATACTGAGCAGTTATGCGAGTGTGTGCGGGACGGAAAAGGGCACGACGAGGGAAAGCGAAACGTCTCCGACCTGAGTAAGCGTCTCCTGCTCGTGGAGGAGAAGCAGTTTGCTTCCAGAGCCTTCGGTCCTCTCCTCCAGCACCAGGGAGAAGTGCTCAATGCAGCGGATCGACAGCTTCTCCTGCAGGGTCAGAATCACTTCCTGGAAAAACAGGAGAAAAAAACAAATGGAACAGTGAAAGACAACAAACAAAACGAAGCAAATCATCTCTTTCCATTTAGTCCTGTCCTTTGGATCTCTATTCTCACACCGATTATTGTTTTATCTTTATCTCCCCAGTTAACAGACCATCAACAAGAATGTGAAGAATATTTTTTACCAACTAAAATCGGTAAAAACTCAAAGACAAAAATAGTTTCACCTTTCCAAAGCTTTAAAAGATATTTCATGCAACACATTAGGCCAAAACAACAAACCACTCTATAAAAATTAGCTAAACTACATGAGGTCTTTTTTTGTCTTCATCTACAACAGTAAAAAAACCCAATAAATGTGGATAAAATGAGTAAAACATAATGCATCTCAAAAAGCCTTTTTTCAGATTTTATCAGGGTTTTTGTATTTTGGCTCCAGACTCTCAAAGGTGACTGGACTTTGTATTCTCTGTGAGCGTGGGCTCTGAGCGATTCTCCCTCGGTAAATAAAGATGCAGGAGCCGCCGCTAATTTTGCCGAGTGTGTCCCGAAGACGCGGCGAAGGCACCCACCTTGATGGAGGTGCTGCTGTCGAAACGAAACGACTTCGTCTGCCCGTTTTCCAGGTAGACCTTCAGGACATTTGGCATGAACAGGAGAGAGTTGTCCTTCACCGGATTCTGCAAAGAAGGAATATCGTCGGTGTGTGTGTGTGTGTTTTTAAAATCTGCGGCAATGTAGTCCGTTTGATATGCGAAAGGAATTCATTTTGTGATTGTCTTATCTATTTTGCATTCAGCAAACTGTCTGTCTTAGGCGGAAACCATCTGGCATTGCCTATATAGGTCATGCATAAGCATGTGTTTATTTGTGCGTGTGCGTGGGGTGGTACTGACCGGGACCTGGCCGTTTATAATGACCTCCTCAGCAAAGCGCACTTTGACCGGATTGGACTTGAGCATGGCTTTTTTGGCTGCACTGATGAATGCTGATTTAGGAGACTGACAGGCAGTCGTCCAAAAAGAGAGAGAGAGAGAGAGAGAGAAAGAGAGAGAGAAAAGGATGAAGAATAGCATTTTTTTCTTTTTTAAGTACTTCAAAATTCCAGCAAACAGCCTTTTTACCTGCAATTATTTTTCACAACACTGGCTTCAGAATTAAACAGATGGATAAAGAACAGGGCAAGAAGTTCAGGAAAAGCGATCTATTCCTAATCTGAAGAATTAGAGTTGCCCCTATAAATCAATGGTGACCGGAATCAGTCAATTTTCTGCTAGATTGATCCTGACTGGTGACCATCTGGCCAGAGACTCATAAATCTGACCTTTTATCGATCAGTGAATGCACCGTATCTAAGCACCAACATTTCCCTCTGGCAGCAACACTGAATAAGTGAAAGTTGTTACTGTAGGAAGAAGACTTTCTACTCGGAGTCAGTGAGGTGTTTGAAAAATGAAAATGTATTTTCTGTTTTGTGCCGGGAGCGATCTGTGTTTCATTCAGACTGTGTAAGAGTGAGAGAGAGCAAGACTTCAGCAGACTCTGTCACTGATTGTTATTTTTATACATTTTATACCTTAAATTTGTTTCTACAGTTCAAAGCTTTACAAAATGTTCCGCTCAGAAAACAAACTCTGTCCTGCAGCTCTATAAAATTATTCTTTCAGTTTTTAGCAAATTGAAAATATTTGCTTGAAAGATAATTAACAGACTGTTAATGGTTTGTGGAAAAGACTATTAACAGTTTTAGCCCAAACTTTTTTTTTAACTAGTATGTTAAACTTAGACAAGTTTCCCATATAGTTCCCATAAAATGCTCTGAGGGGTTTTTTTTCTTTTGAATTTAAGGTTCCTGTCAAACGGAGAGACTGCAGTTCACATAAAAGCCTTTTTTGATTTTTCTGCAGCCAGTCGGCTTCTCCATTTCCCATCTGATAAAACTTTAAATGGAAAGTTAAGGGTTTTTAAAGTGAGCTTCTATTAAAAGGAGTACAATGGTTGTATCTTTCCTGCATTACACAACTTCCTTGGCATCTTTGTTTAGAATACATTTCTATTAACTGGTCCTGGATGCTGAAGCTAATTGCTTGTTCAAATGGGGCCAAGACCAAAGTGGACTTCTACAAACTGAAAATGGCTCTTACATCAGAAACGTCAAAGTAGTTCATTACATTGCTACATGATTATGACCCATGAGAGGAGATTTTATGATTATTTACATGGAAAATTGAGGCAGGAGGCTGTGCATCATCAATAATCTTCCTGTCAGAAACGTGTAAACAGAGTAAGAAACAATAAAAAGGCAGTAGATAAAAACTCTAAGGTAGTTTTCAGTTTATTTATTTATTTTTATATCACATATTTATTCTGATAGGAAACACGTTACATTCATTATTCTCAGTACTTGTTTCATACAGAAAGATTATTGATGAGGCACTGGATTCTACATTCATTTTATCATGTAAATAATCAACTTTCATTGTAATCAATGCAAACATAAATGTAAAAGTTTATTTAAAGAAGTAATAACATGAAGTGCAATGATATCTTGAAGAACATACTTATTTATTTAGTTTCAGTCTCTGTGAATAAATAATCAGATTTTAGTTTGGTTTTTTTTTACTTAAAAAATTGATTGATTTTACTGCACTAAGTGGACAGGTACTTTTTTCAAAGGCCATAATTTGAAAATGGCATTTTACATACAACGTGTAATGGATATGAAAGGTGTAAATATGACATAAAAGCAAAAATAGAAAAAAATCTGTAATAAGGTGAAACGTTTTTCATAACACTTTAACATAATATTTAAAAAATATGAAATGTAAAACATTTTCAAGAAAATTATGAACTACGCTGCATTAAAAGCTGATTTAATAAGCAGCAGTTAATCTGCAGTGACACAAAGAGCATCGCAGGCAGATTAAGATTAATAAAAACACAATAATGAAGCTCAGAGATACAGATGATTGAGCTTCACTTCAAACAGGAATTAATTGTAATTAAAAGTGTATATGTAGAATGTCTGAAAACAGATACATTGACTTTACTGAACTAAATTGCTCAGTTTGGGTTTGGTGGTGCAAGTTTTCAACGTGCATCTCAAGTCTGCACTTTTTTTGCAGAAAACATTATTTATTTAAAAGCATCAGTTACTATGAAAACAGATGATAAATCCTCTGCGTCTACTCACTGGATATGGCTGAACAACAGTCAGCATGATGGACTCTTTGCAGCTCCTGCAGCCAGCACACGGGGAAACAAGCAAGTCAATTAAATCACGACAGAACAATCACCAAGAAATGACGACAGCCAACAACAGGAAGAATCCGATTAGCTCGGGTGAGGTGGAATGAAACGCCGCTGGCAAAGGCCGAGCTGCCGCGGTTCAAACCAGAGGCTTTCAACCGCACAATCATTAATCTTTCATTTTAATTTGAAAGGCAAAAATGCAAAAGTGATTTTTGTGAAACAGGGTTTTGAGTCAGGTTAAGCTGAGCGCACTAAATTCTCAGCGTTTTTTCTGCCGAGCAGAACTGCAATGAGAACCAAGCCGATGAGTGGAAAGCGTTGCTAACACACTGCAAGAATTTCTCTGGAGCGACGCTAATAAGTGTCCTAATGAAAATTTAATGATTACGAGTTTAATCAGATAAAAACTCCTTACTTGGCTCTTTTTGATGCAGCGATAAATCTGAAATGATTCAGTTTGGTTTATATTGTGCAACTTCACAGGAAAGTCATTCCAGTATACAGTGATTTTGTCAGATCTAGATCCAATTATGTACAGTCAAACTAAGTTCAAGATACGACGCCTTCGAGTTATTTATTTTGAATAATTCCACCATCCTTAGCACGTATGTGAGGAGAGTAGAAAGGAACCATTCATAATCATTCAAGTCCTGGGCGTCTACCTGACGAGATCGATGACTCGTTCCCTGGGGGCTGAGCTGACCGGTTCATCGTTGATCATGATAATCTCGTCGCCCGGCAGCAGCTTCCCTTCAGAAGGACCACCTGCACGCAGAGAAACATTGAACCGAGCCATATAGCTGATTAAAGTGCCCCTGTTGGAGATACAGCTGCAGAGATTAGATTTGAATATGACAAACGAGGAAGTGCGTATATACACTCAACAAAATGATTCAGTGAAAATATTTTACTTAGGTTAAATGTAATACTTGGTCTTTGTTTTAATCATTTTTCTTGCAAATATGAAACATTTCATTTTAAACAGTCTTTGTTTCAGGAACCCAAATTTATTAAGGTTAATAGTTCAGATAGGCTGGCTAAAAAAATAATGCTAACTTCGTTTCAACAACAGTTCCATTTGGGACTTGAGAACTAATTATTTTAAGTAAAATGATTCACTTTTCTACAGAGCTCGGCTTTATAGAACAAAATTTGCTACCATTGACATCAAAGCGCTTGGAAGAATCAGTAAAAAGTTCTAAGTTGGAAAAGCATGTGCTAGCTTGTTAGCTAGCTAACTAGCTGCCATGTGTACAGTGAGAGATGAACTCCTACACTTACACTTTGCTTTACAAAACATTTTTTTTGCATGTGCTTATCATTTAACACATAACAGGTGTGAGAATTTGAATTTTGCAATCAACCAATCAGCTTACAGGAAGTGAGGGGACACAAACCCATCAGTTAGGTTCACTTACATTCTTGCAGGACAATAAATTGAGATTACATTTCAGAAACAGATTTTCATGTGTGATTCTTAGATTGACCTGGTGTGACGGAGCGGACCACCACTGGTTTCTCACTACCAGCCACAAACCCGAAGCCCAGGACCGGATCCCGTCTCATCTCCACCAGACGAGGGGCAGGAGGGAGGCCATCCAGGTGGACCTCCTCCAGGGAGCTGCTCTGGGAGCCTTGGCTAGAAAACACAAAGCAGACGGAAACAACCGAAAGTATCAGCAAAATCAAAGTGAAAAGTAAAATGAGTCAGCAGACATTTTCACTTTCAAATGACATTGGGGTTAATAGGTAAGATGGCTGCTAAGGAGGCTCAATTAAAAAACATGTTATACATCAGTCACATTAGCAGAAGATTGATGAATTAATTTAAAAAAAAGAAATAGTTTTAACACAATGAGAGAATAATAAAATTACAATGTAGGACTTGAGCGGTTGGTTACATTTGGTGTTCGTAAATCACATATTTGGCTCACAAGCAGAGCATTTTAAGCCAAAAGGCCATTTTGCTTCCTGCATTCATAAAACCTCCAGATTTGCGATCTGGAACCAATTTGCCTCCTAAAGGCATATAAAATTCTGCAGAATGGGGCGATTAAAAGTGCTCTGATTACTGAATCGGGTCACTATAATTCATGCTCAACCTGGAACAAACTCATATATGTCTGTTTTATATTCTGTAAAGATGTTAACGTCCAAATTATAGCAAAGGTTGACTCTAGATGGTTCTAATCCTGTCACTAAGTTACAAACTTATGCAAAATAAGTTCATATGTATAGATACAGGCTATTGAATATGGAGTTATTGGACTTTTGCACCAAGAAGTGATAATAAGCCAAAGTTTAAGAGTTCTGAAGGATTTTGTCATTTTCTAACTGAGGTTTTTCTCACCAAGTAGGATTTCTACAGTTATAATTTTAAAACTCTTTCTGGACATCTTAAAGAACTTTAACTATTCAGGTAACTTACAGATGTTGAGAGGATTGACGCTTCAAAAAAGACACTAAATATGAATTATGAAACATCAAAATAGGCTTACCAGGCTTACATTAACCTAACTTTTAAATATACATTTTTTTTTCATAATAAAGTGAGAAGAGAAAAGAAAATGTTTTGGTGGGAAAGAGAAAATGAAACAAAAATGGAAAAGCTATATTTAAGTTACTATATTGTTTCAGTATCTCTTTCTAAAAACACAAAATAAGATAAATCACACATTTAAGTAACTTCCTAGGGTAAATTTTGTTTGCGTAGTTACCTCTCTTTCATCTTAGTGGATCTCAAACATCCTGAGGCAGTTCGTTTTTCAGTTCAATGCGTAGGGGAATAAAGCAATAAAAGTGATGCATGGCCAGAAAAAGCAACTGAGGCACTTCAAGCTTAACAAAAGTGGCTGCCTTATATTTTTTGTATTACACTTGCAACACACCACCGTTTGGCACCACTTTTAAAATAAGTTGAATCAGATAAAGATTCACATTTCCCTGCTCCTTTCCTGAATTGCAAGTCACTGCAGTCACCTTTGAGGAATCACTAAAATGCAAATGCATCATTTAATTGCACATTTGGTCCTGAGCCTGAAATGTCTGTCTGAACGACACTGAGCACGCAGAATGTAGGTTATTGAACGAGTGATGCACATTTTAAGTGGAGGTAACTCACTCTCAGTGCCTCTAAATCATTTCCCTCCTCTTACCTTTTTATGGCTTAGAAACCTCCCCTGGCAGTCTTTGTATTTGTTATTGTAGGCTTTTATTTTGGTAAGTATGACCGTACGGGGCATTCTGCGTGAAACATGAAAGGACCTTAACTTAAAATGCACCCTCATGATCAAACACGGTCCAACGCCATGACTTTCATCCTCATAAAGCTGTAGGACAAAACTGCAAACTAATTCTGATTAAAATCAATTGAGAATTAAAAACTGATGTAATCTGTCAAGACCGAAGCAGAGCAGACTGAATTTGAGAAAATGAACCAGTTCATCTTGTTTTCACCAACACGACACAAAAGTTATTTTTTTGAGACATGGCGTCCCCCAAGCCATGCCGCCCTTGACAGAGAGCCACACAGCCTGTACTTTGTGCAAACCTCTGCCGCCTAATTGTTATAAATGCAACACAGGATGAGGTTTTTAGATCTCATATTAAATTGTCCCATCAAACTTGAGCTATTGCTAAAAATAACAATTGAGCATATGGTTGATGTTATGTGGTGATAATATGGGGCACAACGAAGACAAGAAGAGCAAGAAATGATGCAAAGTAAGGAAACAAAAAGACAAATTTTAAATATCTAAGAAGTATATGGAATTACAATTATTTTCATAGTGTTGGAAATTTAATTTAAAAATGACAAATCTAAATGTAGCTGGCTTTTTGTGCTCAAGTTCTGATTTATTGTTTTTGTTTTTCTATTTTTTCTGTTCTTGTTTGTTGCTGAATAAACTGTTTTTTTGTTTTTATTGCCTAGGTCAAGCTAATAGAAAATGATAAACCCTCAAAATGTTAGGAAACTGTACCTGCAGATGTCTTTTAATAATGAAAATCTTTCTTTTTTTATTTATAGTGATTTACAGCTCTCTTTTCAACATAAAATTAATCTTATTATTCTTTTTGTTTTTAATCTAAATTCTTTGCAGTCTTAATTTGAGTGGGGGGAGTAGAAGCTATCAAATTTGGGCTCTTTAATGAATTTGTGGTGTGAAACTAAGAAGTTGTAATACATGATTAGGATGAAGCGTACTTGGTAAAGAAGTCCCGTCCATCTCTGGTGTTGTTCATGCTGTCCCAACTGTAAGGGGGCCCCTGAAGCCCTCCCCAGGAGCCCAGGCCGGGTGGGGGCCAGCCTGACGTTTTATTCCTATGGCTACAAGAAGAAGCAAAGAAAAATCAAATGATATCTGTACACAAAATATGCCAATAAACTAAATTTAAAAAAAAAAAATCACCAGAAACCATGAAGAGATGGTTCAATGTATATTTGTGAGACCAAAATTAATCTGCAATGAACTTATTGGATCAATTTTCATACAAATTTGCCAATTCAAATGTCCAAACGTTTCATGACTCAAACTGGCCATTCAATTGGGTTTTGTTCAAATCTGGAAGATTTATTGGGAAGTGTGAGCCTAACTAGGTTTTAGTATCAAATCAGATGAAACTTAAATCTAATCAAATTTTCCTAAATTCAATGCAAATCTGTTAAAGCACAATTTGTGATCCATAGCAGTATGACTGTAAAAAACATCAATAAAGTATGAATGTCAACACCAGTAAAAATATACAAATAAAAGAAGAAAGAATTGACTACATCCTCAGTCATATAAAGTAAATATTTAATAATCTTTTTTCCTTTTTTAGTATTCTAATTCCCATACACATTCATTAAATGCTGCCACCAGCAATTATTTTTTTCATGATTTTTGGTGATTTGCATGTGTGGCGAAAGAATTCAAGGAAAATCAAACCTCGATTAGAGTTGCATTGATCAATAGGATACAGATCAGAATCTAACAATTTTCCCTTCACGACTCAGTTTTGATGAATTCGTTAAATGAATCAACTATTTTTCATCTGTAAACCTATCAACCACAGTTTGTACTTTTAACAAAAATGTAACTTTGTTAGAATCTATCTTATCTTATCACAGAAACCACTGTAAATTATGAATGAATGGAATGGAGTTCTGGCCTAGGAAAGCAACAAGCGCTATCAAAATGAATTTATTCCTGCATATTTTGGGGGAAAAAATTGTAAAACTGGTTTAAACTGAGTTTTCATTTAGTTTAAAATAAAAATATTCTTATTTTATCCACAGTCAACTTCTTCATCATTATAAAGGGCATGATTAAAAGTGTTTGGCTTGAAAATATGGATTTAAATTGTTGGGTTAAAAACAAAGGTTAGAAACTCTTATTACAGCTTTAGTATAAAATCACTTGAGTCACATGCTAAGGCTGAAATTAGATAATTATACATTTATATTTAACTTGTTTAAAGCACTAAATAAGTAAAAGTATTTTGTCAGAATTTATATAGATTTTAAAATAAAACTTGTGGAGAGCTGTAAGAGCCACAGGTCCAGTTTAATATCCCTGTCTAAGTAGGTCAAGGGGTTAAATTCACCCAGCTTTGAATCAATATACATTTAAAGATGTCATTTAAAATTCAATTAATGTTAAAAAGCCCACTGTCTTTCAGAATTTGATGGATTTTTTATGTTCAAATCATAAAATAAGGAACAATGTTGAGAATCCCAAATATTTATCCCTTT
This sequence comes from Poecilia picta, assembly GCA_033032245.1. NCBI lineage: Eukaryota > Metazoa > Chordata > Actinopteri > Cyprinodontiformes > Poeciliidae > Poecilia > Poecilia picta. Next base: position 8,027,499 of record CM065354.1, read on the forward strand.
TTATCCAGATCTGGAAAATCCTTACATCAAATTCCACACTTTTTTAAGGCTGCGCTGGAACCCAGTTTGATTTACAACAACAACAACAACAACAACAAAAACTAACTCCAAGCAACATTAAAACAGTTTCTGTGGTGGGATCGTCTTGTTTCAGAAAACCAAGAGTTACTGTGCGACACTCTGGCTTAGAATGCACTCAGTCCAATTACTGCGACTCCTCGTCTCTCTGCGAGGCTCGCTGTGTGGTTTAGGTCTGCTTAGTGTAATCGACCGCAGTCAAACAACTGCTCATTGATTCTGCAGCTTGGCAATCAATGGCTGCAAATTCGAGCGCCGCCGTGGCTGTCGCACACCAGAATTATACGAGCGAAAAGCGAGGGGGGCAGCTGACTCGCTTATTGCAGATTATACTAACAACGTTGGTGATGGAGAAGAAGAGGAGATGGAAGAAATACCAGAAAAACTTGATATATAGATAAACAAAACTGCTGGAGAAATAAAAATGTGTTTTCTATATATTCTGAAGTCAGCGGTCACAGAAAACAAATATATGCACGTGGAGAAACTCTTAGAATAAACAAAAAATGCCTACTATATAAGAACATCGTCACCGTAAGAATCCAGATGATTGGCTCCCACATTGTGTTGTCGATGGGTTGGATACATCTTTCTGTCAGGCCATTGCTTACAGTGGTTGGGAAATAAAATCCAGGGCAAAAACAAAGAACGGGTCTTCTTGCATGCTAAGCCTGATAAAAGTGGGACAAAAATGTACAAATTCTGCTACCAGCTCTGCGTGAAAACAGTGATATTCCAACACATCCATCAGTAAACGGCAATAAAAACGCCAGAAATCAGGGCGTTCCTAAAAGCACTACTTTTGGGCTTCTTATTCATTCTGCTTCAATCCGTGGATTTCTCTTGGAAGCTTGCGTTTCTGCTCATCTTAAGCGATCCGAATGAAAAAACGAGAGGGGAAGAGAAAAAAAAAACCCCCAACAGATCCACCACCACTACCACCGAATCCCAATCAGAGGCTCTCGTGTTCGATGTACCCAGTGGCCGTGGTGTTAATGGTGATGCAGATCCCTTGTGTGCGGCCAGACATTCATCTGTGTTTGTCATTGTGCTGCTGCTCAGAGCAGCTTTGGTCCAAACTGAACTAAACTGCTGCGGCCTTGCCTCCTTTATCCCATAATCCCTCTCATCACAGAGAAAACAAATCCACGCTCTGTGTGCATGCGTGTGTGTGAGAGTGAGTATTTTAGCGTGCGAGTCTATCCAGCTGTGTGTGAGGGTGTATGTGTGTCTATATTCTGAACATACAAATAAAACACTTAAAGATTTATCACAAAATGTCGTCAGCAATAAGTAGTGTTTGCTTGCACCTGGATGAATCAACTTATTATTATTTTTAAATCAAGCATGATAAAATGAAGGTTGCAAAATGAAGGTTGCAAAACCATTACCAATATCACAGGTGACAGTCACAATTTTTAGTATCGTCATACAAATGTATTTGTTGTTGCAGTTCACTAAAGTCTTGCAACGACTATTTGCACAGCAAAACTGGAACAGGAAGATCAACTATTATTGTATTTCTGAGATAAGGAGAAAAAAAAAGTTCTATAGATAATAAAAAAATGCAATAGGTGATTTCTTCAATGCTTTCTAGAAAATAAATGGCAGAATATGGTCAAAAGACAGGAAAGCAGACATGCTAAACACAAGTAGGATGAAGGTTAAACAGGAACTGTTAAAGCTTGTATGCAACTTAGTAGTTGAGTTGCTTCTGAAAAGAGTCTGACAGATCCCAACAAACTTTGAAAAAATCTGATATTATAAAAAATGTCTCAACAGTTCACCATGGAGTGTTTATGTGAGGCTGAAGTGTCACAGACCTACTGTATTTGGAGTGCATTAGATCTTTGACATGGGCCATTTTCCCTTGAGCCATTTCCCTTAAAAAAAATTAATAGAAATCCAATATGTGCCCAAAAGGGAAAAAAAAAACAAACAAAAAACAAAAACTGGTGCCATGTTTCAAGACTTGCTTTGGCAGAAAAGGGCAGGATATTGACGTCTTCCATCAAGGCGATCAATTCCATGTTTCTCAAAAACGTTGCCTCAGGGGATCCATTTTCCTCAGGCGTTCACTGTGCTGCAGTCTGCGAACGTCACAACAGAAACGTCATGAGCGACTCCTTTCTTTGGCACCAGGATTAGTCCTTTGGGAAACATTATTTGAGATTAGACTAAATTCAATATTGTTCAGTCTGTACTGACAAACACTTTGCTGCGAGGAAGACAGTGGCTGAAGGTAAACCATTGGCGTAATTTTATGCATTTTACGTAATCAATTTGATATCATTTTGTACACAAAAGGAGTATAATGCCTCTTATTCTGAGTTGGGTTTTTTTCAGCAAAAACTGAACCCTGTTGATCCTTTCTGACAATACTTTTCTCTCCATTGAATTTTCATTACTACTCTTACAAAACAGTGTCACTACGGCTATTGATGAGGTTAAATGTTTCATTGCCTTGTTTAAAAAGCTGACCGCTGGCTTGCACTCATTTTCTACACAACAATACACATCCTCTTGCATAACCACCTTCACCGTGTAGGATGTTTCAGTCAATGAACCACCCTTGCACCTGTATATGTGTTTCCACGCTTCAAAGAAATACGGGGTGGGGGGGGGAAATAAATAAAAAATGCTGAGCAATAGATGTCCAGCCTCATTTGGTACCAAAGTTAATGGTTACTGGGGTTGTCAGGTTGCTTTTTGCGGCATCATACGTCAAAACCGGACACGTTGCAGCCGAGCCAGCTGGCACGGGCATGCTACTTAACCACCGCCCAGTCAGCAAAATGTGCTGCCACACACCACACACACACACACACACACACACCACACACACACACACACACACACACACACACACACACACACACACACACACACACCACACACACCACATACCCAATAAACCCCTTGACTCAAATATACTGCTGCTTTGATTTAGATTCTTGTTGAGATCTAACTTGAACTAATGCACTTCCACAATAGTAAACGTGACGGCTTAAAAGTCATTATCCATAGGTCTAATGTTCGTCCTTAGAGGTCTCAATCCTTATCCCTCATGCGAAGCCATCAGTCATGTGAACGGTCCCAAAACGCATTCTCCCGCCCGAACGTACAATACTACTCATGAAGAATAAGGAGTCCTCCGACAGCTGGCGTGGGCCCTACAGAGCCCGGAGCTTATCGTTGTCTCTGGGAGCCATTTTGGGATTACATGGAGCAACTGTGTCAGCTTAAATCTGCAGGGAAACTTTAGGGGCTTCTTTAAGACAATTTATGGTGTTGCACTCAGACATGTCAGCTTATGTTTTTCTGTGGTGTGAAATTGCATGCAACAATTTTTGCATGCAATTTCACAATTCTACTGTGCACTGCCAGTTTAGCAGGCTGAAAAAAAGGCTTTAGCCTTTACCTACAAAAAAAAGGTCCCAAAAATTCTGATGAGAAAATGTGCAGATAGCGCAAGTTATTATCCAGATAATTTGAATAAAAATGCAGCTTCTGTTTAAGACTAATTTTTAGGAGCTGAAGAGAAATCATAGCATCTATCCATAGGCTGACTTAATTTTTAAGTTTTGCAACTCTGTTTTGGTTTCAAGCAGTCATTCTTTACTTGCTGAGGACAGCCCTCGCCGTACAGTATTTTTTAAATCCCTCAGAAAGGTGCTGGCTTATTAAGCTCTAATGCTACTGCCCTTGCCTAACAATTATCCCGACTTTCTCTTTTTCACTGGATAAATTACCATATAAATCTTTACGTTTAAACTCAAATTCAAGCTGAAGACTCGGTTATCGACACTTTTTTTTCCCCATTGTGTTCTGCATCGATGTCCAGGCGTAAAATCTCATTTCTGCTACTTTGTGATTTCCAGGCCATCACACCGAACGTAACTATTGTGAGCTAAAAGTTTGAACCCAACCGCAAGGTACTAAAAATTATACTTGTCTATTCATTTTGTTTCATGTGCTTTTTACATAAACACCAACTTATAGCTCAAACACTAATTGAAATCATTTTTGAAGATATTTTACTCCATCAGTTTATACTAACAGAGTTCTTGGTGTTTTTGGTTTGAACTCTTTCTGCCTGAAGAAGTCGTGACTGTACATCTTTCCAGATTACTTTGACACGCCATTAGTTTCTACGTCAGACCACAGAGCCCTAACATTATGACAGTCTATGTAATAATCTCCAATAAAGCCAGAGATCTGATCTGTTGCTACGTATTACTCACATGAGATATCTATGCAAATTGAATGGATTTGCACAAAGGCAAAAAGCTCTCCCATTAAGTTTTACCCTAGTTTTTAACAATAAAACTAAAAGCCACCTCCCCCAGGTTGCCCTCTCCTGCAGACTTCTTGACCACTTTTACACTCTACAGAGCATCTAGGGTAATTTCAGTTCATGCACAATTCAACGGGAAGCATCCCCCTTTTCTTCCATTTACGGTTTCAGCTGCCGAGTATCCTGGATCCGACTGGAGACGGCAACCGCTTTTAGAAGAAGTTGTAGCTTAAGTGGTCTGGTGGAAAATACAAGAAGGATGCATGAAAAATGCAAAAAATGAAATAAAATAAATGTGTTTGGGTCACTTGCCTTTCAGCTTTTTCTTTAAACTGAGCTGAGTCTGCTTTTTTGAGTTGCTCAACCACAAGCGACAACAGCTAAGAAATGGTGTCAGGGACATAAAGTCATTTAAAACACCTGCCTAACCTTTTCCACATCTGTCACGGTGAAGACAACATGTTTGAACACTGGAGTGACTGCTCGTCTGAATTAAGTAAATTTATAATTCTGTCTGAACAAATGAAACCGACATTAATCTCTCACACAAATTGTCTTAATTGGCTTGTTAGGCTTTCTCCGTCCAACTCATTATCCTCATTAATTCTCCAACTTTAACACAATCTTTGCTCCGAGCATGACAACTCCAGCCTCTGCTTGACCCTTCCCCCCATCCAATCCACATCCACAAGCCTCACTTGTGTCCATTTGCTGCCCTCTTTTTCCACTCTGCTGCTTCATAAATGAAACATTGGTGCGTGTTGTTAATAAAAAAAAAGAGGGTATAACAAGTGCTTTCACTTCTAGGGCAACGTTCTGTAACCTTAGTATCCGATTACAAGAAGCTCTAGTCTGCAGGCCTGACGCAATTAAATATGCACACAAAGAAATTCCTTTTTGTGTCCCTTTGAACGTTAAAATCCACTCTGCGCGTGTCCCGGATATGGTGCGGGGGAAGGATGTTTGCAAAGTATGCAGAAAGTTTCATCCAAGCTGGGGAGTTTTGCTGTGACATAAATTTGCTGGGAAAAAAAAGAAAAGTTTTTAAATATCTCGTTATTAAAACATTTGAAAATATAACGCATGCACAAAAAAATGAGGAAGCTACAAAAACCGACGAGTAAACTGATCGGTTAATGTTCACTCTTTGGTATCTCAAGATTATTTTTTTTCTTTAAGAGTATACCAACTAATTACAAAATAAGGATTGGAGCAAAGAGAGAGAGGTCTTTAATTACGGTACTCCTCCTTGGATGTCTTTCTATTTATGAACCACAATCATGTATAAAATTATTTCTAAGAAAAACTTTATATATGCATATTTTATATCAGTTGTAAGAATTCAGAAAAGCTTGGACTTTATGCTTGTCAATGGGGAGGAATGATGCATGTAAATGTGGCGGTGACCCCGATCTCAATGACACTGACCTGTGGAGCGTTGGCACACAGCTCTGTGGTACTTATGTTGATGATCGTGCTTTGCAGCAGTGCCGCCATTGGACTCTGCTTTGAACAGTATTCATGTATCTTGCTAGCAGACAAAAGCGTTGACAAACAATATAGATGTAAAGAGACTGCAATTTAACATGGTGTGTTACAGTTATTAAAATCAAAACTGACCTGGTTTGTACAACAGATTGACAAAGTCAAAATCATTCATTGTTGTATAACACTCAAGATTGTGATGGAGGTTTGCCTAAAAACTCACCAAAGCCTTTTCATGTCCAGTCTTAGAATGGTCCAATCAAAGTCTAGACCTAAATACAATCTGCTGTTCAAGGTCATCCAACCATCCAATATGAGTGTCAGAGTTTTCATCAGTTTGATGGTGTGTGTCTTTTTACAGAAGTACCTGCAAAAATGTTCAATTCCATCAACCTCAAACACAGCAGCCATTTTATACCAACTAACAATATTCAGCTATTAAAAACTATTACTGATGGATTTTATGGAATTAATATTCTAAAGTGAAATCGATTTTTTTTTTTCTGGATTTGGCCTTATGTGACACCATCTTCACCATAACCCACCTTTGATGTATTAATTTGTATTTCTGTCAGCCATAAAGCTGCTATAAGCACACAAGCCTATCCTGCTATTTGATGATTGTGGGTAAATATTGCATTTTTCATGCTTCACTGTGTATAATTAAGTCTTCCCTCTGCAATATATACTGTTCACTGAGACTGTAATAAAAGCTGAGCTGCGCTTGTGGTGATTAGTGGGATTGGGAGTTTTATATCCCCCAGGGTTGAAACCCGGCTTCCTAAAAAATAATAATAAAAAAACAAACTTTATTGGTATTGGTTATGGAAACATGCCAACGAGGATAATGGAATAACTTAAAAAGTCTATAAAAACAACAATTCTTACAAAATCCATCCAGGTAGTAGTGTGGGAGTTCATTGAAACTTTCATGCTGCTGATTTCAGAGCAACTTCCTGCTTGTTAGTGCGACTAATTTTAAGACAAGGAATATAGTTGATAAAGCAGAGAGTCGATGTACAGACGGTGAACAGTGTGGGGATGTTTCAGTATGTACACAGCAAGCTACATCAATCTCAAACGTCTGAACTGGCTAAACCTTTGACCTCTGCTGTCTTGTATAACAACGCGGCTCCCATTCGAAGCAGAACAGACTTGTGTCTCATCTGCAACTATAAAACTTCAAGAGTATACCTTTATTCTGTCACTACAGCAGAAGCTAAACATCGGTTTCAATTTATTTGAGCTTTTAAGGGCTTAGCCATTCAGCCACAAGGAAAACAAATGGTGCTCCTTGATTGGCCGCTGCGTAAAACGCCAGCCAGTAATGTCAAATAGCATGAATTGACAGATTTTTCTGTGTTGATGGTTTAGCTGTTGAGATTTAAAAGACCCGACTACCTCTACTTATCCAAGTCAGCTATGCATGCATTTGGTCGTGCCAAAAACAAAATAAAAAAGACCGAAAGAATTACAAACGACAAGAACATCTGCAGTCAAAACTCGGGCGTAATTCTGCCAGCTAAAAATAACACAGCGGGACAAGCGTCACTAAACGCTCCATGAATAAGATTACACAGGAGAATGGCTGATCATTAGGATGAATGAGAAACACTTAAGCTCATATTGTGCTTCCTGAATCATAATGTCAGGGAGAAAATCTCTTAAGGCGCAGAGTACGCTTTAGTGAAAAAGTGGGAATTAGAATCTAAAAAAGCTGAAAAATAAAAGGTAAAACAATATGAAACGGAATTTAGAAGTGCAGTAACCCAAAGCATTTACATTTCTCTGCAGGAAGGACAGAAAACCAATCAGCTTCTTTGAGAGATGACATTTTAGAGGCATTTCTTAAAATTAATTTTATAAAGTCTCCTTTTGCAATCAAATCCTTGTGATATAATTAGCTGCCTTGACAATAATAGCATTCAATCTGTTGTACATGCATCTCTTTCATATCTCCATCAATCGTCTTCAGCTTATCTGAGATTGGAGGAATGAAAACTTCAGTATATTTTAACAGATCCACTTGATGTAGAACCAGACTCAAAGAGAGTCATCTAACTTAGTCTAACTTAGATTTTGTTTAATAAATATGAATTTGCTTTGGACTTAATGTGCATGTGGTACATTTTATTTGATTTTCCTTTGGCTCAGGATGTGTTTGGATCCCTGGGGCATACACTGCTCAGACCCAGTTGGTCAGAATGATTTGCTCCTATTGATTTCTTTGACTGTAATAAAATGACTCAAGAACTGGAGGTAGTCTTCCTAAGAGATAGGTCAGTGGGTGAAAGCTGTACGACACTAATACAGTCAATTCACTGTCCAGCTTCTGTATGAAGCTACAACAGCAAAACAGTTGGATTCTCTTAGATTGGCATAAAGTTCAAATGTGAAACATAAAAAAACAAAGACAACAAAAATCTGTAATGTTTTTGTAGCTCATTTTTCTAGGCTCATTCTAACATTTCATGAACCTTGAACACAAAGTCGGATAACTGCCAAAAATTAAGACGTGCGTTTACTAAATAGCAGCTTTTATAAAGATCTTGCTTCCTTTTTCCATACACCTTGTAGAGTCTTGTTATTGCTACAGTTATTCTGTATTTCAGACAGACTGCTGAAGATGATGCTGCCACTTTTTCTCACTCTCTGTTTATGCATTGCAATTTGTAATTATTGCTCCCATTTATTTTGTCTTTTCTCACAGATTCCGTGGTTTCATTATTCCACAAGAAGGACTCTTGGGTTGGTGTTTTCTTTTTGCTTCACGCCATTTAAGGTGACATTGCTACCATATGTGTACTACCATGTACTTTTAGTGTTCCTGTGTGTTGCCGTCTGTTTTCTGAATTATGTGACTGAACTGCTACTATTTTTCTCTCCTATCTAAGCTCACCAAGTCAATTTTTTCTGAATTTATCTATGTTCCTTGACTGAACTGATAAATACAGGCATATGCTCACAAATTAGAGGGACGAGGATTCAAGTGATTAAGCCTAAAAACAGTAATATTTTGATTGCCTCTTCTAAAAAGTGTTACGAGTTCGATTTCAAACCAAATATCCAATCTACACGTCATTGTGATGTGCGCCAGAGGAAAGAGGGATTGAGTCAGTAAACAAAAAACTCCTAAAGTCATGTCATGGTTACAAAAAAGCATTTATCTACTGATACAGCAAAACCAGATGTGCCTATGTGTCAGCTCCACAGTGTCTCCTTCAAACTGAGGCTTCAGTGGGACATGTGCAAACAGGAAACACATGCCGTGTTTATTCATGATACATTACACTTTATGCTCTCCCGTTGGCGAGAGTTCAATAGGAATGTCTCATTTTTGAATCAGCAAACAACTTCAGTCAGCTTTTGGTTGGAGGGAGAGATGACGGCGCTTCCTCTGAAAGCTGTTTGTCTTCGCTGCAAAGCAAAACGGCGAGGGAAGGAAGTTCAAATCTTAAGAGTGCAACAAACACAACGGGTTCGTGCATCATTTGCATATGTGATTAAAACCGGTTACACGTCAAAGGGGGAGCTGGAGCCCGTAGCTTGACTTTCCGCAGCACCGAGAGATGACGGGAAATTCAGGGGAGGAAAAAAAGTGGCGCTCATAAGTTAGCAGAATATTAGTGTTTGCCGGAAAATGAATCTCTCGAGAAGACGCAGCTGAAAATGCAAGACTGATGAAAGCGGAGCTGATATCTTTTATGAAATAAGATCTGTGAGATAACAAATGTCTCCCATGGCAGGCTGAAATAAACTCGCGACTCTATGAAAGCGGCCCGTCCCCGGTATAAATTATAAGCAGAGACAGTGCAGGGATAAATGGACGGATGCGCTGCCATATGAAGCGTAGGTAAGAGACGCAGAGAGTGAGAGAGACGTGTGATTTTACGTGTAAGATGAAACAGCCAGCAGAGTGTTCATGTTGGCGACCTACCCTGCACTGATCACCGACCAAATCCCTTAGGAGGATTATCCAGACTCAAATCAAGAAAATCGTGCAACTTTAAGGGTCAACAGCAGACAGTGAGAAAAAGACAAATGAGGAGGAGGGGTGGCTGAAAAGCATCTCAGCCTCATAAGGAAATTACCTCTGTGATGCTTGTAGTTAAAATTAAAACACATTCAACACTATGGATATACTTGCTAAATTAAAAAAATGCTATATTTTGTTATTTAAGTGAATTATTGAAACAGTGCACTTTAAAAAGGTTTCCCCAAGACATAAGGAAGAACATCAGGCCCACAGCATCACAGATACACCACCGTATGTCACAGTGGATACGAGATCTTTACAAATATTCACCCTTTGTTGTGTTTTTGATCCCCAAAGTTAAAGTATGAGTCCTGTTTAACAAACTCTAAATGCTTATTTTGTGATGGTAAGACAGAACATTTTTCCAAATCTGCCCTGTAGATAGTGTCTATTGGGTGTTTTTTAGATTCTGTGGTCGCAAAACTGCAGTTTTGTCCCATCCCTCTTCCTGTTGCTTGGTTCCAAGAAAAAACACTGGGTCCTCGTCAGGTCTTAGGTTAGGTTTGGTGGTTCTGAATGTTCATCACTGCTTTGAGAGTAGATATGAAATCTTTAGGTAAACAGTCATTTTCCTGCTGCTATTTCCTTACTTGTGAAGATGAAAACATCCGTTTTGCTTTACTTTTTACACAAAAGAGGGAGGATAGTTTAAGACTGAAAACAAAGGTCAGCCTCGAGGACAAAGAGCCTGTTTATCAATGTCGGACATGATGGATTCCGCTGAAAATCCCGAACAATGATGGACGGACTTTCCACAATATGACACCGAAAAATAATCATACAAAGGATGATGGGATTGACAGGTGGTATATGTCACTACAATGTTGCTCATTAAAGCCCCAAGTCAATTTGATCAAAGTGTCTTGTGAGCCCTATTAAAGCAACTAATGGAGCCACAGTTTAATGAACTCTGTTCCAGATACCACAATGACTCACAAGGCCCGGTGAAATCAGCAGCCATTGTCGACGCTGAGTTGATATTCCAGACGAAAAGACTGAAAGATGCAGGTCATCTCCTCCATATCAATGCAGGTGGAGCTAGCAGAGTTTTCCCAGAACACAGAAACGAGCTCTCTTAAATCATATAACCAATAACCCCCCTTCGGATGAGGTCATGAACATTTAAAGACTTCTGCTGTAAGGGAATAAAAACTGCTAGCTGGAGTCTTTTGCACCTCAAGTCTGAACTTAAATTTAATACCAGAATTTGGTGAGTGTAGTGGAAAATTACAAAATACAAGTGGATGTATTCAGTATAAGTTGGTGAAATTTGATCCAAATGCTAACATGATATCTTAAATGTGCTAAGCAGCCACCCAGCTAGCATTGAACGAACGTTGTCATGATTGTTGGCCGAACGTTTGCGGACGTCAAAATGAAACACCAATAAACCTTGTTGGACATCATCTGTCAATGTTCTAATGAAAAAAGTCCAACAGACATTCAGGCAAAGCTACAGACGTCAACTTTTTCGAACAAGACAAAAATAAAAATTTTGTGAAAAAAAAAAAAACTGTCATAAAGGTTTGAAAGATATTAAAAACGATTAAATAAAATCACTGGAAAAATCTTTTTTTTCCTCCAAACTGAGGAAAAAAAAACAACACAAAGCAGCAAACAGAGGTCAAATCAAGCATCGATGTGGGGAAGTTGGGGGATTTAATTGACTAAACATGGTGCAGTTGTTAAAGAAACTGCTGATCTACTGGAAGTTTCACACTCAACTATCTTGCAGGTTTACAGAGAATGGTCCCAAAATAGAGAACATTTCCACTAAGAGGTAGTTTTGTGAGCAAAAATATCTTGATGATGTCAGTCAAGAAGAGGCACACTGGTTTGAGGTAATAAGAAGGCAACAGTAACTCATAAATACTTACATCCATTTTCTTATTGTGACTTCTGCCATAATAACTACCTGAAACTAGCCGGTGAGTGTAAACACAGTATAGATTCTGGTAAGAATCACTTGAGTACGTCACTTGATGAGACAATGTGAGTATTTAATGGACATCATCCACTTCAGAAAGAAGAGTTTTAACACTCGGTTCTTGAGCTATAAAATAGACATTTTACTTGATTTTATTTGACACTACCAATGTTGAAAATGTAATTTATCTCCAAATATATTAGCTTAATAGTGCATTATAATGCCAAGCATTGTCATATGGCTCTTGGTACAATGGAGCTCTGCCCTCAGAAGTAGCAACATGCATTTGGCACACATTGCTAGAAAAGCCAATACACTGAACACAAACAAGCAGTGCTGGCTAGTTTCCCTGCCAAAAGCCAACACAATGAAGCCAAGAAATGCCCCACACAGCAAAAGCTGATACAGTTACTGTCTGTGTCTTCAGCACTCATAGACTGGCATCTTGAACGAGACAGACTGGATTGATTTTCTTGAAACTAAGCCACACGTGAATCAACAAATGTCAACGTTTTCCACTATTAGAATCGGCAGAATTTGAAACTGTTTAATTTCCCATGTTATGATAAATGATTCTGCGACAGACTGGCGACCTGTCCAGAGTGAACCCCGCCTCTCGCCCGGAACGTTAGCTGGAGATAGGCACCAGCAACCCTCCCGACCCCACTAAGGGACAAGGGTGTTAAGAAAATGGATGGATGGATGGATAAATGATTCATTTCCACTGTATAATTGTGATCATAAAGTTCTTTTTGAGGCCTACAAATCAGTTTGAGCTTGTACACCAAGTTACAAATCGTCATCATGACATACTAGAGATGCACACCAGCTGTCTGGGACTGCAAAATTCTAGATGAAAGGTGCCATGTAAAAGTGGGTTTGGGAATCTTCTGCATGGCTGACAGACACACACACTCACACACACATGCACACACACCCATGCACACACACACACACACACACACACACACACACACACACACACACACACACACACACACACACACACACACACACACACACACACACACACACACACACACACACACACACACACACACACACAACAACAACAAAAACTGGAACTGCTTTCCTTTGAGAAAAACAAGGGTTGGGGAAACACTTCTGCATAGAAATTGCATCTATTAATGCAAATGAGATATCATAAGAAGGAATGATGCGAGTACATCCTCTTCTGTTCTCCTCAGTGCCATGCCGTCATCTACATCAACATGATATGAAGGTTTTCCATTTTATGTGCCGTTTATGGGATGGGGGGACGTATCCACAGGAAAAAGTGGATGAGAATCACTTTATACTGTGATCACAATGAGCTCTTAAATATATATATATATATATTTAAACTATTTTCTGGAACAGAGTGAACCTTCATAAAGCAATCTTTTATTGTAACCATATATAAAAAATATTTAAAAGAGGAGCTAAATATCTTAACTCATAATCCACATGTATTCACTTTGGATGCTGATTCTGTGGGCAGGAAGGATCTGTGATAGCAGTCAGTCTTGCAACAGTATCTGAAGAGGCCTCTGACTTAAGACTGTTGATGATTGACGGTCCCATGACTGTCATGACTGACTTTACGGCCAGTAAATTCAAATAATATTTGAGCTTCTGAGATGTTAAGCAATTTCTCCCGCTTGTAAAAACAAAACATTGTTGTTATAGCTACGCATTGTAGCAATTGTATAAAATTAAAAAGTAAGCGCAAAAATCCTTCCACTTGCATAGCATCAAAAACAAAGGAAAAAACAAAGAGAAATTTAAGAACAAAACACTTCTTACCAAAAGATATTTTCACAAAGCCTTGTTTTTAAGATAATGAGCAACTCAAGGTTAAGGGATAAGTTCCCACCAAAGTAGAAAACCTCTGAGTAAGGTCATACAACAGCATGCCAAAACAGATTTAAGTCTGTAGTTTGAATAGGCCACTCCAAAATCTCCATTTTATTTTTGAGTCATTCTGAGGTGGATGTGCTGGCGTGCTTTTTGACACCGTTCTGCTGCATAACCCAAGTGTACTTGAGGTTAATGCCGAACTGATGACTAGATATTATCCTTGAGGATGTTCCACAAGACAGCAGACATCATCAACAGACGGGATCCATCAATTAGGGAATGTCCTCAGTGACAAGTTAAGGTAAGTTAAAAGATCTCAAAAGCAACATATCAATGACCACAGGAAATTCAAAAGCAAATGAGAAACAAAATCACTGACCTTTATCAGTCTGAAAAGATCTACAGCAACCAGTGAAATCAAGCAAAATAAAAGAAATCTTTTGGGGGTCACAGAAAGTAGAGGTGAAAGCGTCTCAAGAGGGATTCATCCCCACCGTCTTCAAACATCCTTGTATTTTCAGTAACAGCGTCATCATTAACAGGTACTGATCTGCTGCTTTTACCTGATGTCAAAGCTGTTTCCTACAGTTTAAGTTTCTTTATCTTATGGTGAACTTTTCAGATATGGTACAGTTCTGAAAAAATATACCATTTTAAACCAAGGTTGCCTTGAATAAATTATGTAAATGATCACAGGTGACTTTTGTTCTAGTCTTTTGTGAAAAAATAAACCTGGATCATTAATAAAAATTTTTTTATTAAGAAATGCATTCAAGATGGTCATTTTCCTGATTGTAATCAGTGTAAAATACTATAAAAAGCACTTTAGGCTTCAAAAATGTTTTAAAAATCCATGCGTGAACTCACCCGGAGTGTTTTGGCTTTTTGGAGAAGCCAAACATGTCCACATGCTCCTGTTGCGGAGCTCTGCGTCCCAAAGCTTAGGTGCTCCTCATCAGCATTCTAATCCACATCTGAATCTCTTCAACATTTCACGGCCGAAACAATCCAGCGCCAGCCCAGGTCCACATCTGGAGCCAACAGAAGTCTGCCGAATACGGAAATGTCTTTGCATTCATGAAAATGAACTCAAATGGAAGCGAGAACGGCCAAGCGAGTCGCTCGGTCCGGCGGACGGACGGTCCCGTTCCTCTGTCATCACTCTTTCAAAGTGATGACAGGGACACAGCAGGAGTTATCTTCACCTCTCTGCTCTGTCCGGGAGAAGGCAGCCCTTCCTGCCTCTCTACACCTGGACGACTGAGGCTGCAGAGAGCGCTCTGTATGTGCTCCACATCCCAGAGCACGGGGAAGTGTAGTGATCGTAGCTGCGGCAGGGAGGGGAGGGAGAGATGGGTAAGGGGGGGTTTGAGAGGGAGGATCAGACCGGATGGATGACGGATGCTCTCTGGCTGTGGCTCTGTTCTCTGTTCATCTGGGCTGCAAGGATACGGAGGCAGGAGGGGAGGTGGGGTACCGATGGTTTGAAATGAGGAGAAAGCGACGGAGGAGGGGATGAACGGGAGGAAAAGTCTCTTGGCTGTGAAGAGAGTGCAACTTAGAGGATGGACAGTGAAGGATAGAGCGGTGTTGGGTTAAAGAAAGCTGATTCTGCAGAATGGGAAGCAGAGATTCATAACAGGTTCTCGTTTAAATTAAAAAAGCAAAAATTCCCAACACTAATATTTGACTTTGCATGACCTTTAAAATGGTTAAATCTCCATTTACTTCCGATAAAGCCAATATTTTCCATTTTATCTGCCTATTGTCTTTGAACTCTCAAGGACTCCATCGTCTTTCTCTTATGATCAGTTAAATTTCAGTGCACAGATGGTCCAGCTTTGACAAAATGCTGTGTTCACTGGCCTGGTGCCACAAGTGGCTAAATACCTATCTACCAAACAAACCTCGCTGGTGCTGATGGACTTCCTGTGAATGCAAACGAGTTGGAGCGAAGGGCATTTTTCTCCGTTGCCTTTAGTATGAACACTACCACTAAACAGTCACATTCACATGTCAGAAAATAAAAGCATTAAGTGGACATTAGAAGAATGTCTGAAGTGTCATATAAACTGATGGAAGAAATTTTTTTCTGAAAGCCTATTGGTTAACGACTGATATCTTCTGCCTCCACAAACAGCCTCCGATCTTCAGATTAAAAAAGTGGAAACTGTTTTATGACAAAGCAACAATGCTGATAAGAAAATCAGTAAGAAAAAGGAAAAGGAAATCTCTAAAACATCAGTTTTTCTTCAATGTCATGCCTATGGTTCTGGGATAAAGTAGGGAAATCAGGGATGCACCGATTGTACTTTTCTGGCTGATCACAATCACAGATTTTAAAAAGCCTGGCCTGTCAATACCAATTTTTTTTTTACCATTAACAAAAACATACCAATACAACAAAAAAATTTCATCAGTTTTTAGCCCCTAAAAACATATGAAAATAAATGCTTAGTATGATTAGTCAATGTTTATGCAGTGATCAGACTTTAAATAGGATGGATGTATGGATGGATGAAGCTTGTTGCAAATAGGGTATAACATACAATCTGCTAAGAAATATTTTTCCAAACTTTTTACCCAGATTTGGAAAGTGTTTAAATCCAATCTTGTATTTTTTCAGACAGCACAAGAGTCCATACCTAAAGCCTAATGAGGTTCAAGACACTAAACTTGCAATTTCTAAATATAAACATCTGTTTAGTGAGCATGGAGCAATTTAATCTGGCATATTCAAGTGGAGCAAGAGAAGATTAAAACATTCCTAAGGGATTCTCACTGGCATAGCATTCCATAGACTAACAGAAGACCTGATATAGACAATTTAATATAAAAGTAAAAAAACTTAGTCATGCAACTTTTTGTCAAAGTTTCTTTGATAACTGCTTGCAGCATGTCCCCACAAGGCACACACACTGCAAGCACCTCCATGTTTGGAAACATATTAAACACACACAAGACAAAAGGACCCTTGTTGCCCTCTTATAATTCCAAACTGGTTAACTCCCAAACTGATCTCTGGAGACAAATGAATGCAGGCCCCCTTATCTGTCAGTAAATTCAATTTCCTGTCTGTACTTTATCGTTGATATAACTTGTTATAGGACATTATGCATCCCTGGCAGCTTCCCCGATGGCAGTTTTTAGGAATTTATCACAATACCGCCTTTGAAATGATGTGGATTTGAAAGATGAATAAATCCAATATGTTTCTTCTCAGATTGTTGCCCAAATTGGGTAGACATCGACAGTTTGTGTCAAGGCAAATATCAACTCTTTAGTGTGTTTGATGGGTTAAAACAAGCATAATGTCATCTGACTTTAGATTAAAGAGAGTAAGAAAAGTTACTGATAAAAGGTATTTGCATATTTTGAATTTATAGGGTAAGAAAATCCAAAGAAGACAAAAGGTTCAATCACCGACATGCTTGGAAAGACTCAAGGCATAAAGAAGAGTGAATGGACTTTCGCTATGGTCTACAAATTTCAATGATATCATGAATTATGTTCTGAAGGAGGTGAAAACTAGGTATTGATTGCTGACAATGTTTCCCACCAATATTTGAACTTGTTGCTGGGTGCCACTGTAATAATCACTTTCATGAAAAATTAAGAGGAGACCTCAGGCAATTTTAATTTGATTCTCCAGATTTAATCTTTAACTGAATCACAGTTTCTGTTTCATGTTATCATTCTTATTGAAAAGTTGGGAAAAGAGCAATCGAGTTCACCAAAAGTCACACGCTGAGGCAGAAATGCATAATGAATGTGGAAGAGAACTAAATAGATGGTTTATTAAATAAGCGGAAGCTTTGCTCTTAATAAATGAAGCACTGGGGGACATGTAGATCTTCATCATGGAAGCTCGTCATTTTCTTCTCCACTTCAACTTACTGTTGTTCCAGTAACTTTAGCTCTCCTTTCTAAATGGGTGTTTCAGTACAAATGATGAAAACTGGACTTTGAAACCAGCCACAATGGGATAAAGATGTTTAAGGAAAATCCTAAAAATGTTATCTTTTAATAATTAATTCTTCTATAATCGGTAAGTAGTGATTAGTGAGAACTTGTGTGATTATTTGTTACTATTTCAAACTAGAGGAAACAGTTTATTACATGTAGTGGTGCTAAATACAGAAAACAAAGTAACATGCAAAAAACAACAGAAAAAGACAATATTTCTTTATTTTATGGGCTAAACAATAAAAGAAGATACTAATATATGTTTATTGAGGTACAAACTGATAGCAGTGAAAATACACTATCTTTGAACGTTTCCTATGTTTGTACCCATGGCAATCTATTGCACTCTGAACTCAGGGATCTCAGATGCTGATTCTGAATCAGTATTCTGACTTCAGTGGTTTATTGTTGTATTTCTTGAGTTCACTAGAAGCTGATGAAGTTTTAAGGCATTCTAAAGTCAGATCCCAACCATTCATCCAAACAAGAAACACTAACAAGATTGCATATTTAAAGTGTGGAGGGCTTATTTTAAAATTTTACTCAGTTTGATTATAAATACAAAAAAACTGTACCCCAAGACATTCCCTGTGTTCTCATTACACGGGAATAATAAACTCGAGCTATTAGGAATCATCCGAGGTGCCTGAACAAAGATGCAAATGGGAGAAACTGATTTAGGCATAATAAGGACTGCAGTCTTTATAGCTGATAGGATAGGTGATGCTGGACTGGGCCAGAAGAACTCATTTAATCCGAGGTTGCACCACATATGGTAGATACAGAAAATATTCTATCTTAATTGTGATCTGGAGTGGTTATTTAGTACCGTATTTCTTGTTATCTTAATTTTCATAGAAGATATTAAGATAACTGCTTTTACCTTAATGCCTTATATCTGTTTTTAAGTCTCTGCAGACCAATAGCGACTGCTCATCTAGCTAGCAAGTTCCTGCAACCAAGAAGCCATCACAACTTTTACAATGTTCGTGCTGAAGCATTTTGGGTACTAGGCAGAAAAAAAAGAATCAGTTCCAAACTATAGATACAGCCAGGTGCAATGCTTCATAAGCATACACATTGCTGCTACCTGACAACACTGAAGTTAGCTCTAAACTAATGGACCCTGCAAATGATCCATAACAGAAAACCTTTCAGAGAGTGACCCAGGCATCACCATGGCTTTATATCCATGCCAAAACAGTTCATGGCTTCACTGTATTGTCTAATAAAAATTAATTACAGCCCTTTATTTAAGTTCATGAACTTGTTAGCACGTGTTCCTTCATTTCGCGGCGGGTGTCCGATCTTGCCACTAGGTTGATTTAAAACAGCACTGATCATTACTGTGGAGGACAGATAGAAACGCCAGTGGCATCTCACTCCTGCTTTGTGTCCCAGAGATAGCGGGAGAAAAGCAGTCGACGTGCCTTTGTCCACTAATGAATAACAATATAGCCCAAGGTCACCGCCGGAGAGGAAGTGACTGCGTGAGCAAGAGCGAAAACTGAGAAAGACGAAGAAAGACTTGGTGTTGGATTATTATATCCCACATTAGTATTCAGTGGTCCTCGTTGTGCTTCACAGATGTGTGGAGTTTATCATTATGATTTCCTGGGGTGTGTGTTTGAATGTGAGTACTGGCCTACTTTTCTCCTTCACTTTCAAAAAAAGGGAAAAATATTAAATGTTCACCAACATAACGAAGATGCTTCCATCTAATGATGGGATGTTGCTTCAAACGGAGTAAACCCATGT
The DNA here is from genome assembly GCA_033032245.1 of Poecilia picta. Lineage (NCBI taxonomy): Eukaryota > Metazoa > Chordata > Actinopteri > Cyprinodontiformes > Poeciliidae > Poecilia > Poecilia picta. Next base: position 8,046,906 of record CM065354.1, read on the forward strand.
GGATAATGTGTTATGTACTCATGAATATCAATTAGCCATTACAATGTTTACTGTTAACCTTGACTTAATCATAACTAAATTACTTGATCAACTACATAACAAAAAAAGTAAATTCTATCTGCTAGATACGGCATCTGGGGATGCAACGGTAAATAAGCGTCACGGTTCGGCTTGCAACGCAATTTTACCGTCACGGCTTGGCGCGTTTACGATTGCTTCAATCAACAGAAACAATTAAGATGCCAGTATGGAACTGACTGGAGTTTTATTTATTATTGAAGGATGAGTAATTATAGCGACCGGATGGATGGATTGATTTTACAAGTATAAGAGCAATTTATTAGTACCGTAGTCAATTTTGTGGTTTAGGGATTTTTGCAAAAATTTAAAAATAAAAGTATTATATTCCTGACTTCTGACATAGATCCTGTATCAAATGGATCAGTTGAGATGAAATAAGCTGAATACTTGCAGTTCTTCACTGTAAGGCTTTTATCTACTTATCAATTCCAGACAGTATTTCTTGGCCTAACAGTACAGAGTACATATCCTGAGGCACTTCTTACTTTCTGCTATAGTGACACACACTCAGAAATACAGGAGGAAAAAATGACATTAAGCTGTTGATTCAGGAACAAATAGCTTAACATCTTGTTGAGGGAACATGAGGCATAGCTGTTAAGACCGATGATCTTAACTTGAGCCTCAACCTTACAGCACTACAAAATGAACACTTTTGATCAGGTTCATGATTATTATATCAAACAAATTAAGCACTTTTTCCAATTTAATTTAATGGGGTTGTGTTTTACTCTTTGTTTTTTAGTAAGTGTTCACTTTTACTTACTTTTTTAAAATTTGCATTTTAACCTTTGTATCGTATTCTTTAAGTCTTTTTGACTTAAAGAATACGATACTTAAAAAATATCGTATTCTTTAAGTCTTCAAGAGCCGATGCAAAATTAGTCTCGATTATAAATGCTTAACTGTGTTTGTTCATATTTAGCATTTGTTCCTAAAGCTAAAAATGTATGCATTATTTTTCCCAGAATTCAGCAGTGCAGGGTGAGTCTTTCTTGGCCAGCTCCCTGTTATTACAGGAGATAAAGCAAATGCTGGCCTTTGCACGCACGCATGCACGCACGCATACACAAACTTCACATGACTCGTCCAAACAATGAGATCATAGAATTTCAATCCCGCACCCTGTTTTAATCCAACAAGCAATCTCGCTGGGTCTTTCTTTTCCTTCTGACGCAGCCCTAATCTGATAGGGTGGACAACCCTAGCACGGGAGGGGCGGGATTGGGAAAAATAGACTGGACTAATATGAGGAAGAACAGGCGATGTATGGATAAAGGGCATTGTTAAGGGATAAAAACATGATGCAGTCGATGCGTTTAAAATAAATATCAGATGGAATAGAAGTGAAGGGTGATGCAATTATGAATAGCTCAATATCTTACAGCCACACTTTAAATCATACATCCAGGTTCACATTGGAATGTTTTCATAAAGGGAGAAAATAATGTTTTGGAATGTAGAGCAGACAAAAATCTGTCAAAATCTGTGCAGTCAGCAGAAGAGAACTGATGTCAAGAGATGTCTTTGAGATCGAGTTGGTAAATATTAAAGTCAAAATGTAGAATAATGAAAGATTCCTACCTAATAAAGCTGAATGGCAAAACACAAAAAGCAAACAAAAAGATCAAACAGAACTCCAATAAAGTGAACCCCCGCTTATTGACAGTTCAGTATTTGTGGCTTTTTCTATTATTCATAGAAAAGTTACCAATTCTTAGATTTTTTTCAGAGCATATTCCTAAAATATTTGAAAGAAAATACAGCAATTCTACTTTTAGCACAAGTAGGGGTTATTCTTAGGGGTCCAGCTAATCAGCTGGACCCCTAAGAATAATGGGACGAAAAATGGAAATATGGGCGACTGTAGATATAGCTTCTATGACGGTTTCCACTGTGTGCATTAATGAATATTAAGAAAGTCTTAGATGTATCGGAATTTTTTGTATTTTAACGACAAAAGACCTAACAACAGTTCAAAACTTCATGCTGACCTGGCCTCACTAAATCACTACATGACTCCTGCAGCTGCACTGTAACCTAAAATGTGATTCACATGCTGGCCCAGTTGTCAAAGTTGTCTTTTTTCCATTTGAGACAAGCCAAAGTATGACCTTTCCTTCCTTTGTCATCACTTTGAGATGTTACCATTTAAATTAAAATTTAATTAAAAACAATATTTTAAGTCTTCATCACAAATAAGAGGTGTGCACTTTTAACCGTCACCAGATTTTTAACTTTTATATGCCACCAACAATCATTCTTGATAAAAGTAAAGATTGCTATGTGGTTGAATCGCTCTGCAAAAGTTTTTTTCCCCCTTTGAGAATCCTTCTGCTGCATGCAAATTTGTTTAATTTCCTCCCAGAGTAGCTAAGTTTTTGAATCTACTTGGCATATGTTATCTACCTGGAAGCATTCAAACGCTCTCTGATGCATTAAAGTGGTTGACGGCTCCATCTGAGCTTAAACAAATAAAGTGTTTGGCTCGGCTCTTCGTTCTCTCTGCCCCGTCCTCTATCCCTGAGCGTACTGCCATCAGCTCGCTGAACTTCCCCCTGCAATAACGCAGCCTGTCGCAGACATTTAAGAGATAAGGAAAACCAGGCAACGGAAGGAGCCATTTGTCAGCCTCGGAGCAAACCAGACTCCACAAAAGGGCATGCATCTTTCAAACAAAACGTGACTGTTGTAAATGCGTATTGGGGATGCAGTGCACATATCTCTGCTGTACAAAGACCTGAGCATGCATCGAAATGTAGAGATGAACGGCAACAAGTAGACGGAACAAATTGATTAAACGCTATTAGCTATTCCTCAGGCCCAGTGTGACATTTAATTATACGCACTCACAAAGTTGAATTCCTGACCAGGGCTTAGAGACTAATACCAAAAAAATAAAAAATAAAATGTGTGGCTACTTTGAATATGCATGAAGTAATCCTGAATTAATCATGAATGCTTTCATATATATTAAAAAACAAAATAAATACATTTGTTTTAATGGTGTATTTGTTCAATATTTCCCAGTACGCATGGAGCTTACGATGCGAAGGAGGCCTGAGGGGTTTCTGCCTGGGCAACAATCTGAAGCTCGCTGCACATGACTGGGCAGTGATCCCAGAGATGAGAGGGAAAAGTGGGAGTGATGGTGGAAGTGTTCTGAGCAGGAGGTGATGTTATAAATAACAGACTGTCCCGGTACACACGCCGAGGGGCTGCGGCGAAGCATTTCGTGTGCGTTGCACTTCCTTTCCTGTCATATAAACACAGCGACGGAGAAAACACAGCGAGCTCTGTGCAACTTTTTAAATACAGGCTCGTCAGATTGGGAAGACGGCCCTTCTCAGGCCACCCCAAAGACTAGAGTGAATTACCTCCCATCTGCTACAGTCGGACCATATGTAAGTAAGGCTTTGGGTTTCATACTAGTGTAAACACGCAGATGCAAGCGTCATGTCATAACCTCATTACACGGAAATGCTCCCTAAACAGCCTAGTTGTTGGCCAAATCTGCATTAAGCTACTGAAGGATTGAAGAGTGACACTAGCACATCACTGATATATCTGGTTAGGCTCACACCACTAATTTCCACTTAGTGTGGGTCATTAAGTGGTCCACAGGTCCAAACACTCCAGCAGTCAAGTAAGTGGTATTCCCACTGAGATCAAAATCTGCTTCAAAACATCTTTGTATGAATCACAAAGAGTGACTGAATGCAATAGAAGAATAAAAACTAGCCGAGAATATTAAGTAAAAAATCATCCCAACGACCGACTTCCTTGGTGGTCTGATTTGTAGTCATGTAGTGTACATTATTCCTATTTCCTTTGCATCACCCAGAGGTATTTACATACATTTCCATGTGACTGGAAGGAAGAAGGAGTCCAACTGAAGATGGAAATTCTGCCAGGACGCTAATCGGTGTGTGACCCGCTTGGCCTCCAGACCCCTTCCTGTCTGACCTAACCAATCACAGTCGAATCATCAGAGTGTGGCAGGAACTGAAGTGGAGAAGGAGGACATGAAGGACTAAACACTTAACATCCCAATTTGTGGTCAACAATGGAACAATCAGATTTAGCAACCAACAAAAATGACAATGTGTCAGAAAAGACAAAGGATTTGAGAGAAAGTCTGCACTACTGTAGGATGCAATATCAAAAGCAGTGTCATATAGATGTTGAGACTACAACTGCAGAAATCCAGTCTCTCACCTTTCTTCATTCCATCCATACACCACTACACTACATCGTCCATACATCTACCCACCACCAATCCACCCATCCAACTAGGAAAAGTTGGACCAATTATTTGGTCTTCAGCCAGTCACCTCATTTAGAGAAACTGATTTCAGCTACTTGTATGTATGATCCCCTTAGAACAAAGAAATATGTCTTTTAAACCCTCAGCTATCCATTAGAAGGTTTTAGTCCAGTGCTCAAGATACTTTACCATGACTTCTAATACTCTGACTTTCATTAAATCACTTATTTCTTGTTAAAGATTTTCAGGAACAAAGAAGATGACTACGGATTTGCGAAATGCCATCAAAAATGAAAAGCTGATTCCCTTGTATTTGCTTTGTCTGCGGCTGCCGAGTCAGTCAAATATTTGGAATATCTGTAACTGGAAAACCATGAACAGCAGGGGCAAGGGGAACAGATTTTAAGAAAATCAGTCCATGTCTGCCTGTCTGTCAAAATTCGTTTGACTTGTTTCCCCGGGCCACATGTTTCCTCACCAATGACCCATCACCTCCTCGCAGTAATCCTAAAACAGTGATGCTGCGATTTGCCGCTCCTAAATCCTTAAGTTCACCACTGACCAGCAGCTGCACGGGTCAGTGTGTACAAGGAAAAAAGGAGACAAAAAGCTTATGTCTACTTTTGTCCTCCTTTGTGGGTTCAGATTCAGTTCAAGTAGGTTGTTTATTTCGATTTAGTTAGGATGACTCACAATGTGAGTAAAATGGGGTTTTTCTTCTTCTAGCATGTAATATAGGCAGCTTTTATCTGCTTATTCATTTTGTTAAAGTTTTATCCTTTTCAACAGGACAATTCAATTACACGAAATGTATAGATCTGTAATCTTAATTGTGAAAATTAAGGTTGCCAGTTGATCCCAGATATGACCAGGCTACCCATATCAAACGTATACACAAATGTTTTAAGAAATACAAACTAGAGAGCGCCACGTGTCACTTAAGAAGAGTGTCCAGCAAAATGTACGATTTTACTGGACCAGCATCCTGCCAACATTTTAAAAGCACCCACACACTCATGTAGCCATACTTCCCAGTAGACAGCTAGCCAAACCCTCTAAATCCATAAATTAATCTGTATAGGTGCTCAGTAATAACAAGGGGTAATCCTGGGTTCGTCCCAGCTCGGAATCACCTTGTCTTTACGCAATGTGCCGCCAGTTCAGTGATAAAGATCACAAAGGGGAATTCTGATCTGAAGCTAGATAGTGAACCTAGCTTCAGGAAATATGCTAGAATATTTTCCACAAATTCGCCAATCAGAGGGGTTTCTAAAAAATAATAGTCTGGTTTCTAAGAAAAATTCTGACCTTCCAAATGTTTGTTGTACAATTTTAGTAAAGTCCTAGATCCTCCCCAGGCTACTTGTTGCCATAGTTACACTAAGTCCCCTTCTGATTGGATGTTCTGTATCTCATGATTTCTTCCCCCATTTAAACCTCCCCTTTTAGATTTATAAAGGTGATCCAAACAGAATTAGACCATTAAATAACCTTCCTCCCAAAACATTGGAGTCAATTTGTTAATAACAAATCCTTAAGTGTTCCATTTTTGGACAGCGATAGTAAGTGACCATTATTGATTAGTCTTAGATGTGATATTCCCTCCAGTTTCTAGTAAACTAAGATTTTCTATGTAGATTATGTTTCTATTTATTGATATTTTAAGAAATCCTGAGTGCAACCACTACTCAGTGGAAAGTGGTTCTAGCTAATTAACTTTTATTGACAAATTACAAAACTGAAATAATGTCTGATAATCACACTGACTGAGTAATAAACACACCTGTCTGTGAGTCCAATCAACTTTTCTTATTCTACTGCGGCCTACTAAAATTGCTACAAACTCATTGAATCGTCCTATGCTTATTTTACAATAAATTTAATATTTTTATACAAAAAAAACAAATTTATGAAAAAGTGAGACTCAACAAGCTCCAACAATAATATCCCTAAATGTTTCAATGAGAAAATCAAACCTAACAGACTCGAAACCCCAGATAGGTGGCTTTGATCAAGTCAATCCTTCATAAGCAACCAAAAATAATAATAAAAAAGACAAAGAAACTTACTGGAAAGCTGTTAACATTCCCAGTTCGTCATCATCATCACACGGCTCCATCGTTTCTTCCAGGCAATGAAGGAATAATGGGTCGGTGTGAGTGGGATGGAAGCCCCAGCCTCACGACTGCTAAAAGACTCAGAACATTGGAGAAAGAGCTGCTTCCCTGCTCACAGTCTAACTCCTCCACTGAAAGAAAAACAAACCCAACTCTGAATCTCTTGAAAAAAAAAAAATCCCCAAACTCAATTTTCTCAGTGCGTACATGTGTATGCGTGTGTATGTCTCAGTGTGTGCATGTTTTTTTTTTTTTTCATTTCTAGTTTGGTGCCAAATGTTCCAGCTTAGCAATGCTGTGCAGCGCCGCTGGTGATGGATTTAGCCGGGGCATCTGGGCCAGCGGGGATAAACTTCATTCACACACAAACACATGGACACACAAATACCTACATGAAAGACAGCGCGCGCGCGCACACACACACACACACACACACACACACACACACACACACACACACGCCCACACATCAGCAGTTTACAGAACAGAGGGAACAAAGGAGCAAAGTATCCATTAGCTTTTGCTTTTCCATCACACAAATGTTTTAGAGTAAACAAAATTTGACACCAGACAAACATATCCTGTCTAAATTATCTTATTTAGCTAATTTAAGGGTTTTGTTAACAACATCACACCATTAATGTCTGGATGAAGCAAAGCGGCCACAGACACACTACCACCACCACTATTGTTTGATTGTTGCCAACTTTGAATATGTTCCCCTAAATTAATTTTTCCAGATAAATTCTAAAGTTCAACAGCTGTGTCCACAAACAGAGCAGCTGAAATGTGTGCAAGTTTATGTTTCAAAGTAAGGATCAATGATTATGATCCACTGCTCTCGTAAAGCAGGGTGAGATTAAAGCAAAGAACACAATGACAAAAGGAAACACAATAGAGCACCTGTCCATGTTGAGTACTGGCACTAATATCTCATGGGATGAACAGGGGAAAAGAAAACATGCAAACATCACTGCCCTGTTATGTCTTTGCTCCTTTATTTAAACTAAGAGGAAAAAAGGACGATTTTAAAAAAAAACAAAAGTAAAGTCATGTCATCTGATCGATGCACATGTAGGTCTAAAGAAGCATGAGGTCAAAGGTGGAATTTATAAAACATTTATCTGATGAAATTGCCTAAAGACTGGCAAACTGTTAATTTTCCAGCATGAACAAAGCTACCTCCGACTGAGCCGTCCCATCTAATTTTGAGAAGAAAAACATAAGTGAAGTTACCATTCAATGCTGTTATCACTTCATAATTCACATCTCTTTTCACTCTTGATCCTTAAAGGTGGGGAAGTGATGCAATGTGATGCAAACTCCCAGGTGTCATAGATTCTTGTTTTTGCCTTGAAAAGTAATTAATCACATTGTATTCAAAAAGAATGATTAATAATAAACCAGGCTACAACCAGGGTTGGGTAAAAATCCATATTTTCATGAAGATCCATCACATGATAATTGCAGAACAAATTATAATTCTTAGAATTGTATCAGGTAGACAACAGTGTAACAACGTAGACGTGCACTCATGTTTTAAAATAATTTCACGTTAATCATGAAACGTACGCAGAAATTTTCTATCTTCTCTTATTTGAAATGAATGTAATGAAACCTAGTTTGAAACCTACAACCGGAGGCTTCCCTTGAAATTCCCTGGAAGACCAAACTAATGATGCAAAGTGCGCCAGAACATGGAACTACCCTCTTCTGTAAGAAGCCTAACTATATCTTAATTCTCTGCCTGCCACCAGCATAAATCCTGAACAACAGTGGGAGAAGGAGAGGCAAAAAAATCAAAAGAAAACTGGAAAGGTAAAAAAATAAATAAATGAGCGCAAAATAAGTGGAAACAGGTATTTCTTCACATGATGGTGGACCTTCCTTTTGTCTTTGCAGTATAAGTACTTATGTTAGTTGTTTAGTTGTTTCAGCACAGCGGGAGTCCAAACAGTGAGTTATCAACAGAAACATTCTTTGTTTTTGTTTTATTTTCATTAGATTCTCCATTTCCCCCCCAGATGGTTCAGTGAAACTAAGCTCTCCTAAATGTACAGGTCAACCATGCAGGCAGGCTGGTATTAAGGTGACAGAGACTTTCAAAAAGTTGTAGTTTAAAGCCAACATCATTTTCCATCGTCCTGGCAAATGCCGCAGTGACCCGGGTTTTCTCCTGCTGTTTGAACTCAGTAATGTTACTGTAAATCAATCGGACAATTCAAGAGCACAAGTACTTGACACAAATGTCTTAAACATTTAAGCTTGAATTTTAATTATCCAAGACGTTTAAAATGTAGTAAGTAAAAACACTTGCAAACTAAAAAGCATAAAATGAATTAGAAAATTATTACTAGGTCACGAACTCATACGCTGTAACAAAATTACAAAGCTTAGCGAGCATGTGAGGCCAACGACAGATTTATACAGAGAAAAGTTGTCCCTGGTTGAACTTGAGCTCACCTGAAGCAGACAGCCGCTCTGCCTGGATGGAAAACTGCTTCGGCGATTAAAAACGAAAACCCGACCAGAAACAACGCGGGCGATGCGAACGCCGAGGCTTTAGTGTGACGGAGAAACGTAATTCCACCTATCGGATCCCTAAAGCGCGACGGTGGGTTGCGAAATGAAAGGAAATGAGAAAGAAGAGACGAAACGCGGGTGAATAATACCCTTGGTTTTCCCCAATTCCCAGACATTCTCGGAGGACTTCCAGGAGGAGCTGTGATTTATAGCCTCCATCTAAACTAATGCGGGGCTTTTGTTTTGTCCGCTCTCGCCGTCCTGCTACAGGGAATCACGTCGCCATGACAGAAGCACTTGTGATTAAAATCTGATGAGACGGATAATCATCGTTCAGCCACAGAACTTCAGAGTTGCTATATTTGCGGCACTCAACTAATTTGGCAGATCTATTGAAATGTCAACTTCAAACACTATGAAAATCATCAGTTCCCTGCTTATATTTTCAGCAAAACGTTTCAGTCTTAACTCACATATCGAGAAAAGACGTCTCCCTCCATTCGGCTTTGCCAATTCGCCCTCCGGATGCAGGTGGACGATGCTCGTATGGAGGCCGGTCCTCTAAAGGTCTGCAGCTGATGCCGGGGGCCGACTGTTCAGAGCTGACTGAGGTCAGGTCAGTGCTGAGGTCAAACGACGTCCAGGACGAGTCAGAGGAAAAGGAAGAGCTGGTATCCACCCACTCCTCCAACAGTCCGTGTTTGGAGCCCATGGCAACCACAGTAAGACAAACCCAGCTATGGCAGGGAGACAAATGCAGAGAGAGCACACTGGGAAATGTCTTGATGAGCCATGAGTTTGTGGACAAGTCAGAATGTACTTTTGGATTGGTGTGGACTCTACGGTCAAGTGCAAGAGAGAGTAAGGACCAATAAGAATGAACATCAGAGAGTTGAGATCGGGATTTGAAGGAAGAAAAGAGAACCACTTAAGACTGAAGAAGAGATAGCGGGAAGGGGAAAAACAGAAAAGCGCCGATGAAGATAGTCGGGGCCAAACATCCCGAGCAATAGGTGCAAGCAGCAGCACTTCACAGGCGATTGCTCACATCTCGTTACATTCCATTTTTGCCCCGCAACAATTAAATTACGGGGTGATCCGATAGTGCCGGCGCAGGATAGGAAATCGATTGGCGATGCATGGAGTGGCTTGAACTCGCGGCTTCTGCGGCTACGCGATAGCGCCGGCTGAGAGAGCGTCGTCTCAGGTTGCACTGGTACGCGGTTCATTACTAGAGGGCTGATCCAGGCAAAATTCAATTAAGGTTCACCACTAAAACCAATTAGACCTCTGATGTGGGGAGAACATGCTCGCCAGTTTCCCACAGGTGCAACGGGAGCGAACTAAGAGCACAGTTCTTCAGACAGGGAAGGTGGTAAAGTATCGAGGAAGAACAGAGTGGTGATCTGATTTCTTTGAAATCTAAGCTTTAATCAGTATTGACCTTTATATCATGTTCAGCTGTGCATATTCAGGTGAGCATCCATCCATTAGACCGTATAGTCAAGGTGAACTGGAATGAATGTTTGTCAGGTAAAGTTCAAATTCATTGTGGTTAGGGACCAAACCGCCAGCTACAATCTTCAAATACTTGTGACTTCCTCTTAACTTTTCACATTGATTTAATTTGATACAAGCTAAATTAAACTGATTAGATTGATGCAATAAGATTCAAGCACAGAGCTGTCATCTTAAAGCTCAATTTCTATGGCCCTCTGGACTCTATAGGGCAAGAGAAATTCCTATCTTGGGCAAGATTTTGCCTGCAGGCCTTGAGTTTGTTTATAAGGCATCTACTTTTCAACAAATTTATTCCCAGTGTATGAATTTTGGTCACAAATGCTTGCTATATTTAGCCGAGCTACATAAAATATTTAAAAGACTTATGTGGGTGCAGCAAAGTCAATTTTCAGTAAAAATCTCTGGATAAACACAATTCTACTTATTATAAAACTTTGCTTTTAAAAGACGAATGCATTGAGTTGTACCTAACATTTATTATGTCAGTATTAATTTTGCTCTGATTAAAAATAAGAGTTTGATAAAGTTAGATATTTCTTAAAACGGAGCAAGGGGCCACAAAAAATCTGTCCAACGGCCACAATTGGCACAAGTGACGTTTTTTCTTTTGCAGATGTGCTCTACGAAAGAAAAAATAATCTGCTTATAGATGAGAACAGCAGTGTTCTTTTTAGACTGCCATCATAGAAAATGAAGACAGAAACAAAAGGGGTCTCCACAATTACATTTGTTTGATATTTACACTTTTTAAAATATGTGGGAAAAAATACAACCCCACCTCACTGCCAGGGGTTCATCAGCATGAAAATACACCACATCCTGCACATCTTAGGCACGCATGAGTAGAAAAAGGTGACAATTTTAGAAAAAGGTGTTTTATTTATGTTTTTACAAACAGTCACAATAGAGGGGGAAAAAAATCACTTCCAGGAAATGAAAAAAAAACACCCTACAACTTTAATAACACATTTTAGATTATTTGCTTAAATTTTGAGATCCTGTCAGTGAAAAATAAATAGCAAATGGATATCGTGTACATATTTACATTTTCACCAGATAATCCGATTAGGTTTTATTCATGTATGTACACAGCTTTCCAGGAGTTTACTATAAAATCTAAAATATCTCTTTAAATTTGCTTGCTTTTTTTTCTTCATATTTAATGTACTGATTTAATGTCATACAAAAATTAGTGCACCGTTAAAACAGAACACACCAGTGCTTTTTAAAGTGAAATGTTACTGGGACGAGTTATAGAATAAAACATTTGTCTTTCAAAAATAAAAAAAATAAAGAGCAAATTTCTTTTTTGGAACAAACATTCAAAGAGTAAATTTAGCAAAAAACAACAACAAAAAACACAGGAGAAAAAGACAATATTCACGAGCAGAAGAGTTAGAAATTGCAGAAAGATAAATCAAGGGTAGCAAGAGAAAGTCCTGTTGTAGTCTGGCAATATTCTGGGCCACTGAGAATTGGACAAAGTCACTCTTCAGAAAGAGTTAAGCTTCCAAACAGAAGTACAATCCCCTTTCACGGGCAGAAAAGGGAAAAACAAACAGGCGGAAAAAACAGCAACACGTGACTCTTTACTGTGTCCCTTTTACCCCTCGTTCTTCAATGAATACTCCAGAACTGCCGTTCGGGAAGGAAAGTAGGCAAAATGCAAGAAAAACTAGGGATAGTCGCGAGAACCTTCGACTTCCGCAGGTTGGAATTCGTGGAAATCGGCATGCGTTAGTAGCTAAGCAGAAAGTCGGGAAAGTAACAGGATCCACACGGCGGCAGCAACATGAGGAGGAAGCGTGTTAGAGAAGAGCGGAAGAAGGAACTGAAATGCCAGGAGATGCTGCAGGTGGGACAGGGGGGCTGGGGGGGGGGGGGGGGGGGGGGGGGGGGGGGGGGGGCTTAAAGAGAGAAAGAGAAGCTGTCCGGTTCTCCTTCAATCTTCAATAAACCGGCCTCGGTTGCTTCATGTTGTAGTGGGCCTCCGACGCCGACACGTATGCAGACTCGGGAAAGAAATCCTCGTGGAACTCAGCCAGAAACCTAAAAGAGAGGCCGGAGGGGGCACAAGCAGGGGGGATGCTTTTAACATTTAATCGTTATTGGATGAAACAGTCGGGCCACACGGTCCAGGTCACGTCATGCTGTGGTTTTTCCTAGACTTCCACCAACTCGTTCTAAGAAGCCTTACGTCCATCTCCCCTCGGCCTTTCCATACATTTTACAGACAACCTTCTCAACGCTACATGAATTTGTCTTTATATCAGAAGAAACCAATCGCTATCTGAGACAGCGTGGACGTGGGAATGCCTGACCAGCAGTCGGAAAGCAGCAGAAGCATAAATAAATAAATAAAAATCCCTCCCCCCCCTCTTCCCATCTAATCAGCAGCGGGGAAAACTAATCTGGAATCTTCTTAGTATCCGCTACTCGGCCAAATCCTCTAAATCTTGCCATCTCATCTTAGCTCCACCGGCCTTTCTAATCTCAATGCAAACAAATTATCCTCATCAAAGGAGAACTTATGAAGAGTGAACGTGGAGATGATGGCTGCCGAAGGTAAAGGAGGTCAGAGAGAGCAGGTTCTGGTTGGTTTTCAGTCAGCGCAATGAAGGCTGATCCTCAGCTGATAATATTCAGACGCATATTTAATAGCAAGCAAATCACGTTTTGATTTGTTGTTAGAATGCTCCCGAGTTCCTGTCAGAGGAACTGTCAAAATAAAGCGCACTACTACTAATGGCGATCGTTCTTTACGGAAGGAAAGAGGAGAGCAGGGAGATCAGCTGTGGCCAAATCCCAGCATGCACTGCGCGTCAGTCTCTGGGACATCAATCAGTTTTTGCCCACTCGGCACAATCTGCCCGGAGGCTGATTACAGAGTAGAAACACGGAGTCTTTCCCAAAAGAGTCGAGTCTGAGAGCGTGGCCAGTGTCCTGCTGAGTCCACAGCACGGCAAGCAAAATATTGATAAAACATATTAAAATAATTGTATATAATATATATATATAAAGTAACTTTAAATGAAACATAGTAAATGTGCATGAAAATTAAAAAATGATCTAAGAAATTTTTGACATAAAAAGAAAGGAAGGCAAAAATGAAAAGAACGAAAGAAAAAGTTAGAAGAACAAAGAGACAGAAAGACATTTGACGACTTTAAGAACCAGTTGATTAACGTTTAGCTGATTGTTTCAGGCAAAGAGATGACCTTTGACCCTGCAAATGATGATGCTGCACGAGACATTTCCCTGGCAGTAGCTGCTGGGCCTCCAGGTATCGATATTCCACATGCATAGAAAGCGAGCGAAAACCAATTCTGCAGCTGTTTGTGCAGCCAGAAGGCAAAAAAAAAAAAAAAAAAAAAGATAACATGTTCAGCTCTCTAGCGCTACCTTTTGACAGGCGGGGGGTATTGTTTGAGTTTGATTAGAGAATGAAAAGACCTAAATCCCTGAAGATCGCTAGTGAGGATTTAAAGATTAGACTCCCGTGCTTGTGTAACGCCCACTCATCTCCCGCCCTCTAACACGAGCTTCACCCGGCATGTAGAGGATCCAGGTTGACTTCATGGATGTCAGGCAGCACAATCAAACCAGTAATGTGCAAAAAAAAAAAAAAAAGTTCTTCAAACTGAATTTCCTAGTATTTCAGTTGGGAGGAACTTATTTTAAGCGACTTATTTTAGTCTTGATACATTATCTCGCTCATTTTTAATTTGCGAGTGAGTGTTTAGTTAAATTGATATCCAAAGTAGTGTTCAGCCACTTCTGGTTGTGTACCTGAGGAACAGTTCCAGATGTTTGATCAGGGCTCTGAGGTTCCGCTCAGGGATCTGCATTTTCCCCAGGATCTCCGGTAGCTTCACTGCAAGGAGAGAAAGTCGGGAAATGTGAGTGAGCTGCGTTTGAGTGGGGCGGATGACGCGACCGGAGTTCAGAACGGACCGAAAAGCCGCAGGAGGTGCTGGGATCCGTAGAGGTAGGAGGGGGGAGGAGGCTGGTCGTTGAGGGGGTAGTTATCAGGGGTTAGCTTCCAGCTCAGAACCTGGTGGATGAGACGATCAGGAATTTAAATATATATATAAAAACAGATTTTAGCATGAGGGAGGCCTTTCAAAGGGAGTGAACTGCTTCACCACCTCATTGAGCTCATTGTTTCTGCGGCTGCAGAAAAGTCCCCTCCTCTCTTTGCTCGGTGTCAACGGCAACGGAGATGACGAGCCACTGTGGACTGGGGTTTCTGGGTAAAAGAGACGAGGGGAAGGAAATGAAAACACGAATATTGCATTTCCTCCTGCGGAACGTCGCCCCCCACCAAACCCTTCCACATTCTGCAAATAATATGAAAATGGCCTCAAATGTTTGTGCTGCTGTCATTTTAAAGATATTAACAATAGAGGTCAACAGCCACAGCAATATATAATAAAATCAAACAATATGGTGTTGAACATTTTTGTTTATGCCTTTATAACTTTTGAGATAAAAAAAAAAGTAAGCCTTTCCAGAAGTCGTCTCCTCCTCATTAACAAAAACACTAAATTTTTCATAAATTAATTGTGCCAAGACCGGTTGACATTTTTTGACCTCTGGAAACATTAATATCTTTAAAATAAGGAAGATGATTTGGGGTTGGGGGCAACATCACTTGGGTTGACTGTGCAGATGTTAAAACCAGAAGGACACTGCCATCTACTGGATTAACAATGTCACTGCAACCGCAAATCATTGAATATTTCATTAACAAATCAGTCGTACTTCTTTCCAGGTTGAAGAAGAACTTGGGTTGCGCCGACATGTCGATCAGACGTCGTTTGAGCAGCGGAGAAGCCGCAGCGCTCCCTCCACCTGTCGGGTGTTTCATATTTAGACGTCAGCGATCATGAATCTCATCGTAAAAGAAAGGAGGCGGCGCGTTTTCCGACCTCCGCTGCTTCCCTCGGTGGGCCGATCCCCACCAGACGTGTTCCTGGTGGAGCGCCGGAGGGACTGGGACTGCGAGGACTGGTAGGAGATGCAGTCCATGTCGGGGGGTGGCGGCGGCGCTTCGGCGTGGGGGCCGGAGCCGTGGGCGTGGCGGCGGAGATGTCGCTCAACGCCGGCTGGCTGTCCGTGGACTGAGGCGTGGGGGGGTTGTGAGCCGGTGGGCTCGGGCTGCGTTCTCGTTGGACGCTGGGGGAAAAAAAGGAAAGGAAAGTTACGAGTCACCCGTCAACCGGAGGGGAAACGTTTCGGTCCGAACGCACATACTTGCTGGAGGTGGGCGAGGTTTCGTTGACCGTGAGGAGAAGCCTGGAGGAGCTGACTTTCTTAAACTGAGCTTGTTCGCAGGGGTAGAGGAGGATCATGGGTAAGGTGAAGTCAAAAGTGATCCTCAACCCGTCGACCATTTCCTTGCAAAGCTCCTCGCTGAAAAACAAACAAAAAGTTCACAAAAAAAAAGCGGATTTCTTAAACGTTAGAGGCGTCGGGGTCCTCACTTCCTCTCTGGGGGAATGGGCTGCGGGCTGCTGCTCTGCGTGGTGTTCTGCTGCCGCCGGAACCGCTCGTTGGCCATGAAGGCCTTGTTGATCGCAAAGTGCTTCACGTAGGACTCCAGGATGTGGACCACGTTGGTCTGACACGGCACCATAACGAGCTGGAGAAGAGCGGAGGAGAAGCGGTCAAAAGAGCAAAGAAAAAAAACCCGTCACAGAAACGTCGGCGAGGTCGAGCCGTACCTTCTTCCTCTTGTTGATGTAAAAGCAGTCGTCTTCCAGTTTCTTCTTCAGAAGGTCCGGGATGCTGATGTCCACGTGGGACACCTTCTCCTCGCACTCTCGCTTCACGGTGACCTCCGGCTCGACCCTCTTAAAGACACGAGAGGCGGATGAATACTTCGAAGCGCCGCGCCGAGAAAAATAGCCCCGGCGGGACTCGCCACCATTTTGTTGACGCTTTCCGAGAAGCTGCTGTCGCCGCTGTTCGAAGAGTCGGCCTCCGAGTCGTCCCCTTCGCTGCTCTCCGAGGTCGAGATCAAACCTGACGCAGGGGGAGAGTAAAACTTTGAGACGACGGCAGACGGCAAGCGGGAGATCGAGCGCCGCGGTCGGGAGTTCTCACAAGCATCGTCGCTGTCCTCCTCCTTCGGGAGAGTCTTCGGAGAAGATTTGTTACCAGACTGACGACGTCGCCGCTTCGTCCATCCTTTTCTCTTCCTTGCCGCCGGGATGAAACGGAGCAAAAAATGAAATTCAGAAAGCGTATTCGCGCTTTGAAATCTCTCTCCGGGTGATTAAGAGCGAGAACTTACATGCGCCCCACAGCTTTGCGAGCCAGCTTACGTTGCAATTTGCGGTTTTCCTCCGTGTCCCTTAGGACATGATCCTCGGCAGCCCAACGGTCCCAGCTGCGCGGACGCAAGCGTCAGTTTAAACGGACACAAACTAAATGTGATGTGGTAAATATACTGTTACCTTCTGCTCCAACCGCTGAAATGAATCAGGTACTTTGCGACTCGTCTCCCATGTTCGTCTGTACCTATCAAGACATTAAGGACCTGCAGGATCAAAAGCAAAACTTGTGTCAATCACCATGAAATTAAAGTTGAACAGTCACTGGTGAACAAATGTAAGTGGGAGGTATATATTCACACGTCCTTGTTTTTGGTTTAAGAGACATGAGGTTTCTGAATATTTCTGGTAAAAGTGGAATCTGCTTCATGAAGCAATTCCAAGCTGCAGATCTAGGCCTGTTATGAAACTTGTGCTCTAAGCTTCAATCAAAAATATGTATCCTGATATTAAAGTAGATCATCTTCAGTTTGGGAACAAATTTACTCATATAAATGAATACTATTATGTAAAAATTATGTATGCATCTGTATTACAATAGAATTTGATTATAGAACTCAAAATAATACCAGGCATTATTAAAGCGTCTGGAAGAAAAATGACACAAATGTAGTAAAATTAGCAATATTAACATAAAGCAGCAATATTTAGATATTTTATTTACTAGGTAAGTATTTTTTAAACTAACTTTCGGAAATCATTAGTAATTACAAGGTTATTTTAAATCAACCAGAATATCAAGATACAAGCAGGGCTGGGAGAAATAGGGATGCTAACGCACAGCTAGCTAGCTAGCTCAGGTTAGCAAAATGCAATATATTTAAGCTGCTAATTTACACAAAATGGTTGTCTCCATTTATTAAACAGCAATTTGCTTAGTTTATGGAAACGTACGAAAAGTAGTGAAATGCGCGGCCGAATGGGACAGTTATTCAGCTACATAGCAAACTAAAACCTATATTAGCTGCGCAGTCGCGGTGAGTTTGTTTATTATATGCTGACACTTATCAGCACTAAAGTCACGACATAAATCAGTATGACAAATTTATTTTTTTATCAAAGAAGACTATTAACAATGTTTGAGATATTGCTCAGGTTGGAAGTTCTCCTCAAATGGACTCACAACCGTGTAAAGCTGCAATACTACAGCTTTGTTTACGTTTTCCTTTTTTTAAAATAAACCTATAATTCAGCTACAAACATGTAATCGAACGCACCCGGAAACCACGCGCTTATGCAAACAGAAACAACCCCCGGTAAATTAATACCAAGAATGCATTTTTTATATATATATATATATATTATATAT
This sequence comes from Poecilia picta, assembly GCA_033032245.1. Classification (NCBI taxonomy): domain Eukaryota; kingdom Metazoa; phylum Chordata; class Actinopteri; order Cyprinodontiformes; family Poeciliidae; genus Poecilia; species Poecilia picta. The sequence goes on from CM065354.1 coordinate 8,065,062, forward strand.
ATATATATATATAATGGCCTACGTCTCCTTTGTGGTCACTCGCGGCTCCTCACTGCAGCCTCGCTTTCCTTTTGCAAATGACTCCTCTTTCCAGGGTATAAGCACCGAACCGCAACGTTAGCTTGGTTCAAATCTTACCTTAGCGTCATACAAGACTTTAGCCTTGGTTGGGTCGGGTTCAAAGCACAAGACTCGTTCTCCTTTGTGAAACTGGTATTTAATTCCCCGCGAATTCATTTGTTCATGGCGACGTGTGGGAGAGAAGGCATCGATCGGATTCTTAAGCCCCCTTAACCCTTTCCTTTCCTATGTGGGAGTTTCACAGCTACACGGGAGCCTCTGGGAAAAAATGGCGCTGTTGCGGGAACACGGGGCGAAACCTCACTGCGCTGCGTTCAGAGGCAGCTGGAAATTTCTACACTCAGTTGACAGCGCTAACATGTTTGAAAATACGCATTATGGTACTTTCATATGTTTTTTAATTTTTTTTTTAAATTCTACAGTACTTTTTTTAGAACCCCCCCAATTATAATTCAATGATTACCGCTAAAATCAGTCGCACTCTAATGAATGTTGACGTTCCGCGGAAACGCGAAGGCAGCAGGAAACGCTGCTTGAAAACTGCGATTTCAAAACCTAACCAGCAGATGGCAATATAACACGGGAAAAGTTCAATTCGCAACCAGAGTAATAAAACCCCAACTAACTTCTAACTAAATTCTAGCTTAAAAAATATGAGTCTATATATTTATCTACATAAAATTAACCTGATTGTGTCATAAAGCATCTCCAGATGTCAACTGTTATGAATGTATTCTATCAAAATAAACAGATTACAGGCAAACTGAATTGAGCTGCATTTTTTTTTGTCTCTCCTAAACTGACAGTCAGCATCAATAAATTCCTGAAGTGTTTTTTTTCTTCCGCTATGCAAAAGACAATGTTTATCTAAATCTACAGCTTCTGCATTTCTCCCTCCGCCCCCTTTCAAACTGTTTTTAGAAGGGTCAAATCTATCTCTGTTGTTATCAGTGTTGCGTCATGCTGTCTTTGCATGTGAAAGTGTCATGTGTTGCTGCTTCATGAGCTCCCTCAGGGTTCCAGCTATTTCCTTTCAATTGTATCATACTTTTAAACCTTTTAATATTTGATCAAAAACTTTGACCTATTTTATCAGGATTTTATGTTTATCTTCTCAAAGAAAGGCATAATTCTGAAGTGGAATGAAAATTAACATTGTTTTCAAAACTTGCAGATCATCTCCACTGTGAAACATGGGGGGTGGCAGCATCATGATGTGGGGATACTTTTTTACAGCCAGGAACAGTGAAGATGGGTGGAGTGAAACATAATGTATCCCAGTGACAAGAAATTTCTAAAATTAGATATCTGTTTAAAAAGTTGTCTGTCGTTTTGAAAGTCATGTGCTAAACAAGTTTTATTTTACCATCTTGAGAGCAAAATGGCTCTTTAGGTTGTAAAGGTTGCAGACCCTCTGCTGTCCTGCAACTTTGCATCTCTTCTCCAGCACCTGAACCAAATGAATGACTTTGTAAAAGTTACAGGAAAGTATCTATTGAATGTGATTCAACTTTTCCATTCAGGTGGGGGCTTGGATACAACCTTTTTTAAAAAAACTGTCTAATTTTCTAAATGACTTTTGCGTCGATCTCTCATGATCAGTTTCCCCCACAAAAAATGATGTTTGAGGTTTTATTTACACAACATAAAAAAGTATAAATGCAAGGCATTTGAGAGGAAGAGCCATTAATCTCAGTGCTCACTTATAGTTTGGCTAATTTTAGAACACAGAAGGCTTCCCCTGATAGGTCTACTGTTACCAGACAGATGGATTAATAGGAGAGGAGGATTAATACTCCTATTTTCATCTCAGCTAAATCATGGATGTGCCTGTGCGTGACCTACTGCCTGTCTGATGACTCCATACTTTATAAGCTGCACAAACTTAGATGTTGTTAAAGACATTTCAGAGATTGAGGTTTTTGGATCGTTTTATTTCCCTGCAGTTTAAAAGTGAAAGCTCAACACTGGCTAAAACACAGTTTTCCGACCACCTCCCTTCTACCCACAAGCCCCCCACTCACGCCCATTCCTCAGAAGACGCACAAGAGAGAGTTACGCTTTACGCAGCTCTCCATGGGCTCTGCGTCCAATGGAGCGCCTCTGAACGCCAGACTTTTTTAATTCGCCGGGGGAGGCTTTAGTTGAAAAGTTGTTGAGCTGATCCAAAGTGGAGGCGACATGTCGGCCGCGCAGGGACTCCTCAACAGCGTCTTTTCCTGCTCCTCTCCTGCCTCCAAAGCAATAGCCAAGAGGAGGCTGCGCCAAACCCGCAGCCTGGACCCGGCTATCATACGGCACTGTGGGACCGGGACCGATGGGATGAGCGGGGCGCAATTTGCGGCCGCCGACGCAGGTGCGCCGCCGGGTGCGAAACCGGCTTTGCGCGCCAGGATCCCGACGCTGAAAGAACCCATCGCGCCGTCGGTCTCCTCCCCATCCATACCTTCGGACGTTTCTCCTTCCTCCAATTTCCACTTCGACTATGACATCGCCAAGCGCCCGAAAAGGAATACCGCGGGGGATTTACCGTTTATGGTGAGGGGAGCCGGCGCTGCGCAGTCGGGGAGCACCGGCGCGCTCTTCTCGCCGCGGAGGTGGCTGCAGAGGAAGGTTCAGCCGAGCTGCCCTCATGCGTATGTCGTGTGGAAATCAGAGGTAAGAAAAACCAACGAGAGTGCATGACAAGTTTTGTCATTTTTAAAAATGATGATCTTAAAAGGGGGCGTTTTACCACATGGATGAATTCGTATCCCTGCTTGGTTGATGATTTTGTCCTAATTTATCTTTTTTCCATGATAAAACTACAATCCTTAGGATATTTTATTGTGGTTTTGTGTAACAGAGGAGTGAAACACAAACACAAAGGAGTGTGTTTATGAGGTGGAAGTAAAATCCATCCATCCATTTTCTTTACACCCTTGTCCCTTAGTGGGGTCAGGAGGGTTGCTGGTGCCTTTCTCCAGGCGGGGGTCACCCTGGACAGGTCGCCAGTCTTTCCCAGGGCAACACAGAGACACACAACCATACACTCACACACACTCACACCTAGGGGCAATTTGGAGAGGCCAATTAACCTGACAGTCATGTTTTTGGACTGTGGGAGGAAACCGGAGTACCTGGAGAAAACCCATGCATGCACAGGGAGAACATGCTGGAAGTAAAATGATACTTCTAATTTTCCAAATAACAATGCCTTTATTAGAACCATCTTAGCTTCCCTTTTTATCCCCTGCATGTAATGGAGAATCATCCCCTCTGCATGATGCTGCCACCACCATGGTTCACTGCTGGAAAGGCGTGTTTAGAGTGATATGCACTTTGCTTTCTCTCTTCTCAGTGCTTTTAATCTGATTAGTGACTCCCCTCTCCTATTTGTTTGCCATGTCTCCTTGCATGACTTGTAGAAACTAACACATTATTGCTACTTTTATATATATATATATCCCTGATTTGTCATCCAGTCAAAATGAAATTCTCACACCAGAGCTTTGTAACTCTGCATCTCCTCCAATGTTACCATAAACCTGACGCTTTTTTCTAGGAGCGACAGCAAGGGTCAAGCAGATCAAAAGTGAAGCTAATTGCACTGGGTTAGCTGTCATAGCTTTATTTAGGGGTATCATATTACTTACTAAAAAGCACTCCACATTTCTAAGAATTGTTTTCAAAACAAAAAAAAAAAGAAAAAAACTGAAAAAAACTCGAAAGCCACGCATCACTGTACTTCCACCTCACCATTTTTGCACTACTCTGTGTTGGTCATCACATAAAATCCCAATGAACCACGTTAAACTTGCGCCTTTGAAGGGACAGCATGTGAGGAGGCACTTTTCCAAGCCACTGTACCTGTGGGAAAGCATAAGAAAATGACCCAGGAGCTTTTAAGGATTAAACCACTCCAACAAAAGGGGCAATGAAGTGCAGTTAGTTTCCCCCCTGCTGCTGCCATCATTGACTTTGGGGAACCTTTTGTCTTCATAAGAACCTCAAACTGAGAGTGAATGAAGAGCAGGCAGGTATGAAATCCTAACCAAAACATACTTGGTTGACTTATTTTAAGTGAACTAGGAGGGGGTGCTTTACTGGCTGCATACTTGGCATGAGTCCACTTGCACTGATGGAAATGATGTCAAAGGTATGATGATTTTACTCCTTTTTTTTTAAAGAAATCGAGGTGTTTTCTTTTTCTGCTCAAGTTTTGTTGTCCTTGTGCTGAGGGCGGAGGCGTGCGCGTGTGTGCGTACACGCAACGCTCGTTTCAGGGTCTGAAAAGAAAGTTCTCACGACTGGGAGTGGGGTCACGGGGTCAAGAACCACGCGGCCCGTGTTCAGCTCTCCCAGCAGCGTTTGCTTCGTTCCCTGATCTGCTTCTCTCGCAGCGAGCCTCTGTTACTTGTTTACACGCACGTGCATCCGCTCTCTGGATCTCACTATGGAGCAATAAGTGTATTTTCCATGTAGTTTCACCCCCCACCCCTCTCTTCCACATTTAAGGCCCACCAAGGGTAGCATGAGGCCATCAGCATGGAGTCATTGGTCCAATCCAGACCGTAAAGTTATTGCACCTCAGGGTTTTCATAAAAATCCAGACCCAAGACGTAGCTGTTGGTGTGCTGGGATGTGCGCCACTCTGCTGGCTGTGGAGAAAAATCTATTACATAAAGGATAAACGAAGATTGTCATAGAGAGAATTGTGAAATTTGCCCAATTAGGACATGCATGCAGGGTTTATTTAAGAGAAAGGACATTCTTTCTTGCAGCTATACTAACACGGGTGGTGCCAGAGACGGCTGTAATCTGCATACCAGCGTTGTTTTCAGCTCTAGTGGAAGCTTGCGCTGTTTGTTGTAATGCTGTCTGCTCATCGGGAAAACTTTGGTCCATGTCCAAGTGATAGCGTAGGAATGAGTGTGCCAATCCAACACCATTTGTCCGTACCTGCAGTGTCTAGATCGCTCTGGGAAAGAAACAGGCACGGATCGTCTTATCAGAAAAAAAAAAGTTTTGATACTCTAAGATGTACTGCTGGAATCTGAAATTCTGAATAATCCCGACCTATACTTTTTGTATTGTTCCCACTTCCAAAACTACCAACAAAAGGTGAAATATAACACAACAGATGTTTAACTGAGTCGCCCATCCACCTCACACTGTAGGAATGTTGTTTGCTAACTACTAACTATCTACTGCCTTAAGAGTCAGAACTCTTATCTGGGAATTAGGACAAATAAAATCATAAAATCCATCAAAAACACATTGTACCAACAACGTACCGCACCAGCAAAAATGAGAATATAAGAATAAGAAAATAAGAATGTAATACAAAAAGTGAGTTAATTCCTGTAAATCCTTTAAAAAATGAACATTATGCATACAATTGTAATGCAGAAATGTTATGGCATGCAAAATGATGGGGGAGATTTTTCATGTTTTCTAGCAGACACTCTTCATAAGGGTGATAAACCACAAAAGTTAACTGCTAAAGAAACTGGTTCACAGAATGCTGTATCCAAGCGAAAGTTTAGTGGAAGGAAAATGTCTCATAGATGAATGTGCAAAAGGAACATAGATAAGCAGAGTACTGCCTGCATTATCAAAAGTCAATAGTTTTAGAGCCTCCACATCGAGACGTCTCCATGATATTGAGTGTAATTTGTTTTGAGTTGCTGGTACGTTACCTCTTTTCTTGATTTATGTGCTGGCACATGTAAAAATGTAGTTCTTTTAGGGTTCAAACACAAAGAAACACAAACCATTGTTATGAAACATGCCCCATACCCTATATGAATTACATATTTCTCTATGATGCGCCCCGGTTTTGTATATTGAATGTGTACTTTGGAGAAGGGTATAACATTAACAGTGCTTAAAGTTAGGGATAAAGTAAATTAATTTACATCTCTGTCTCATCTTCTGTTTTTCTGCGTGGTTGCAAAAATTACATCATGGGGATTTAAGGTCTGCGGTTAAATGAATCAAAATGAATGAGTTCCTCATCTATGCCAAGTGTTCAAGAGTTAAATCTTCAGCAGTACAAACAGAAAGTTCAACACATATCTTAAAAGGCCTTGATGAAAGTAAAAACCAAGTATGAACGTTTGTGAGTATGACAAAACATTATTGCCACCTCCTGTTATTGTATATTACACTTTTTGCAGCAGATATAGTTTTTCACAAGACAAACGATACAAGCTCAGCTAACAAAACTAGCATATCACGAGAAAGTTATTTTTTGTATTTCATGTCAGAAAGTGAAACTCAGAGTAAAACAGAGTATTCTCACTGGAGTACTTTGCTTTTATAGTCGAACATTTCCAAAATGCTGAATTATGAGTGATAAACAGTATTTATTCTTTTTAACTGTAAATGTCGTAGTGTTTTGGGTATCAGTACATTGTTTCAGATTTAAACATGTAGTTAACTTCCAACAGGGCTTGAATGTGATCGATGAAGGGAGAACCCTGAAATTTGTCACTACTATGTGATATATGACCAACTTTGCATGACTTGTTTTTCACTTTTAAATAATTTCCCCCAGACAGTGACGTCCATGTCTATTTCAAAGACATTGAAACATACTTAAATGCTTATTTCTTCCTTATAAATGAAGTAAAATGAACAGCAGAAGTCCAAGACAAGCAGAATCTGAATTCCAGCAGGAGATTTTTAATAGCAGTCAGTTTAAGTCAGCGAATTACTATCCAAACATTTGTTGAATGAAGACCCCATTGTAAATTCTTGAAAGGTATACACTGTAAAATGAGAGTGTACTCTTCATAAGGCAACCTGCCCAGATTTGTATCGCCTCATGCCTTTTTATGGAGAGAGATGACGGCAGAGAGGCAGAGAGAGAAAGAGTTGGAGAAAGAAACACAAATGAAGGCATAATGGTTGGAAGAAAACAATGTCTGTCAGGTATGCTGCCAGTGATGGATTTCAATTGTTGCATTTTTCTATGTTGGAAGACCAATGATGTGAAACCGTATATATTTTTAATACCTCACAGTGATTAGTAGTGATTGGTTGTGACAACACTTGCTCTTGTGAAATAGCTAACACATAACAGAATGGGTGATTTTGAGAAGCTGGTGAGCGCTTGCCAACTCCAAACTTTAGCCTGTGAAGAATATCCTGAAGATACTGCTAACCTTCCCCACTAATAATATGCACACACACAACTCCACACACCAGAGGGAAAGCAGTGGTCCTCTAATTGAATCCTGACTGTTTATGGAGAACCAGATGTTGACATTGTACTTCTAATTTTAGGTCTACAGCACTAACCCTAATGCTTCTGAGAAGAGACTCCATGATGGAAATTATTCAGAAAAAAACATCTCTGCAATTTGAATACATTACTTATTGACTGGTGGTAGTATTAAGGAGATATAAATATTCAAGACAAGTGCTTTAAAAATGATTTGCCCTGATACAGATTACTAAAACAAGTCATTTTCACATTTTGTACACCCCGCACAAAGCTAGATACTCTTAGCTATGCAAGCTAATAAAAACATATGCATTAAAACACTAGAAGGAATTTTATGCAAAAGTAAGTAGTGTACAAAGGTCAAAGAAGCATTTAATTAATGCAGCTTGTACGGTGGCAGCCATGTTGGATTCTAAACTGGAGATTTGCTGGGTACACCAGATAATCCCAGTCAGAACTTCATTGTCAGCTGATTTTTTTTCCAACTCTAAGCTCAGAAGTTAACACTTACAATTAAAATGATCTCACTCACTCATTTCCATTTGCATTAAATCAATATTTTTTTAAGTTGCTTTCATTTTTTCTAACTTTTTCAGTTTACTTATTAGCTTTACCATTCTTTTAATCAAAGTTATGTTGGCTGAAGCTGTCATGCACCCAGCTGCAATGATGCCTACTTAAGTGGAGCCTTATGAAGCAGCGAGCACTGCGGTAAATCCTTGGTTTTATCTTTATGGTCCAGTCTCACTGAAATATCTCTGGGAGTGACAACTCCCTTCAAGGTCTTTTTATTCTGTGAAATGTGAGCTCTGAAAATGCAAACATAATCAACTTCAACATTTAACCATCTGCTTTACTACTACTAATAAAGAACAGCATAAATAACATTTTTGAGGTGGAAAATGTGTTGGAGCAAATATTAAGGATGCATAAATACAAGAGAGACACAAAACACTTGAGGAATATTAATGACAGTGCCATGACATTCAATCACGTTGAATGATTTTCAATGAATTGAATTGAAATATAAACACTTTGACTAGATCACATTAAAGCTTTTATTGTGTTTTGCTTTCTTCAGAGGTCAACATGCTGCTTTACATTTAAGTGGTAGGACATAATTTATGGTCCCATCACATTGTTAGCCATCAAACAAGATGTGCTTTAACAAATTCAAACTAGGTCTTGGGCTTTGGACCTCTCCTGAAGACTTATAGGTAAGGTAAGGCAATTTTATTTATATAGCACATTTTCAGCAACAAGGCAATTCAAAGTGCTTCACATGAGTTAAACTGTAAATTATGGGCAATGATTTGTTGTCTTTAGAGATCTTTTAGGTTACTCTGTGCTTTTCAGGCAGGTTCTATTTAAATGAGTCATACATTCCACAGGTCTGGTAGTACTCAGGTATGTCAAGTGAAACAGAACCACAACAATGTGGTTAATCAGTGTCAATTCCTTATTTAACAAAATGAGTTGTGATATTTAGCATAAAAGCCTTTTGAAATGATCATTCGATGACTGCGTTTTGTCTTTACTCCTGTTGTCTTTGTCTGAACTGAAACATTCAGTAATGACAGAATAAAAATATTTTCACATTATTCTCCAAAATGAATAATCAGTATTTATCTAAATGAGAGTTTGTTGAGCCATTAAGTATTCTTAATTAATCCAGTTCCATAAAATGTAAAGCTATCAACATCCGGTGATGATTTCAGCTTCATTTAACTTGGAAAGAAAGTCTGATTTTTAAAAACGCACTCTAAAGTCAATCTATCTCGTCTTGTAATTAATTCCTGCCGCAATTAGAAGCCCTCATTAGTCCAATCACGCTAATGAAATGGTTCACTAGAGCAGGACAAGAACCTGTAGGTCAAGGCTACATTTACAAGCAGCTGATTCTTGGACAGACTTCAGAAACTAACGCTTGAACTTCTGAACCCAACTGCTGTCCATTTTGCCTTTCCTCCCTTATTTCCTCCCTTCGTTCCCTGAAAATGATGAGGCTGCGTTGGAGGAACAAGGCCTTTGCAAGCCGACATCTGTGGAATGCTTATGGCGAAAAACACCCCAAAAAACAATAACATCAGATAACCAAAGGCAGTTCAGCCAAAATTCGGAAAACTTCTCTGATTTTGACACTCTTGCTTCTTCTTGTGGATTGTAGATTTCTGCTGCATCAGAAAAAGGGCAATCCGGTCGTAGATCCCAGGTTTTAGTTCAAAGAATGGAGGATAGGATGTCAGCACTGTGTTGCAAGGCCCACCATATTTGTGAATACTGAAAATATGATAAATGCAGCTCGATTTTGTTGGCTTGAGATGAGGACTGGGGAACAGTGTAGAAATGCTTTAAAGGCAAAGTCAGACCTCATGGCTGTGGGACTCAAGTTTAAAACTGTCAGGTAAATAAGAGATCTTAAGACCACATGTTGCAGATCACATTTAATGTTTTAAATCAAAATATTACACCAAAAATCCGCCTCTCTTTGTTCATGTAGTTTCAACAGTCTTGTAAGTTCATAATAGCTAAGAGAAGCTATTAGGAAAACAGAAGCTAAGAAATGATTATTTTTGTGTCCAATCTATGGTCAAATGGACAGTCAAGCTAAAGTCTGCTTTGCCAACTGCAAATTTATTCAGAGAAAATGATGAACTACATCGGTTTTAGTTTAGAGAAGTATAAAATCTTATAGGTTTGGGAAGTTGTTGGTTTAACAGCAGCCTCATATTTATGACCAATGAGCCAATCGGATGAATTAAGTAGCTTAGACAATGAACTTGCTATTTTGAGGCCATTACAGGATGATGAAATCAGCTTGAGTGGGACTCTAAATATATTATAAAATGTGCATGGAAATATGTTTTGTGTCTCGTCTCATTTGTGCTGTGTAACTGAATCCCTCTCAGGGCCGCTTTTTTTTTTTTTTTTTTTTTAACAAGTTTCCGCGATACGCTGCTGAAGAGAACCATATGAATCAGCAGGGTTTGTTTGGCACTGTTTTGGTTCTGAGCGAGCTCACGTCTCCTCTGGGATGTTTTCTCAACAATGAAGGCAAAAGCGAGCGGCCTGAAATAGAGACGGCTGCAAAGTAAACATTAATTTCCGTAGTCAGAATCTGTCTGTCTGTTGTCGATTAAAGCTCTCCTTTGGTTCGAAATAGGCAGTGTTGAGTTACTATTTGTGTCGATAAATGCACTTATGGGTGACTTGGAAGAGAATCCAAAGCCAGTGGGTGGATGATCCAATTGTCCATAGGCTAGACGTTTATCCCTCGTGTGTGTTTCGTGTGTGTGTGTTACACAGATGCTAATGTTCGCTAATGTGCTCTCTAATCTGGTTTTGTCATGGCTCAGAGGGGGTGTAGGGATATCATGCAGTCATCTGAGGCTGTGTATAAACTGTGCTGATATGACACACACACTGAGTGAAAGTGTTTCGTAACATCTCAAAACACACTTGAACTAATCTGGGGAAAGATTAACTGACTAAATGATTGATTTAGGTAATCTCCACGCAAATACTTCATTCGCAAATTCTTTTCATGCGCCTCTTTACGTTGCAGCTCGACGTTGGACTATAAGGGTCTGGCACGATTTGGAACACTGGAAATGTATTATTGCTATTGCAATTTGTAACACAGAAGAAATGGGTGATACATTTAGCATGCATAATTAAAAGGGCCACACACAGTAGAAACTATCTACATTAGCAAAAAGCTGTGTTTTAGTTGGTTCTTTAATGCACCAGGTAATCTGATCCTCTGAGGGGCTGCTACACAAACTTTAACCCATCTTCCAAAAAAATAAATAAATAAAAAATCTAAACGTATTAGGAGAAATGTGAAAAAAGTTAAACTCATGCTTTGGGAAGAAATATAATATGTCAATAATATTAACTCCTTAGTATAAAACTGCGAGTCGTAGTGATAACGTTTTGTCTTCACTAGGAAGAAAAACAAATTAACGATGCCACTTTTGAGGTCACTTTGACTAAGCAGAATTTACGCAGGTAAAAAAGCATATGTTTAAAAATAATAATGCACTGGAGTGAAAACCATGGGCGTAATTGTAGATACAATTTGTGGTTCAGGACATGTTTTGAGGTGACAGTTACTTCATGGTCAAAAAAAGAAAATGTCTTTAAATGGAACAGAGTTCTGAATGTGTACATTTAGCATCATGTTTCATTCACTCGGTGGTTACCCATAACAATACTAATAATGAAGTTTTTAACTAATAACACTTTTAGGGAGGGATCTACCAAACCTTTCTTCAACGTGTGAAACACCAAAACATAGAATTCAATTTGGAAAATAAAGTATCTTGAGGAGTCAGGGAATTTCAATAAAAAAGTACATGGAAAAAAACAGCTTTTTGAAATGCTGCAGCACTGATTTAGCGGACTATACATGCATAAGTGGCCTTTAAAAAGATTCAGACATTGAGTTCACAACAAAGAGTTTGTACATACCAAGTGCTTAACCAACAGAATGTGAGCACATATTTGATGCAAGTACACAATGTTCAATGGCTTTATGGTTAATTATTTACTAAATTATATATAAATATATACATTTTTAAAAAGGAATGTACAAAGCTTTACTGGCTGCAGGTTGTGTGCGTATTTCAAAGAAATACTTTCTGTTCATATCCTGTCTGGTTGCTGAGAAATGAGCTGAAAGGAATGATATCAAAAATTTGTTCTTGATTTTATCTGCTCTGCTTTATTATCTCTGAGCTGATTTGCGAGATTTAATAAGTTCAGTAGAAGACATGCCACTTATTTACTAACCCTTGGTGCCTCCATTTATCATTTTATTACCTCTATCATGAATATATAGGCTTTAATTTTCTTTTGCTTTCACTTTTGTCAATTTCACCTGTGAGTCATATGTTTTTTGCAAGTTTATTGATAAAAACAAACATCATACAAACATTAAACCTATAAATATTCCAATTATGAAATACAACAGTTAAAATCAGTCTGTTTATTGTTTTTCAAGACAGAAAAGGTACCAGAGTACCTGATCTGGTTTATAAAGTTTTCATTAGAAACTTGAAATTTCTGCTTTTTTACTTATTGGCAACACAAAAAAGGATCTAATGAGTACGTTTATTCCAAAGATCCTAGAAAAAAAGGTGCGTATTATGGATTTTAATGGCCATCGCTACTGTTTTTTGTTTTTTTTTACGTTTATATTCATTTGGGAAGTTTGGAATATGTGCACTTTAATGAATAAAACTACTTTGCACTGTATCAGATAATAATTAACAGAAATTACTAATTAAACGGTGTATTTTGCTCAGGCACTATCTTGTGCTGCGTGTTAGCATTCCTGAGCCTCTTTCAGTGTGATAGTGGGAAGGTGGTTGCGTTAGGGAATTATTTATTTGGAATTCCAGGTTAGAGCTTTGTGCCGATGCCCCAGGGCTGGATACCGACTCAGTGACCCCCTGATGGCTTCCTCTGCTTTTCGCCTGGTTTTATTTTCTCTGAAAAGAGGCCCGTTTTCTTACTTTGTTAATCTGATAGATCATTACGTCTGCTAACAGCTAAATCTGCAGTTTATTGGAAAATACAACTGTGTATTTTTATCTTTGAGGGAAGTTAAACTCTAAAATTTAACTCATGGCATCACAGAGTGTTTGTATTAAGTCTCTGCCTCATGGGCCGGGTGGGACTACATCTTTCGTAACAGTTCCACACAAATAAATAATAATAATAAGTTGCTCAGAAACTCGCAGATTGACTGAAGTCAAAACTTTTGACCCTAAAAGATAAAAGGCAATCCATGTCCAAATTTTAAAAAGGGAAGCAGATTTAACGTGAGAAGACATGACTGACCTCCCCTCACCTCTTATTGCACCCCCCGCAAAACCGCCCCATTCAATACGGAAGCAAACCTGAGCGAGACAGGCCAGGGTTCTGCAGCTATAAATAGAAAATAGCTCAGCAGAGGAATGGATTGACACGCTCAAGTTACAGGAGGGAAATGGAGAAAGATATTGTAGCTTATAGCTGAACGTGAGAGGCTAAAGGAAACGATGGCTCATGCATACAGTATAACATACTGTAGTTTGTGTGGGTTTAACATTGAGTCAAAGAAAAGTGCTGTTAGCCATGCATTAGATATCAGCAACAACATGCCAAGTGATCAGTTTTGGGATGTTTGACAGCCATCTAGTGGACAGTTTTGGTGAAATTATTTCTTTTAATTCAACAATTAATTATTATTCATCATATTGCTATTTTTTTTCCAGGTAAGATATGAATTGATATTAAAACACAGACAGTAAAAACTGCTGAAAAAAAAGGAAGCATTTTCATATGAGAAATTTTACTATCACATGAAAGCTGTGGTCATTTGTGTGATCTGGCTGTTTACTTCCTCTTCAAGCTAGCTATGGCTAGCTAAGGTAAACCGTCTGTAACCCTTGTATATCACTGTGCTATCAGACCCATGGGACAACAACATTACATAACACGCTTTCTATTTGCAAGAGGAAAAGTTCTTTTAGAATCTCACCAACTTTGAAAATCTTGAAAAGCTAAATTATGATTTAATTGTCCATTATAATTGGATTATTTATATGTTTTACTGCCCTCAAATATTCTATTCTCCCTTAAGGTATAAAGTTGATGTAAAGAGCTTTTTAACCAAGAGAGGGCAGCAGTGAGCTTTCCCAATATGTACCAGGTTATTAAAACCAACCCTTTTGACTGTCTCACACACTAATGCATGTATACTGAAATGATTAATAACAATAATCTGTGGGTGGGCTGCGTCGTGGCTTGCCACAGCTGCACACGTCTGTCTTCTCAGCCTCTCTGCTTCATAATTATCTCCCCAAAAACAACAAAATTGCTGATAGCAGCTGCGGCCACACCATACTTCCCAGTGTCCGGGCCAAACCAAACCGTTTCAAATGCAGCGCGTTGGGAGAACGGAACCAAACTATTTGATCCTGGTTTGTTTGGGGGTCTTTTACAAGCCTCAGACATTTCAACCTTATCTAGATAAAACCCTTTCTCTCGCAACTTTTTAAAACGCCACCTCCCTGTTAACGGAGGCCCGCATTGTAAGGTGACACATTTGTTTGGTGTTCTCATGAACTCCTGAAGAGTACACAGTTGTTTGCATGTCAGCAACGCGTTCAGACAAATGTGCATGAAGGCGATCGCACGTCCCATGCACCGACGCATCGGTGCGTGTTTTGCACTGTTGGAGGGAACAGAGTCACTTCCAAGCAGGGATCAGATTCTCCCCTGCAGTGTGCATTCCCAGAACATCCACGGGTGTGTGTTCAAGAGGGCACGAGTGTGTCAGCGTGCAAGGAAGGGAAGTCTTATTCCAGCCAAGGATTTTTAGCATTAACTTTGATCTTGCCACCAGTTGACTCCTCCGGATCTGTATGTTTGAATTTGTATTAATCAATGCAGCTGCTGTGCATATTGCTATTAATGGATAAACAAGTAATTTTGTTACCTTCAGTTGTTATGAAAAATGCTGTGTATATCAAATATGACTTTGTAATTTCATGTTTTCAAATTGGGTTTGTGTGAAAGTGGGGGAAAAATCTTGAGAGAAGAAAGGAGTGGTGAACGGGGGGCCGAGGTACCCTAAAGAGAGTTGGGCAACAATGGAATGGCTCACCTTGCTTCGAGTTCATAGCTTGCTTTTATAAGCCTGTTGTCACTGTGCATCATCTTTCAGTCTCAATATTGAGAAAGCGGCAAAATAGGAAGCAGATGTTTTGCCTTAGTTCTGCGTCTTCTTATCTGTCTGTTTTCCTGTCCTGCTCTTCAACATTTCAGATGAAAATTAAGGGCTGAAAGATGTAAAAAAAAAAAAAAACACAATATATATGGATATATAGGAACTGTGGCATAGAATAGTCAGGAGAAAGCATCAGCCTTCTTCTTTAAAATGAAGGTAAGGTGGCTTTAAATGGTCCCCCCTCTGGGAACAGTGGCTTGCCATAATTGGACCTAATTATAAAACCATTGTCTAAAGGAAGACTTGTCAGGTTAACGTGAGAGAGAGAGGGTAAAAAATGAAGGGCAGGCGTAAAGCAGCAGTAGGAAAAGAGAGATTTGGAAAGGTAAGAAAGAAGGAAGGCAAGAACGACGGGGCAGAGAAGGGAAAAGGTGAAAACACTCTCAACACACACATGGGTTACATTACCTGTGGTTAGCAGGGAGGCTGCGTGTTAATGGAGATTTAATAGGTTCTGAAATGACTTACTGCAGTCGTGCAGTGTGTGACCGAACGTGTGCGTGTATATTTTGGGACTTTTCTTGGCTTTATATGTTATTAGATCTTTCCATTTTCTCTCTGTTGACAGTGCAGACAGAGCTGAATAAGGTGGAAATCTATGCCAGACCGAAGGATGCTCGATTGTTTTTCTTCTAAGGCTTTAAGATGTTTTGAGGAACATTCGCTGCTTCTTAAGAACCATATTTGAGTTTTTCAAAAGGAAAGCTCTTCGAGTGATCAAATTGTCCAAAGGCAACACTCGCTAATGAACCGTGATAAAACGAGGGCACCTCAGTTTTAAGAGCTTAGGAGAAGAAACAGTTCCCTAAACACAAAAAATGCGTCACTCTTTCTGTTTCATTTCATTTTTTCAAGGATTTCTCCGTCCAAGTTCGCGAGCTTCCTCGAGCCGTCCGACTGCTGGGCTCAGTCTGTTGCCACAGCAACGGCTCGCTGATGTAAACACCACTGCCTGACCCCGGCAGTAGGAGTGAGAACAAAGAAAGCATCTTTCTCAAACGTAAGCATCAGGAGATAGTTTATATGTCGAAAGGTTCTGACGCAGTCGGCGCAACGTCTAGGTAATGGAAAGGGGAAAAAAAAGAAAAAGAACATCCAAGACGTGAGGAGCTTCGGCTCAAAGCATAAATAGATTGGAAAATAGCAACGAAGTTGAGGACAGGACGTCAGTTACTGCACCTCCAGCATCTGTCATGCCTGCACTGACCTTATGGGAGCAAAATGTAATGCATGAAGGTGATTCACCGTAGGAGTTGCAGAGAACATTTGCATGCCTGATAAACATGGAGCACAAGTTCAACTGTGATTTCTGTGCTGAAGCCGTTTCTTGGATATTAGCTTATCTGAAAAAAACACATCTTACATAGTTCTAAGGGGAAAGACCTGTGAAACAAAAACTTGTGTCTATGAAGTATGGTTTTGTTATGGTTCATCCACGTAATAAACATTCCTATTGATGAAGAAGTGTAAAATTTATCATGTTCTTGTGCATGAAGAAGGGCATGTCCTTTCCAAGGTAGTCAAATAAAAGGTCAGGTAATGCTGAAACCTCTGGTAGCTATCAGCTGCAGCAAGTTTAAAGACTCAACATATTGAGGTGAGGGAATCTTCATTGGTGCACAACGAGCGTCTGAGCTGCGTAGCATGACATAGTCATGTTATGATTGCCTCAAAACTGCATGTGATTTTCTAACCACGCAGTAGATTTGATGATCATGTCAAAACATTTTGAATATTTAAAAAAAAAAAAATTACCTAAAGCAACTTATTTTCCTGTTCTGTTGAAACTGAAGACATCACTTTAGAGGAAACATTTATCCAAAGAATGGACTGTATCATACTGTTTTTTAAAAGACTAACCTATCAAATCTTTTTTACTTTTCTTCTGTCTTTTACTTTTCTGGATAAGTGCTAGAGATCTTAACATTTAGATTTGCTTAACGAGACATTATGAATGACAGAAGACAAGAAATTGTACAGACAGATCAGGACTTCAAAGTCAATTTCTCAAATCAGTCACTAAATCAGAGAACTGGAACCTGTAAATGAGGGGATTTGTTTTGACTAGGACCAGGTAGGTTTTCAGTTTAATTTCACATAAACTAGCATCATTCTGTGCCCATATATTTAAATAGAAAACTCTTAGTTTACATGCTTTTGCTTTAAGACTTTAAGTGCTCAAGTACAAAAAAAAAAAAAAAGAAATTCCAGCAAATATTAATTACACCATTAAGGTTAATTTGTGGATGCCAGGCTGTCTGTGCCAGCCAGCTTTGTGCCAGAGATGGAAAATTGCTCGCTCTCCAATACAAGGAGTGATCTCATCTCTGTATCAGCTGCAAAGCTCCAGCTGTTAATCAGTGATTTCATGGTTAAAATGACCCAACCAGTGCAATGGGTGCATGCGTGTGCACCGTAGCAAGACACGAGGCGCTGGGAGTGTGTGGAGCCAACAGGGGAGGCAAGCTTGGATTCCAACAGCATTCCAGAGATAGAAAAAGAGATGAGATGGATCTGTCAACCCCCGCCTCCTGTCCTTTTCTTCTTATGCCTTACTTTTTCATTCTTCACCTCTAAGCAGTCGCAACATAAATACAAATACTGGGGCTCGCGTTAAGGCTCCTGACAATACTGTCTGGGAAATGAAAACCCTTCTGGGAACACGAAACCTTCCTGTGTCTCTGAGTGAGTTTGTTTGGATGAAAATAAAAACAACAATAAAACCTCTTGTTTACATGCATCATAAGACACTGGGCAACTGTGAATAAGACAAAACACAAGTTTAAACCAACAGGAAGACAAATTTGAAGGATTTATTTTTAGACAGATTGTGAAAGAAAGATGCTAAAGGCCTTTCAACAGGAAACAGTTTTGCATGATTTCTAAGCAGGCTAGAACTTGATTTCAATGTTTTCTAGGTCTAGAAAAGTATATCGAAATGATAAATGATACCCTTTCTTTATCTCTAGATTTTATTCCCTGTCCCTTTGTCTGACCGTGTTGTCCTGCTTTCTTTCCTTTTGTCCTTCTTTTCTCGTGTTCTCCCTCCCTCACTCGGGTTCTTTCTTCCTTTCTTTTCTCATCTCCAACCTCTCTCCCTTCTCCATGTCCTTCTTATTTCCTCTCTTTCTTCTCACGTTCAATATTTAACTAATCGTCCCTTCAAACTAGCAAAAACGTTGCACAACAGCTGGGGCATTTTGCATTATTTTTATGGAAGTTTGTTAATGTTTATTGATGTTGCTAAAAGTGAATGTCTTCAACTGTTTTTACCTGTGGTGCCTATGAAAACACCACTTCTTTGTATTTTAAAAACCATATCAGTTTCACACTAAAGCACCGCTTTCCTTTGTGAGCAGAGCATTCCTAGAAGGCCGCTGTATTTATACTGCAGACTAAATATTTATCGTACGAGCTGAGAAGAACTGCTCATTCTGCCTTCGGTAAAGCTTTGATTCACTGCAGAGCAGGTGACCACATGCTGCACAGACCACACATAACCCACATGTGATGTTTACGCAGTCATGCAAACAATCTCCGCTGTACATGTGGTGCACTGGCGAGGTCTGCGTATGCGCAGGCACGAAGGCTCGGACAGCAATAAAACCATATTGAACGGAGCACATCAACAGAAATGCTCCCACTTCCACGAGTTTAATTTATGCAAGATATGTTCAATTAATTTGATTATTATTGAACATCCCATTAATTTTGGAAGGTTTTTCACCACGTGAAACCCAATATACATGTAATTATACACAGACGGTTGTTTGAAAGCCTATTTCTGTGAATTATGGTAATTTAAAAAACATAAAAACACGGCATTAAAAATTAGAGTAACATATCAGACCAATAAAAAAAATCTATTTATAGAGAAACAGGCTTAATGAAAAGTCTAATACCTGCTTGAAGGTTTTTATTTTAAAAAGGTATTTTATTGTTTTGATCCAATGTCCTTCAGCACCAGAACTACCAAATTCAAATGAACAAACCAACACAGTACAACACGGTGGACAGCAACCTAGTGTTGACTCTACATCATCATCCAGAAATAACTAAAAATTCACGAGAGAAGCTGATTTGCATGTGGGATAAGTGCAATTGTGAGCAGCCCGGGCTGATTAGATTATCATAGGAAACGAGCGTAACAATACAGGCAGTTGAATTTGTTTATTTACCCGACCTTGCTGTCACACATGGAGCTTGATTTAATTTGAAAAGAGGGAATAAAACATGATCAAGAAGGAAATGGGGCTCAACACAATGTCTATGAACAATTGCTAGATCTATTAATTTCCTAAAATGGAATTGCAAAATTAATCAAAAGATTTGAAACAAGATAACATTATGGTGACAAGAAATGAATAGATGTCAGAAAGGCTCTCTAAATCCGTACAAGTTATCTTTAAAGTTGCTACAAAATGTAAGGGGACAGAGTTGACCTGACAGAAAGTGTCCTGCTTGTTAAGCATGTTGAACAGCCATAAAAACACCTCAAACAAATCACAATGACAGATTCCTAAATACAAAAGACTTGGTAGGAACACACACTTACAGACGTAAGAAATGTTAGGACAGATTTTTTCCAGGAGAAATGCTTTTCCTCTTCTCGAGAAGGCTGAGCCAGCAAAACTTGCGTCACATCGCGCAATATTTTATTCCGCGAGTCACGCTATTACAAACCCGACCCGGGTATTTACTCATGAGACCTTCCACTCAGCGTCAGGCAGAATGATCAGTGCGAAGGAAGAGGGTACAATGCATAGCAAGAGTAAAACCCTTCTGCTCAACACTTCTGCCACAATGAATGATTAATATTTGAATTTTTTGGAAGAGTACTAAAAGAAAAAAAAAAAACTATATTTCTGTGATTGACCAACACAAACTGAACACTTCGTCCAGGCACTGTGACATATCAAATGTGAAACACGTCATTAGCTCCCTATGAGGCATTAAAACACTCTCGACTGCTAAACGGAGAATGCAAACCCGTGTGTCATAACGTGTGGCGTCATCAAAATCCACAGCATTGTTACTGTGGCGTCCGGAGCAGCAGGCGAGCTGAGACACCATGGCAACTGTTGATGCAGAAGACAGTAAGGAGGCGTAGGAGGCTGCTGACAGTGGGTAGTAGTGTGTATGTGTGGGTGCGTGTGTGTGTGTCAATGTGGAGTGGCTGGAGCTGAGAGACTAAATATGTTTATTAGAAAAAAAAAGAAACACAGCCTGAATTAAACAGACACTGATGCCATTCAGTCACACTCGAGCAATCGGGTTGTGTTTTTGTAAAGCACCTGGGTCCCATATGAACGCTTCCCTTTCTAATTATATCCATAGAAATGATGCATGTTAATCATAACCAAGGTAAAATATAATTAAAAAGCGCAAAATATAACAAATTTTCTTTCAGTTAAACACCTCATAATTCAAATTTTGTTCATTAACTGTTACTGATTAATTGATCAGGTTACATTTAAAGGCACTTAAATGCTCTCTCTTTGCAATATTGATTCTCGGAACTTCAGAACGTTTTTCTCCACCATGTTAAAAACAAATTTACATCTATAGAGAAATGTTAATGGCGCGCTGATTTAGATCAAGCCTGTCGAAGCCGATCAACGTTCTCTGCTCCTAAAAGGCCGGAATCCGACACCACAGCTCATGTCAGCTGAGCCCCTTATGGAAAACTGACACAGCATTATTTGCGGATTCACAGGAAGAAATCTGTCAACAAACCAGCAAGGAAAAAAAAAAAAAAAAAAGAAAAAGTTGACATGAAAGTATGTGCCAGCTGTGACTGAGGGGTGGAAGGTCACATGAGCAGATAACAGCATCAGCAGTCGGGAAACTACCTCCAACCCACCCTGGTCAGGCAGTCCAGAGTGCAAGATGCTAAACGAAGTCAAGAAAAACCATAAAATAAGAAAGCGTGTGCTTATGTCTGTCAGCCAGCAAGGATTTGGGCATTGTGTCTTCTCGTAGGTGTTGGTGCAACATGTTTCTTCAAGTCCAAACTCAGCTCAGTTTTCTACCAGAAAATTTTTAGGGCACTTATGGCTTTCCAGCATTAGTTGGCGCCTAGCGGGCTTTACAGGCCAGGAAACGTGCCCGACCTCATCCACACAAACGTAAGGTTTGGAGAGTCAGACTCTGATGGATTTTAAAAGCAGGGGGCTAGAAAGCAAAAAAATAAAAAATAAACTAACAATTAAATAAATGTTCAAACTCCTTGAAGTTGTTTAACAGATCTAAGGCTTCCAAGTTTGTCTAGCTGGGGTTGCCAGTACACAAGCCGGCTAATTTATAGGCATGGCCTTTTCCCCGGAGACCTCTGGCGCCACTGAACTCATTTAGACTTTTATTCATAGCACAACAAGCCTTTAAATAGGATCTTATTGAAGATTTCAACAGCTTACATCACAACCATTCAAAATGTTTACACGGTGTCGAGGAGATCCATAAAGATGACATTTCTTCCCGTTTTCACATGGTTTTGATGCAGTTGAATGGATTGCTAATCCAGACTGGAGGATGCAGAAACTGTCTGGTTGCATTTGTGGTATTGATTTTTTATTTTTTTAATTTTTTGCATGTTGACACGTGCACCAAAAACACTAAGGCATCAACTCCAAACCATTGAGTGTCTCTCAAAAAATGTCTTTTTAGCATTGTAAAATTTAATTTGCATCCAAGCAAGTTTTATCTCCATCCACTTGTTGCATTTCCATTACATTGCTTGATTCCATCAACCCAAAGCACACAGCAATCAAACCTTTTAGGCTGAATATGGAGGTGCTTTATTGTGAAAAAGAGTCATGCTGCATTTAACAAGTCGTCTGCAGGTAGGGGCTGAATAAGGCTGATTTAATGGAGATAAGAAGGAGACGAGAGCTAAATAGAAACAAAGGACTAACATCCAACATTCTCTGAACATCCTCCTCTTTCCGTTTTCTCTGCCTTTTGGTTTTCAGGATTGAGCATAAAGATTTAGGACAAGTGGGTTGGCTTGTTGATGGAAGCATCCAGATTGAATCCAGACCCATGCCGTTGACACTTAGTGCGCGCATGATTGTGTCCTGGATTTGGAGGACGCTCAGAGATTCGACTACAGAAGGGGGGGAAAAGTTATTTCTCTTAGGCAAGTGTTCTCACATTTTACTGCGGTTTTAGAACAAAGAATGTGTTTTTTGTCAAATTTGTTTTTATATGCTTGGATACACCGTTTACCCCCCAAGTCAACTCTCGAGCGTACGTCTGTCATTTTCCTCTTTTTCTTCGGCGCACACAGACACAAGCACGCATTCTCCAGTTCTGAGGTCATCACCCTGAGCTGCTTTGTGCAGCTCCTCCTGTAAATTCGTTTACATACACTCTCTTCTCTTTATCAGCCACTCTCCTCTTCCATTTTGCTCCTTTTTTCTTTTAAAACACTTTGTAGGATTGTCTAGTAAAAACACAGGTCAAAGTGCAACATCAGAGAGCGTAAGCTAATAAGATGGAAAACAATCTATTGCGATGGTGTAGTTCTCATCTTCCACTATATTAAGTGAGCAGAAAACAAAAACAGACTAATAGCAGAATTGACTAAACTAATGGCTTGTTCTCATGTATTTCTCAATGTACAATGAAACTATAAAGTCATACCAAAAGCTGCAAACTATAAGCTCTTGATATAGAGGTCAAAATCATTGTTTGACCACACAATCCTGACCTATAAAGCTAATTCTGAAAAAAAAGAGAGAAAAAAAAGACCTAAAAAATTTATTGAGAAATAAAGTCTCCAGAGAGTTTCCAAACTCAGATTAAACACGACAAATAAGCTTGAGTACATTTGCTAGAATTTTTAACAACTTTCCCTCTAGATTAACAGATTAACTCCTGCTGGTTTATCTTTGATAGCCAACAATTTTTCAAAAGATCACACCGCAACTTTATGAAAATGGAATCCACACTCTTTCACTTTCATCTATTTTTTTCATTATATAACATATAACGTGTCATTATATGTCAGTAGTCAGTCCTTACGCAGCGAGCATGCGTACGAAAAGTAAGAATAAAGAGTAACGTAAACCTGGATTTTTAACCAATATAGGCTCAATCACTCAAAAATCCAGAACTTGGAAAGCTCTATTAAAATGATAATAAAAAAAAAAAACATCGCTCAAACTAGCAGTTTTCTGAGCTGCAGATGCATTACTGTACAAGTAGTTGATTCACATAGTTGGAAATCAGATTACTTGAACATCTTCACATCTTCCTTCAACGCTGTACTTGGAGATTTCGACCATCATCCTCAAAGAGTCAGTCCTGGTTGCAAATCCTTGGGCTTGGAACAACTTGTTTAGTGTTTAATAAACAAATCAAAGGCCTGCACAGATTTCTCTCTGTCATTTACTGGTCCGGCTTAAACCACTTTAGAAAAAATACTTTCCGCCTAATGGAGTGATTTCACAATTCAGGCATCTGGCTTTTGGAAGGATGCTGCACCTTCCAAGTAAACGGCCTCGTAAAACCATATAAGATTTCTCTCTGGTGCGGTCGGCTGAGCTCATAATTCTCATTAAACATTATTGGCAAAGTCAAAATGTGGACTTGAAGGAGCTGATTTTAGCATCACTGGCAGTGCGAACCTGTTGCAGCATTACTTCTCCTCCACGCTTTAAATAGACTTGGCAATTATTGCTTTTGGCAGCATTATTAACTACTCACTTTGTCATGTCCTCTGGGGCCGGAGGCTTATGCAACAATGGTTGCTGCTTTGTGCAGCAGACAACAAAAGAGGGTTTGCATATGAAACTCATTCCTGGCTGCAGCTCAGCAGCGATGTGCCGAGCCAGATGCAAATCTGAACCACAGTACTCAGATGCTGGCTGATCCAGGCAAAGGGAAGAGTTGATTGGGATCTTAGACACCTTTGTACGTCCCATATTAGTACCTTTATAGATTTCTGCAACCTTGAAATTGAGCTGTCAAACATAACGCTTTTAAAGTGGTACATATTACTCTAGCTACTGTTTTCCAAACCATTTTAATAGATTCTGGAGATTAAAATTGGCCAAATTGTCAAGTCAAAATTGTAAAAAGCATTTTCCCTGTAAGTCCACAGGGGTTGCATCAAAAATAATTGTGTTTAGAAGTCTTCTGACTGAGTTCTTCATCAGCCTTAAATTTGTCTTTAGGCCATTTCATTGATATTAATTTGGAATTTTATCATCCCCATTGCAAGACGTGTACTCCTGTGCACCACGCAATTCACCACATCTGTCATTGTTTAATATTAAGTCTGCTGAGAAAAAGTATTTACCCCTTTCAGAGATTTCCTCTGGTTTTGTTTTTTGCTCCTTTCTCATACCTAAATATTTCAGATCAGCAAGCAAACTTTAATCCAAAACAAAAATAATCAAAGTAAATAACAGTTATTGTTAAGAGAAAAGAAGAGAAAACGATGCAAATGGAACTGCATCTATGTGGGAAAAGTAATCAGGCCAACAGAACCAAGAAATAATTCAAAGAAATGATTTAAACAAGCTATTTCACAGCATGAAGTAGGCTTAGAGATGTCAAAAATCAACATGATAGGAGACAAACAATTCCCTTCCTAGCCACATGGCAAGTTGACTAATGTTAAGGAAGAAATTAAGAACTTAGAGAAAAAAAATATGCTTACATTAAACAAAAGCTATGGCAAATATTTAAAAAGCATAATTGCAGTGGTACTTATGAGGAAGGAAGACAGTTTTTTGTATCAGAATGTGGGTTTTTAAAAACTGCTGACAAACAGTGACATAGTTCCCTCGTGTAGCATGTTCAAAATTATTTTTCATGCTCAGAAAATGTAATTTTTTCCCCCCAACACAACTAAACTTGATGTCTATTAACCGTGGGAGAAATCTTGAGTACCTGCTGAAAAAGAGACGCAAAATCCTACATTTGGGATCTTTCTGTTGGGCCGGAAATTTATGGGGGGGGAGTAGCCGTGGCACCGTGTCTGCAATCGCCGTGGAGATCATCGATACTTAGTGCGGTAATTAAAATGTCGTTTTCTCAAAAGAAATTGTAGAGGCAGGAAGAAAACTATTTGGGATTTGGATCAGACATTGTTTTGATTGGTGAGTAATTTGTTTAGTCAGTGTTGTAAGGCACAAGCCAAATTGCTTGCAGCTGTTGATCAAATATCTAAAACCGAACCAAAGCGGAAAATCATTGCACTCCTATCTTGAAGAGCCAAAGTTGACTGGAAAGTGTTTGCAGCCCTTGCAGATTTCTTGCATGTTATCTCAGTCCAAATCAAGCATATTCATATTATAAATACAGTGTCTTGCAAACATAAGCGTCTCTTTTGTGGGGATTTTATATTAGGTAAACACAACTAGTACCTAATTGTGTAGTGGAAAAACAGATGATTACATACAAATCTTAAAAGTGTGGTTGGTATTTGCATTCAGCCTATTTTACTCTAATCCTCCTAAATAAAGTACAATGCAACCTTAGCCATTCAAAAGTTATGCTTGTGTTAACGTTAGTCTAGGCATTCTTACTGTAAACTATGCAATTTCGATTCTTCCTTTGTCCTTGGGTCCCGGTTTCCCGTCCGCGGTCTGATAACTCTCGCGAGACACAGAAGAGACGTAAGCAGCGTGGTGGCGTCACAGAAGTTCAGAATTTAATCCAATCAAACACAAAGAATCAGACACACAGAAAGTTAAAGGAAAACACATTCACCGATTAGTTACCTAATATAACAAAAACAGATAGAGGAAAGACGAAGACGTCTCCGGAGACGTCCTCGGAGAAACAGTCAGCCCATGGTGCTAAGAATTGACTATTTTCTGCCTTATTTTCCTGCGCAAGAGGTTTTTGTGCTAGTAGGTGTGTTCTATTCAAATAGGGGGCAACACCTCTTGACCAATTAGAAGCCGCCTCCGAGCACCCCTGAAAACGGCACCTCCCTTACAATCTGCCGAGACATCAAAGAGACTTTTACCTCCTTGATGTTATTTGAGGTTAACCAGAACTCTAAAAATCCTGCTGACTTTTACAACTTACAAATGCCTCAGGAGACTTAGCTGTATTGTTTTAGACCAAATTGTCTTTAAGGTGAACTGCAGGTCAATAGTTTACCCCACCAGATAAGACTGCTTGTCTCCTGTGGTTTTACGACCCCAGTGGTTTCAAGTAAACGATAGAGCTAACTCAAACACTAAAAATGGTTATATTTCCTTAACAGTCCCTCTTTTGAGGTCTGTCTATTTACAGACCTCACAAAATAAATTGATTAGTGTTTTAACCAAGGAATCAAAAAAAATTTAGAATGACCAAACATTGATATACTCCTTTAACCTTTTTTAAATATGAAGATGTTATAACTCAATCATTTCAGGGGAATCAAACCACATTACAATCCTCATCCTTCCAACATATACAACCAACAGACTCCAAGCTGTGGAGGGAAAATCAGAACACACAAAAAGCAATTACAACTGGTTTCAATGTTTTTTTTTTTTTACACAGAATTATCAAAGTTCGTGTCTCTTCTTTGGTGATCCTCTTCTTAAACAAAAATATGAGTTTCACAAAAAATCGTTCGAATGGACGCGCAAAAACGAAGGTTCATAAAGAGTTCGCAAAATCAACGATATAAAAAAACGCAAACGTGGGGTCAAGGTGTGATCCTCTTGGAGCTTGATCCGTTTTATACCCTGATCAGGTATTCAAAGCTCAAGTTTCCCACCTGAGCGTCCGTTGCTCACTGAAAATTGGATTATTATGCCAATTAAACAGTGAGTTTAAGGAGAGATTTCAATCTCCTCTTCTCTCAATAAATTGAGACCAAAACAGGATTATTATGCCTGTTCGGATCTCTGAAGACCTCAAAAACTCAGGAAGCAGAAGTGGTCTCAGCAGGAATTCCTGCTGCACTTCTCACTTGAACCGTCGATCC
This sequence comes from Poecilia picta, assembly GCA_033032245.1. Lineage (NCBI taxonomy): Eukaryota > Metazoa > Chordata > Actinopteri > Cyprinodontiformes > Poeciliidae > Poecilia > Poecilia picta. The sequence continues at coordinate 8,092,077 of CM065354.1, forward strand.
TCCTTGGTCTGGGGAACTGCGTGTCGAAGCTCCACTGACTCCACTGGAACCCGGCGTCTCTTTTCCATGCAGATGAACAGCATCAGACGTCCTCTTCCTCTCTCAGCTGGTCTGGTGAAGTGAAGTTCAGCCCCCGTCCTTCTGATGACTTTAATTTGGACCCAGATGATTCCTGGAACTGGTCCTGTGACGTCTGGTATTCTGCAAACCTAGGACTTCTCAAAAACATCATTATGAAATAAATGTGCCGGTTCACCTGTCCCTTCTGGAGTCCATGCGCAGGTGTCGGAAACATCCTTCTCGTGTCAAACTCGTATGAAGAGAACCCTGTTAATTTGTTAATGGACAACACATAAAAATATCGACCCATAGCAAAACGTTTTATCTAATTTAAATTTAGACTGTGCACAGTTTATAGCTAATTTTCAACTTTTCTTAAATTTTATCCAGAATTATCCGTATAACGAATAATCAAATTAGACCCAATATCCATCAATAAATCTACAGTCGCTGTGAAAATAAAAAATTGATTAGGAACAATTGGTTGTACAAATCTTCAAACATATCTTCATTTTGGGTCTCTGTGTTAAACATCCTTGAAGTAAAATGACTTCCTTGGCAAGTCATAGATGAAAACGTAGTAAGAGGAAACAACAATAAACGATCCTAATTATTTTGTCGTTTCAAATCATATATTATTCTTATTATCAAATTTTATTTAGATAGTTTATTTCAATTTATCAGGCATGTAGAGATTTTGTATTTAACTTTTATTTTATTATTCTTATGCCTTCATTTCAGATTATAATTTCATTCCTTAAGTTAACTCTCTTTAGAAACAGTTTCATAATTGTTCCTTTTAAATATCCAATTTAGACCACTTTAATTTTAATCCTAATTTTTCATTTTAAATCCTCAAAGGATGATCAGCTTGTCTTGCAAGAATATGTTAACCGTGTCATTAAATAAAAATGATTCATCCAAATTTCAACCCTTTTAATATTTGATTCAGTTTTTTCTTTTTTAAATATTTATTTATCTTATTTAATAATGAATTATCCTTTTTATCTCTATCAATATTTTCAATTTACTGGGGAGAAGCTTGATACAACTATATTCTGTAAACATTTATTTTTAGACCTTCCTGGATGCCTTATTTAAACCACTTATTTTGAATCATATGAAGTGATATGTAATCATGTCACGATCCCTTTCCCTCTTTTAGGAAACACTATTTTGTATAAACTATTTGATTCCAATCATGCATGTTAATTATTTCTTATTCCCTCTTTATTCTATAACAGAACAAATGTTCTGTCATAGAATACCATAAAAATGCCATATAAATTAAATAGAGAAATCAGTCACTGCTAAGCCATGTCCCATGTTTCAGGTGGCTGCAAATGTAATATGGTGTCCCAGATTCCGTTACAATCTGCACACTGCCATCAACAAATTTATATTTGAGTCAAAATTTAGAAAGTAAGAAGGAACGTGGTGCTGTTAGCTCATTGTGTACTCAGTCCACTTCAGTATGTTTAAATCTAAAAATAGGAAATCTGAATTATTCCCTGCACCACGCTCGTCAGTCTGAAATTAAAATAAGTTGAGACAAACGAAGTGAATCACTGAGGCAAAAAATGCTTGTTCAAAAATTGCAGAGAGTCACAAACACCAGTCTTGCAATCATAAATCTTTTTAGACATCCTGTTTGTTGTCACACCCCTACCATAGCCAAAAGGTCAGAATGTCAAGCGAGAGGAATGTGAGGCAATAAACCCAGTAAATATAGTCTGCCCTGTGGCAAAGTAAGTCAGCTAAAAATAAAAAATAAAAAATAAAAACTAAAAATAAACATCGCACTTAATACAAGATAAATTTGGAAAAATAATGAAATTTCACCAACTCAAACCGACAACTGGCAGTGGTTTGCATCTCAGAGGCCAAAACACGCTGAAGGAGGAGTCAGAGGACTAAAGCCACATGCGACAGGTGGAGAATCCAGTATCACCCAGCAACCAGACAAACAGGACATCCACCGAGCTATGGCGTGAACTGTGCAGAGTCCATGTGACTCAGAAACGGTACAGGATATGCATGTCCCGTCTTTGAACTGAGGTAAGCTGTGAAGGACAGCAGTGGTCCCGAGGGAAGAGACACAGCAAAAGTCACAGAACCACGGAGGATCCCCTCTCCTCCTTATCCATTCCCAGCAAAATGTCTTTTGATCCATGAAGTGTGACCTCCTGCCAGCACGCTTGAGATAACAGTCAGAGTGTAATCCATCTCTGGGTCCTGTCGTGACCCAAATAACAGGAAATAGCAGTAAACTCCACCGACCTCAGTCTTTGAAGATGTCGTCACTTCCACTGAACAGTCCATTTCAGAGGCACAGTTTGTAATCGCAGCGGAGCGGAGAGCCGAGACATCGGCTTAAAGCAACAGCAGACACCTGAAGCCAGATGCCAAGCGACACCATCAGCCCACACCTCCCTGCATGGTTCCAGCCTCAGGACCTACCCCCAAAAGCACTTCAACCTCCAAGAGCAGAACTGCCAGTGTAAAACAAACCAAGTTAACAAAAAATAAAACAAAAGGCTATACCAACGTTCCGTACTGCAAAATGTCAAATTAACTTTCAAACCCCTGTGCGATATCAAGGTTCCACAGAGCCATCTGACATTCCTCTGGCTTTACACCCCACCTTCTGTAAAGAAAAGAAAAAAACAGAATTAAAACAAGATATCTCACAACCAAATGTGATAGAAGTGATATAATAAGCTCACTTACTGTTTTTTCTTTGTTTTGATCTATGCAAAATAGCACCTCGAAAGCATTCACTTCGCTTGTGCCAAAAAAATCAGCAGTGACATAGAAATCTGCTATATTCTAAATGTGTGTAAACATGACAGATGCTTAACTGTCATCCGGCTTCATTACCTCAATTTGTAGTCCACTTATAAGCAGACATCATATGTCAGTGAAGCAGAAAGGCAAGATAAAATCTCCTTACATAATTAAATCCATAATCCACTATTTTGGAATGAAGGTCAAAAGTTTTGATTAAAAGATTCACAATCAACTGCCTCCAAATCTTACCAATTTAAGCAAGGCCTATTTTAGCCTTCTCCCCTATCTATATAATAAAAACATAATTTTCAAAAAACAATTTATAGATGGAAAACCAAAAATAGAAGAATCGTGCTCCTCTCAACATGTCCAAATCAGTAACCCATGTGTCACACAGACCAACCATTAATACAATTAAGTTAGTATGTTAGTCAGTAGTTAGTACATTATAAATAGAACAAACAGAATGCAGGTAGAACCCAAAAACATAAAAACATATGGAATATCTCACAGCAATTAAAAGAGTCTCATGGTCACCTGTAATTTGTTTGTCACACATGAAATAAAAAACATTTGTTCTACATAAAGTTAGAACTCCCCAATTTGTACTGAGTCCACCTTTCAAAACACATATTTCCCCAGATTAGAAACCAAAATCCATCCTGTTCAAAGTTTTCAACACAATTTCATAACACCATGCCTGAGAAGAAAAAATATTATCAGAAATGAAATGAACATATTTCCACACAAAATGCATCGTCGTGTGCGTAGAATCACCTAAGAGAAAAATATGGATTAGTCCACACGTCCCGAGTTATCTATATGAAAAGAAGGAAAGAAAAACGATTAAAGCAGTAAATGAGTAGAACCTGTTGGAATTAAAATACCTTATGACAGGAACAACGATTTCCAGAATTATCATGTCAATTTCATATATCATGCAGGTGTGTATCGCAAAAAACCTTATATTTAATATTGTCTGTGTGTCTAACCCAAATCCTAATTAAATGACCAAATTAAAAACTGAAGTCTCCAACGGTGTTGCCGGCTGTAATGTCATTTCAACATCCTCCCAGACCCACTGCACATTGGTGTCATACACTGTTTCATTCCACCATTTCATATAAGATGGTCTGCAGACAGACTTAGTACATTTTCACTGTGTAGCACTCCAATGTGCTGTGTCCCTTGCGTCTGGGGCAGAACTGCGTGCACAGACAGTTCAGCCACAGAAACAGTAAGACAAAAATGCAAATCACAATGAAATAGAGTCAATCAGCCAATTATCCTCAGTATATAGCAGGAGCCTAATTCCTACTATACCTAAGCATACAGAGAAAGTGTAAAATGTTCATCACAGCCGGGGTAATTCAAACACACAGCGCTGAGACACGCAACCATCTAAATGGTTCGAAACAACAAAAATATAAAAATAAAAATCAACTGAGCAAAAATCCATACACCCGGAGACTGGCCGCTCAGATCATCACAGCATAAACTACACATTCACTGAACTTCAGAATAAAAATGCGCGGCCATAATCCATGCATACAGTGAAAGTGCGCGTACACTTTTATAGCGTCGCAGTCCTGCATTTTCAAACAGAAGCTGCGAATCGTCTGCCGTCACTCCAACGGCTCCCCCACACACACACAGCTTGATACACACGCACTGACACACACACAGCTACACACGGACACACAACAAGACACAGAACGGCCGATAAGACGCACAAAGACACATAATAAAAAGACAATGAAACACAAAGCACACACTCACACAGAGAAAACTACACGCTAAGTCAGGCAACCAAAAGGACAAACAGATAGTATAGCAAAGTAGGAGCCCGGCTATTTATACAATGCGAACAACACCTTGCGCAGACTTAATTAACTATTTCATTTACTCATCACTTCCAGTCTGCTACGAGCCGGTCAAGCTCAATCGAGAAAGCGCCGTTCAATCGACCGAACACCGACTGTTTTCCGGTAACGAGGAGGGCCGCGCCACCGTCCTTAACCCATCCGAATTAGAATTTCGCCGCAACGGATCCCAGATCCGTCCGAGCGCAGTTCCCAGAACTGAAGCCAAATGACCTTAAATGGTAAGTCCACTTTTGGAACGAGCAACTTGTTCCTCAGTCGATTCAGGCTGATTAAAAACACACCAACTATGAAGCCAATTATTCATATTTTGGGCACGGGCCGGACCCAAGGCCGAAAGCCTAGCATAAACAGAGTTTGCACCTCTGCCGAGCTTGCCAAAGCTCCCCGTTTGCTCCGTGTGTTCAACAATTAACCATTAAATCAAATATGCTCAATTTCGGTTGAAGATTCCGTACGCATTGTACACAGAAAGTAATTCTGAACACCTGGAACGCCACTCACAAGATGGCGCACACAAGATGGCGCTTACTACAAACCGAAAGCAAAAAATGAATAAACTCACCGTTCACAATTAAACACCGCAACGAATCCTCAGCGTCCCCACAGAGGGTTCCAGACCGCGCAACCGGACGAGCCTCCAATTGTTAACGTTAGTCTAGGCATTCTTACTGTAAACTATGCAATTTCGATTCTTCCTTTGTCCTTGGGTCCCGGTTTCCCGTCCGCGGTCTGATAACTCTCGCGAGACACAGAAGAGACGTAAGCAGCGTGGTGGCGTCACAGAAGTTCAGAATTTAATCCAATCAAAACACAAAGAATCAGACACACAGAAAGTTAAAGGAAAACACATTCACCGATTAGTTACCTAATATAACAAAAACAGATAGAGGAAAGACGAAGACGTCTCCGGAGACGTCCTCGGAGAAACAGTCAGCCCATGGTGCTAAGAATTGACTATTTTCTGCCTTATTTTCCTGCGCAAGAGGTTTTTGTGCTAGTAGGTGTGTTCTATTCAAATAGGGGGCAACACCTCTTGACCAATTAGAAGCCGCCTCCGAGCACCCCTGAAAACGGCACCTCCCTTACAATCTGCCGAGACATCAAAGAGACTTTTACCTCCTTGATGTTATTTGAGGTTAACCAGAACTCTAAAAATCCTGCTGACTTTTACAACTTACAAATGCCTCAGGAGACTTAGCTGTATTGTTTTAGACCAAATTGTCTTTAAGGTGAACTGCAGGTCAATAGTTTACCCCACCAGATAAGACTGCTTGTCTCCTGTGGTTTTACGACCCCAGTGGTTTCAAGTAAACGATAGAGCTAACTCAAACACTAAAAATGGTTATATTTCCTTAACACTTGTAATGTGGCAAGAAAATTTCACAGAATGACTAAAAGAAATGAAAAAAAAATAGCACAAATGTTATTTATTACAGGAATACGGAAGAAGATTAGGGCCACCAAAAAAAAAAAAAAGAATTCTGACTTTAATCTCAAAATTCTGACTTTAATCTCATGACATGACATGACTTTAAAGTCAGAATTTTTTTTTTTTTCGGTGGCCCTAATCCTTTCACGTACATGAATAATAAAATATATGTATATATTTGTTTTGATTATCCACATTTTTTGCCACCTTTTGCTTGCTTGCAGCTTTCTAAACCTCATTTAGGCAAGATCTGATAAACCTCTGCTTTAGAAAACAGGTTTTCTTTCTCTGCTAACACTGCAAGTGTTTTCATGATGCCAGTGTGAGATACACACACTCCCCAACAATACATCACAGCAGCTACTTTACGGCAGAGTCAGTCCTCTGGAGTCTGTTATCTCACAATAAGCATCCCTTTTAACTCTTAACTCTGCATTCTTCAAATGGTTTTCCACCAAATCTGATAAGCAGAGAAGGAGGATTCTGCCTTTTGGAGCTCACTGGCCCATTCACACATTTGGTAGATTGAATTAAAAGCGTAAGAACCTGGTGTCCTGCTTCAGAAAGAGAAGGTGGAGGTGGTGGAGGGGTGGAGGAGGACAACTGAAGAAAGCAGATGGTTTTCATTAACTCAAGTGTGTGTGCCTTTATGCATGGGTAAGTGTGAGACTAGCTCGTTTCTCAGCAATCATATCCCCGATGAAATCAACTTCTGTTTCTTTTTTCTTTAATGAGACTGGATGCAAGTGGAGTATTTAGAAATAGATTGCCCAACGCCGGTCCGACATTAAGTATTACACAAGGACGGATGAGTCAAAGTGGCCGATTTTAAGAGTGTATTTGAAAGACGGGGAAGCTAATAAACAACAGATGATGCCATCTGAAGCGTCTCACTCCATCTCGGCTCCGCGGAGTGCCCACTTCGGCTTTATTTACCCCCATTTGTTTCCCACAACCATCCGACCCCAGCAAGCTATTTACACCTTCAGAACAGAGGTTGGCAAAAAGAAAAAGTCTTTTCCACTTGAGTTGATTCTAAACACAGCAGCTTCTCCCTGCAGAGTGAACTCCTGCACAATAAGCAGCCTTCCTGCATGGGGTTCTCTGCGGTCCAATCTTATCATGTGCAGAGCCCCATTTGTGGGTCATTGACATGAAAACATTTGAGCAGTCCTGCTGCTGATAGTCGAGAGACTCCTTCCATGGCTGGGCCTCCTCCTCCAGTGCCCCGCCCACCATTCTCCTCTCCCGTTTGGGATTTTTGGAGGAGCGCAATGAAATAATACGGGAAAAAGACGTTGCCACCTTCAAAATAAAAGCACATCAACAAATGTGGAAATTTAGAGGAACGATCCTAAGGTTTTTCGTCATGGAAGTATCACATGCAGGGACTTTAACTTCATAATTGATAATGAATCAATATAAGCACGTGCAGTTTAAGTCCTAAGAGTATTTTGCAAAAAAAATGGGGGGGGGGAAAGACGCCTCCCTATTTAATTACATTTTATTTTGAAAGATTCTACCGGAAGTTGTTTTCGTAGTGATGCTGACTTAACTCTACAGTCGCTCTCCTCTGCTCCGGTGCAGCATCTGCCTTCAGAATCCGCGGGGCGCGCAGTATGGATCCGTTACGCATTACGCACCGCCGTGTCCTTTTTGGCACAGTCGGTTTCCTTACGCGCGTTTCTTAGTGCATTTTTTAGACATCCGAGCTGTGAAAAAAAACAACTCATAAAGTTTGACCTCCGATTGCATTGGAAACAGAAGAGGGAGAAGAGAGGAGATTCTCGGATACTTTTTGTTTTGTTTTGTTTTGTTTTGTTTTGTTTTGCCAAAAGCGCATCAGTCCTGTTTCCTGGACTTTGGATGTAATTTATTCTCCTCTAGATTTTTGGTGTCTGCTTTATGTGGAAATTTACTGTTGATGATGGGAGACTCCGTGTTCCTGGACAGGCAGCACTCGTATCTTGTAAGTAGTCAGCTGAATACATTGTAATGTCTCAACCCTCCCTGAGCGCATTCATCCGGTTGTCTGACAGCGCGCGTGTGTGAGAGTAATGCTGTTGCTTGAACCCTTAAAGCGTATGTGTGTGCGTGCGTGTGTGTGTGTGTGTGTGTGTGTGTGTGTGTGTGCGCGCGTGTGTGTGTGTGTGTGTGTGTGTGTGTGTGTGTGTGTGTGTGTGTGCCAAAAGTAATGCAAATTTAGAGTTGTTTTTCTTTTTTTGAGAAACAGTTTCACGTCGTTTTTAAATCAAAACCTACAATTTTTGTTACTTTGACGAGTATTACTTTAAAGCGAGTCAAAACGGACTTCCTCTTAAACTGCCAGTGAAACCAACATGCAAAAAACTTCCTGTGATGGAACGTCTTAAGTTTAAGTATGCATTCAGAGGAGGCGTGAGACCTCACGTTTCCTGTTTATTTTGCTTTTTTCCTTTCCTTTTTTTTTTTTTTTTACTTTTCAGAAAAAAATGAAACAACTTACGAGCTCAGTGCAGGGCTGTGCAGAGAAACAGGTGTTGTGTTACATGCTACACCCTCTCAAAGCTCTGCTGTAAAGGGATGAAGGCAAAACACGCAGATATGGGTCAAGGCTTTGAGGACGCATGAGGGTGACTGTGAGAACCTGCTTCAAACTGAAACACACAGCACTTCTCAGATGCTCGGAGTTGACTATTTAGCATATTTGTGGCAAAGATTAGAAAGGCCAAGGTTGCGAGAAACACAGCAGGTGGTTCTCAGAACAGGTTCTTTTTAAATGTGGAGTTGGTTTAATCAGTTGCTGTTTTTCATGAGGGGATTTGTGGTTCATTGCCCAGGGCGGCAACGCTTTAGGGGAGCCAAATTGTAAAGAGGTTAAGGTCAGTTGCACCCAGAATCAGTTTTATATGTGCATATTGTGTATTCAGTATGGCAATGGTGTATCTGACACAAATCAAAAAACCACAGGGACTCGTTTTGGTGCCAACTGATACTTCAAAATATAATAGCAACATACCTTAAATGCCCTCTGCAGTACATCACAAAATCACCACCATACTATAGCTAATGCAAATAAAGAAAAAGAAGCTTAATTCAAAGTTTTAAAAGAAACCTATGGTATTTAATCATTTCTAGCTCAATATCTACAATACTTCACCTGATCAAACCAAATCTGAGCTGTTTTACAGTATACAGATATTATATTAAACACAGTGAGATGTCATAAAACCAAGCATAGCCACTGATTTATATATATCCACACAAAGTGTGTTTTATTGTCCTCCCTTTCTTATCCCCATCATCCCACCTCCCTCGTTTCCCCAGTGGTGAGGGATCCGAAACGGACTGCTCCAGTGGTCTGTCGGATCTTTATGAGCAATGTTTCTGTGGCTGGGAGTCCCCCATAAAACATCGAGCACTGATTGGGAAACAATATGATTTTTCTTTGGCTTTCCAGGCACAATGTTGTGGTTTCAATTAGGGCTTTGTAGCTGGGATGAGTGGTGTGGAAGCTCTGCCACGCTGCCCACAGTAATGACTCCTAAAATCCAACACAAGCCTTTTCTCAATGTAATTGTCAGCTATGCTGCATGTCATCATCCTTAGGAGATTGTATTTGATGCGTGTTTGGATGTGCCTTTGTTGGACTGAGATTCTTTCCTCTTCTTGTCAGCCCAATAAAACACTGAGGGAACCCTTGTAGAAAGCTTCCTGATAAGTTATACAAGGAGTGGCATTCTGAATATAAAAGTAGACTAGCAGGAGAAGATACAGTGATTTATTGGCCTAAAATTAATTATTCACCTGTTATTGTTAATCTGCTGTTAGCACAACAGAAACCAAGAATCAAATACAGATTAGTTATTAAGCGTGTCATGTAACCCCATAAAGTTACAACTCAGAAAACTCTAGCAACTTGTACATTTTGATATAGATTTGGAAACTAAGGAGGTTCAAGATTCCAGTTTTACATCATCTAAGCTTAGTGATGTAGGAAATATTGTCTACACCTAAAATGCCTTCAGTTGATTTAAGATACTCCCATTTACAACTCTGATCCCCACAGTATCGTAAAAGCTCTTCACCAAAACGTTTCTGTGCCTGGACTTTTGTGTGTACTTGAGCTAGCTAAATTGAATTAGTCAATCTAGATCAGATGAGCAGGTAAACAGTTTGCTCGCCCCTCTAGATTATCATCATCATCGGCAGCCAGCCTCTAGCGAATGTAATCAGACAAATTGCAGTCTACCCCTTTGCGCTCGGTGGAAAATTCAAACCACATGAGCAGCTAATCGCATTTATTGTTTTTGGTAAAAGGTGTGTATTCAATTCCGTCTGTTTGTCCGATAAAATTGGGTTTTCCAATAACACTAAAGACAACAGTGGGCTTTACGCTCCAAATTTGTCATTTCAAACCAGAGGTCGCGCGCACCCGGGGATGCTTTGCTGTCTAGCTGTCCGGTTGTGACAGAGAAATTAACGAACAAGGAAGTTTAAAGGAAGTCAAGCCTTTAGAGCAGCCAGTCCACACTGATGGTATGCCAATAGTCAAATCAAAGCTGCCTTTGTCTTGAATCATTGCTCTTTGTTTGCGAGTGTTGGCAGTTTGTTACAAGTTTTATGCTTATCGAAAGACTGTCATTTAAACAAAGGATTTGAGAGACTCTGTTCTTTTGCATAGTGCAACAGCATCTTCAGGGGCTCAAATAGCTGACCAGCAGCTGTTGGAAGGATGGAATCTTTTTTCTTCTCACTCTTGACATTTTGCTATGTCACAATGACTATTTTGTAAGTACTTTATTGGAATTTTGTGTTCCAGAGCAGTGCAAAGTCTTGCATAAATTTGTGTCCTCAGGGTTTAATGTCTATGCATGTTTTAGATGTGCCTCTGCTCGAGTACACCTGATTGATAGGATTGCATTGCCATACCAAGAAGCCTAGCAATCACTCGTTTATTTTAGTCAGGTATGTGGTTGCAGGGAACCATCTAAAAAACCTGCTGAACAATATAGTTCCTGAAGACAAGGATTGAAAACCACTGGTTTAGATTGATTTATATTCATAGAATGATTTTATTTGCAAAAAATGTGACATTTGGACTCATCAAAATTACGGACTAGTTTGGGTTTCATAGTTACATTGGTTTGTAACTATGTAACAAAATCTATAGATGTTCAAGAGGTAAGGCAATTTGTGCAAGTAGGGTATTTTTAAACTTCCCCCCCACCTTTGTTTCCATCTGAGTGTCACTTTTCCAAGAATTTCAATTTGTTCCTTTGCCTGCTCTGTAATGCCAAGAGCAAACATGTTGCAGCACACCATTTTCTGCTTACCTGATGATGTGTGACGACCTTCTAGCAGCGGTTACAAGTGTTTGCTTTACTCCCGTGCCACTCCCAGTACAAACAACTCGGGCCCGAAAAGGTCTACAATGCGTAGTCTCATAAACCGTCAATTAGATTTAACTGATTAAGTAAATCTTGTCTAATTTAAGGTTGTAAAAAAAAGGCACAAACTTGGGTGAATCAACGGCACATGTGGGTCTCTAGTCATCTGCCGACTAGTTTATTTACATTGATTACATGTTTTCCAAAGCACACCCCGACCCAGGAGGAGAGCTTAGCAGGACTGGACATTTTCTCCACAGGGGTGCAGTTATTTGGAATGTTTATGCTGAAAGAAAGCTTAGCTTCAAGTACAATCTCCTCTTAGTTCTACTTTTGGGAATGAAACCCCTTTTGCAGACACCAATTATGACATGTTGAGAGTGTATGTGTGCCATTAGTTAAGGGAAAATCCTAACCAACCTGGTAAATTGTGAAAATAAATCTAAAGCTGTTGGTACCTTCTCTGGTGGCAGTAGAGCTGTTTTTGCTCCACTGGACAATATTTAAAGTATTAGCATCCTGTAAGGTCTGTTCGCAGGTTCTCCACTTTGCTTGAATCCGACAGGATTCAGTCTTGATATCGCAAAGCGGAGAGCCGCTATGGCAAGGCTAGAAACGAACACCGCTCTGCGCATTCCACAGCTGTCACTTTTGGCCCGTCACGACAATGCCGCCCGTCCCTCGTTTTTCACCGTGTCAGGCCAAAAGCACTTGCTTTATTATCAACAGCATGGGGAGAAGTCCGCCCCTCCTCGAGACTTGTCTTTTTATGGAGACGGACCGAGAAGGCTTAGAGGAGAGCGGTGGGGAGAGAGTTCTGTTGAGATCGGATCCAGCATGCGCAGAGCCAGATGTGCTTCCAGCAGCAGGGGTCTGTCTCCTAACCGTAGCGAAATATGCATTGCCAGGAGGATGATTTATACCTGACACTCCTGCCATGCTTTTGTTTAACCTGAAGATGTTTTCTTTCGTTCTCAAAGCTGGGGAAAATTGGTTGAGCAGGGTTGGACCCTTTTAGCCCTCACTGTGCAGAAGCCGTTTGACAATAGCAGTGTTTGCCATGTCACTGTGTAATATCTTAAATCAGAGCCCTCAATGGTGCAGAATTGTGAAATGACTTGGATGAAAGGCACAGCTGATTATTCTGGGCTTTATAAGCACTAAAACATGCTTGGATGCTAACCAATGGGAACAGTTTGTGCTGTCCCATGTAGAAATACCCCAAGACAGCTGTTGCTCCATACATGACATAAACAGCACAGCTATGCCAAACAACAATAGCTGCCGAATCCGATCAGAATGCAGCTATTTCCCCCGCTCGAGTTGCAAAATAACAGACGAGAAGCAATCTTCCGCCCGCACAATAAACTTTTACGCTCAAACTGGGTTAGAAGTTTCCTCTCTTGGAAAAAAGTCAACAAGCCATAAAGGTCAGGCAGGGAGGTCTCTGTGGAATCACTACATCAAGCATCAAGTCATCTGGTGCTGCTTCAGTGCGTCTCCGGAGGTCAGGGAGCATTTGACAAGCCGGGTCTGATTGTTTTTACTTGAACGAGGCAGATGTGTGATTCTCTTGGACAACTTTCTGGGAGTTTCTTAGTTGACTGAATTAGTTGAGCCATCTTGTTGAAAAATGTTTTAAAACTTGGCTATAGTGCTTATTTTAGTTACGAGAATATTGTTAGCATGAGGACCATCACTAGAATGTTGAGATTTTTTTTGTTTTGTTTTGTTTTACAGAAATTGAACCAGGTGAGGCAAGTTCTGGGTAGAACGTATTGACAGAGTTTTTTATTAATCATAACTAATATATTTTTTTTGTACAGTTTTGGCTTAATTGCTGTTCTGAGGATGTTGTTCTTTCAGCAAATGGCATTTTTTAAGTCTTTATACACCAGTTAACGAGTATTTGTTTACTAAATTAGTTGACGGTTATTTCAATAACTTGAAAATCATGATTAATTTAATTTGTCATTTCAGCTAAAATGGTGATGTTAGCTTAGATGTAGACCTTTTTCCTTTTTTATTTTCACCAACTGCCATTTGTATGTTGAGTAAAGGAAATTACATTTAAATGCAACCTTTATATCGGTTTCTTTTTAAAAATAAGTAAACTACACTAGACTTTTAAGACTTATTTAACAGCAATCAAGTTGTTTTATGAATTTCTTACTTAAAAAAGTGCTGCTACTTTGCAAAGAATGGAACAATTGCATAATGGGGACACAAATTAGTGAATGACCTTGATTTTGTGTGTGTATTGCTTAGGAAATCCAGATTTTGAGTTGGATTTTAATAACTAAACTACTGCTAGCTGCCTGTAATGATCCGAGGTTTTTCAAATACAATATTTATCAATAGATGCATCATTTATTATAATGTTGCTAATAAAAATAGGGAGATATCCTCAAGGTGTAGAGCACAAGTAAATATGGTTTCTGTCTGAATGACCATGATGGTGAGTGAAGACTGTCAAAGATTACCTGACATGATTTCCATGTCTCTGACTTTTATGTCTGACCATTTGATTGCCAGACATGAAATCAAATTATCAGGTTTGTAGAGAACCTGAAATGTCAGACATGTTGGAGTCTTACTGACCAGATAGCATCAGTCAGGTTTGCTGACAGGAAGTCGGAAGTCAAATTTCCAGCCGGGTGACATATCAGAGAGCCTCGCTGAGGGAACCGTCCAGACACAGAGCAATGCAGATGATGCCAAGAATAACACAGATATTTAGGTCAAGAATCACGCATGTATTTAGAGTAGTAGGAACAGTGCACGTGCATCGTGTGTGTTTGTGTGTGTGTGTCCCAGGATTTCAGAGGGCTTTCAGAGTTGATTAGCTTCTCTAAGGCAGTGGTGGAATGTGAGGATCAACAGTCGTTGTGCGTTCAAACTCCGAGCTCGTTACCGTGGTCGTGAACGTTGCAACATTATCACCTTTCATACGAGTGGCATCTCAAGGCGTTCTCTCTCTTTTTTCACTGCAGAATGTGTAATTTGAATTCAACACTGTCTCTAGGAATTTACAGAACTGCACATTAAATGGAGGCCAATTACATTTAGTCTTTGGTAACATTAGAGACTTATAACATTAAGAATATTAATTTCTTACGACAGCATGGAGTAGATTCAAGTCTCCATCATGTCTCTTCCTCTATCTATGCTACATATGATGGCGAGATTAATAATTTGATTAATAACGCATTCATGTCCTAGATACTTGGGTCTAGACTCCCAATCAAACCAAATCCAAGCCAAGTTTTGATACCGATCATGACTAGAGCTGAAGATTTTTCTTCAAGCACGCATTGGGAAGATAATAAATAGCTTACATGTTCATTAAACAGCCCATTAGCACTATTGAACCTACTTTACTGTATCTTTACTAGGCAATTAACAGCCAAGCTTTTTTTACAGATGTGTTCACACACACTGACAGACACAACAATCACATTGTGATCAGTTAAAGTTTGTTGGTTGTGTTGCAAAGAACAGCTACAGTGAAGCATTGTGTTCGTTCTCGTTCCGTCAGGAAATCAATAATAGACAGCTGCTCTGTCAGTGACCTCTGTTACACGTGCACAGACCGTATGCATATAAACACACGCACAGTCATAAGCTACTTTTGCAGAGAGAACAAAGCTCTACTGGGCCGTGTTGGGTGTGGTGTGGGTCTTCAGGAAGTCACACTTGGCTAAAACTTCCTGAACTGAAACGAGGCTGCAGCTCGTAAATTGCTAATTTCATTTCTCTTAACAGATTTCACAGATGAGCCGCGCAGTTGGTAGCATGGTGTCTTCCTGCATTTTGGTTGGATGAATGCCAGTAGAAGGACATGCTCAACCAGCCACTGTCATTTATGCAAAAACTACCTATTGAGTAGAAAAAGTCATTTCGTTGGGTGACATAAGCCTTCAGTTGCTCAAAAGCGGTTTGCATAGCTAGCTCCAAAAAAAAAAAGAAATACTATTATAATGGGTTGAAGGCTGGTGAGGAAATCTTTGGTTTGGTAGTTTCTTATGTAACTAAACAGTTAAGTAGGTTAAGTTTTGTCACTTTATAACTTCTGTACATTGTTGCCAACATTGGTTAGTCATGAAAAAAATAATCTGCCACATGAAACTTTATCCAGTCTTGTCTGTGGTACAAGGTGAAACTGTAAGCTGTCATTACAGCATGAAATTGAAAAACCTTTTTCTACACATTTACTTTTAAGGATGTTGAGACCCAGCCAAAGCACAATCGCTTAGGGTAACAGTGTTCTTGTTGCATTTGTTAGCACATTAGCACATATTAAAAGGTTCCTGTCGCAACGATTTTTCCTGCTCGGATTTTAAGTGCTGTGGAAAAAGCATTTAGCCACTCACTAAATGTTTTAAGTCAAAAAACAAAAACGAATTCCCTGCCCGACACTCCTAATCGACCACATTAATTGAAACATAATGTGACTTCAGTTTCACGAGTCACACCCAAATCTGATTAATGCCAGAGCTGTAAAACCAAAAATAAAACATCTTTGACAACGTTCAGTAAATGTCAAAAAAACATTCTGACTCTATCTAAGCTCATCGTCGCCAGTCTGGAAGTCCAGATTTTTATCAAGATTCTTTGATAAAAATTTCTGACCAACATCCTTGGATTTTGCAGGACAATAATGCAAAGCACACCAGCAGGATTAACTCTGAATGGCTCAAAAGCAAAACAAAAGATTTGAAGTGGTCCATTCAAAGTCCAGGCTTAATTGCAAATCAATATACTGTTGCGTTACCTGAACTGGGGTGTTTAGAATCCTCAAAGTGATGTTGATGACTTTTTCAAAGTTATGTCAAATGCTTGGCAGTGAACAAGCAGTTCTTAGGTTTTGGAAACAGGCTTGGATAGTTTTTTCATATGAAATGAAATAATGATTTGAAAACTGCATTTTCTATTTGGTGTGGTTATCTATGTCTTATATTTGAGTAGTTGGATGATCTCAAACATTTGTGACAAAGCAAAAGCAGAAGAAAATACTAGCCTGTGTGTCTGAAAGTGACCACCTCTATTTTTCACTCTGTCATTTTGATCACCAGCATCATCCAGATTCTGAGGAACAGACCTAACGTTTTATAATCCCTGCTCTTCAGCTACCTCAAAGGATTAACCCAGAATTTACGTGGGACATAAAGAGTTTTATGGAATCCTCACTCTGATCTTATTGCATTTAAAGAATATGATGGAGAGAGAAAAAAAATGCAGAGGCAAGACCACGAAATTGTGTTGCAACTTTTTAAGCTTCTGTTCTTGCCAATGGTGCGAAAAATAAACAATTCCCTAAGAGGATCAACACATAATCTCATATCCATGAAAAACCATCACTCGTCTGAATGCATCCAAGTTATGTGGAAATGGAAGTTTGTTTAAACACAGCTGCTGAAAGGGTGAGGTCATACAGTTCGTCTTGCTGGATTTACCATGTAAAAGTGCTTGTTTGAAGCAGTTCAGAGAGATGTTAGCCTTATCATGAATGACAGTTGTAGCCCCGTTTCCTGAACAAATACCACCAGATCCTAAAACACGCCCACATGCAGACTGTGAGCGGCTGAGTTTGTCGTGAAATGTCAGGCTTTTGGCTAAAGTCGTATTTTAGAAGATGGCACCTGTTCCAAATAAACCACATTAATGTAACGTTTGAGCTTAAGAGGCTAATTTCTACAAATTGGACAGTTTGTTCTGTGCTTTTAATGGCAGCTGAAAAACACAACACCGGGCGTGTTGTTGGCACATTTTCTGTTGCCGTCATCGCTCTGGACGGCTTCAGCTCAAGCAGTGAATTTTGTCGATGTAATTTTTTTTAATGCTTGCCACATAAATATGTCGACAGCTGAAAGTCAGAAACCTCTCAGCCTTGAAGGTGTTTAGATTGTGCGCATTGCTGAGCCTGAGGATGAAACCCGAGGAAGCATGACTGGAGCTGAAAGTATTTCAATTGCCTGGATATTTCCATTCACAGTCGGGTCTAAAAGATAAGATAGGAAGATTTAGATTCCAGGTTAACATCCGGGCGCTGACACATCGCAGCCTTTTGGGCTAATCTTCGAATCAAATTTTTTAAAACATTCCTGCATTGATGGGTCACACTACTTTGCTGGGAGTGTTTTCTGTTTTGCCCAGGCATATAAATCTGTGTGTGTGTGTGTGTGTGTGTGTGTGTGTGTGTGTGTGTGTGTGTGTGTGTGTGTGTGTGTGTGTGTGTGTGTGTGTGTGTGTGGTGTGTGTGTGTGTGTGTGTGTGTGTGTGTGTGGTGTTGTGTGTGTGTGAGGGAGATCCAGTTCTCACGGTGCTAGCATGGCATAACATTTGTGCTGCAAAAAGTTGATGGGAACCTTATACCCATGGGTCCACTTACGTAATTATTTTGACTGATTGACAGATTAATTCGACTCGAATGCTGAGGCCTGCTCTTTATTCAGTTTGCATTAGATTCTTCCGTCTATGGAGGCACATTTGGGAGATATTGTCTTGCAAATTCTCTGGGAACACAAACTGCTTCAAACTCACATGACTGGTGTTTGGTCTCTTGCTGCTGTAACTACAATATCCTCAGTGCTGATGTGTGAAATATAAAGGAACATTTTCATACAAATATGATTTCAAAATGCAAAATAAAAAAAGGGGGGCTTTGATGATTGCTTCTCCATTTATCCTCTGTAGATGACTGTTGACTGCTTGTGTTGGCTACAAGCCAGGAGTGGTAATTGGTTTAGAAGTGTTTGGCATTGGTTTGGCTTCCACAGAGTTTTGACCTCAATTTCATACCACAGAATCCCAGAGCAGACATCAGACTCTCAAACACCCTTTTACACACTCAGAGCTCAAAGACAAGTCACTGATGACTCAATTGAAATGCATTGGGAAAAAAACCCAACAACAACAACAAAAAACAGCACAAGCTTCAGGCAAAAATAACTGCAACATACAAGTTTGAATTACTGAAAACAGTCACACCTCCTATTTATATACTGGGTTATGGGTTGGCTTTTTCAGGATATAGACAGGAATAGTTTGTGACCCAATGTGAGTGCTGTAAAATGTTCTTGACTTGTTTGAGCATGCACATAGTTTCTTTGCCGAGATCCCAGTAGCAGCTTATTACAGTCTCGGTTGCAGGGTTCAACAGTGGTGGTGGTCCTTGAGGTGGGCCCTATGTCACACTTTGCTACTACTCTGGCTGCAACTATACTCTAGCCCTGTTAGATAGATGGAATAGGTTTCCCAGATTGTTGGAAAAATGTTTTGGACTTGCCT
Source organism: Poecilia picta (assembly GCA_033032245.1). Classification (NCBI taxonomy): domain Eukaryota; kingdom Metazoa; phylum Chordata; class Actinopteri; order Cyprinodontiformes; family Poeciliidae; genus Poecilia; species Poecilia picta. The sequence continues at coordinate 8,110,901 of CM065354.1, forward strand.
TCGGGGCAAGTGCTAATACCGCGGCAGCAAACTGAAACTATAATATATTTTTTTTATGTAGACAAATCCAACATTGGAATGGTTATGTACACCATGAACTGGTGATTTTGGTCCAGTGTTGCATGTTTCCACAGAAAGGACAAGGTTCCTGAAAGCCAAATTTGGCTTCACTGGGAATGCCTGGTCCATTTCATTGTTTTTAACCCCAAAATGTCTCTAGCATAATCCCATCAGCTGCCAGTGACAGCTGATTAAGAGAATGTTTCGACATATTTTCTTATGTTATCAGTGGTTGGCCTGTCATGCGCAGATAACAGTACCACAAAACACACAAAGCCCATGCACTTCCTCAACTTCTCTTTCCGGCCGGGTCTTGATGCATCAATTTCCTTCCCTTTTGCTGCTTATGTAACAATTATGCAAGGCTTTAATTCTCGAATCTCAGTCCTCATTATTGCCACAGGCCCTTCGCATTATTCTGTCTGAAGAGATGTTTGAAGTCCGCCTGAGGCTTTAGATGTTCTTGCCAGTGATTCGGGTGGTGATGGTGGGGGGTAGCTGGAGCACACACTCCAAGTTGCTCACTCTTGTCACCAAGCCAGCAAGGACTCATTAAATGCAAAGGGAGCTTTTGCAACAATGTGCGGTGAAAGTTGAAACTTTTGTTTTTAAGTGCTTCACAGCTCGTGTTGACATCATGTAAATCTACTCCAATGCCTCGGCCGATGTCATCTAGAAGAAATTTAAAGTGAATCAAATAAAAATGGCATTTGCTGGGTCTGTTAAAAAACCATTAAGACAGACATTTTAAGTGCTCTGTGTATGTTTTGAAGGAAATTATTCTATGATCTTGTTGAATTGAAGCTAAATCAAGATGTGCATGGTGTGTAAATTTGATTAAACAAAGCACATTATGTTTTAAATTCATCCTGAATCATATAAACAGTAACACTATCAATATGTGTCATGAACAACATATTCAGTTAGGTTATTTTGGAAAATGATTAGAAAGTTAAAGCAATAGGATCTACATAGCATTTTTACTTTTGCCCCAATATTGTGAGAATGATGCCCTGCTGACTGAAGGTTTTAAAGATCCTGCATTTTCTACTTCTTTTGATTTATAAAGCGCTTTTTTTTTTGACAGCGTTCTCTACGACAGTCATTTTAGCACAACTTAAAGCTACATATTTTCAATGCTAATATTTTGTATGCTGGTTAGAGTATTTCACAATGATAAATCTTCAGGAAATATACATTTCGTGAATTAGTAACACTTAATCCACTCTAATGCCTTTAATCCAAAACTAATCCACTCAACATTTTCCTTTTGTAAATGGCCTGGGTCTTGGTCAGTGCTATGACTAAATGTCTTTTTATTGACATTGCAGCTTTGAGATGGGATGATAAAAAACATAGTTAACAGTAACCAGAATATAAAGGAATTTTGCAATATTTTGGGGAAAACTAGGACTTCCTGTTTTTAGTTTACATAAATAGAGACAAACTAATGAATCACAAACTGTGTTTCATAAGATCTCTAACAAATATGCAATAATCTACTAAAGGTTCTAAGAGTTTTTATCCTCATAAAAAATAATTCTAAGGCAATTATAATGCCAAAAAACATACAAATGTTTTTATATTTTAACATTAGTCACATCAGCTTATGTGGGCTCTGGAGCCCTGCAGTTCAAAATATCTTAACATTGGCCACATCTAATCATCAGCAGTCAATGCTAATCATGGTGTTGCCATAATGGAGTATATGCACACTATTATAAAATGGAAAATAACTCTTATTTAGAAAGTCAGACTGTTTTTGTCATCTAAAGTGACGGCATGACCTCATATTCTTGGGTTAAATAACCTCAACATTCTTGAGTTAATAAAAAAAAACAGATAAATTGCTTCTGCAAGGATGCATGCATAACATGGATCCAAAAAATGTGCTTGTTTTCCTTTCAACAGTTTAAAAACAGGTGGGAAAGGCCATTAACTGTGAATCTGGGACAGATAAGTATACAAACACTGCAGCACACACTATCATCACTCGCTGGCAGGGCGAGATGGTCAGTAATTACAAGCAGATGTGAGTGCTGGGGAGGTTCCAGGTCAGTAAAATCCATGTATTATTGAGTTACTCATGCATGTGTGAAAGCCAACTTGTAAAAAACAAACAATACAGAAAGAAAGAAATAAGAAGCAGTGTTGGAACATACTTGTACATTCCTGCAGCTCAGTGTTAGGAGTCCAAATCTCTGCTCAAGGGTCATTTAAAACCAGCTGCAAAACGTAAAGCAGAGGAAAACAAACCACGAGTACAATATGAAATTTTGGAAAGCTCCTTTTGTGCTTTAGTGTCCCCTGTTAGAAAGTTTCTCCATAACCTTCCTTGACCTTCAAAAAACACACTTCTTAGAAGTTTAAAGAGGTAATGATAAGTTTAGCATAACTTTTACTGTCATCACAATAGTACCATGAAATATTGTCATAAAATTTTAAGTCCAAATCCCCCACCCTTACTTTGTGTTTCGTGCTAGCTTTTCTGGTTATTGCCATACATATAAAATTGTTATTATAAGTGAGATTGTATTAAAATTACAGGAAACTATACAACTATTATGGCTTAAAAGAAACATTTTATAAACAGGTTAAATAAAAATAACATACAAAACAAAGCAAAACATGATGCTAGCTGTCAGTAAGGCCTTGCACATCTGTTGGCTTATGACAATAAATGATAACATGACTGAAAAAAAATAAGATATAATACCACAGGAGATTGAAACTTTTTCCTCGTGAGTTATTTTTCCATTTTAACAGATCTTTAAAAATGGTCTAAACAAAATTATTTGCCGTCATACTTATTTTTATTCAAATGTGAACGTACCTTTGGCACTTTTCATGCCAGAGGTGATTTACATCATATTTAAAACAACATTTGCATGCCTGCCATTATCGTTTTAAATCTCTGTCGTGTTAATAATTTGAGCAGTGCGTCATAGCAACATGCGTCCCACTGCCTTTTTGTGTGACCTCCAAGTGGGTTGCCATAGTAATATTTTTTTCACTTCCTGGCCCTTTGAGTTTCTGTATGTATATGTTGCTATGGAAACTGACTTTTTTTTGGGCCATTTGTCCCTTTGTCTAAAATAGAACAAAAACCACATGCTGCGCAACACTGTACTGAATCTCCAGATGGCATTAGTCATCTAACTGCATGGTGCGCGTGCAGTTTGAGTTATTAATCTTTCCAGCAGAGAGTTTGTCACATGGGAGCACAAAATAGCTGCAGCAACGACAGCTTGGTGTTTTCAGAATTGTATACAAGATTCTGAGCAGAGATTTCCATTTTTCAAAAGCTGTCTATAATTAGTCTGGCCAACTAATAAAATTGATTGACAATAATCAACTCAAGAGGTTTTATTGTAAATGGATCTTTGGTGTTTTTAAAGGAAGTAAAAACTAAGCAATGCATATTGAGACTAGTCCAAGGCTGAGATGAGAGTCTGACTGAATGATAATCTTAGTCAAGAAATACCAAACCTTTATCACTTATTAAGATTCACTGTTGAAGTCCAGGCTTAAGCTCTATTATAGAAAAGAAAGGAAGCAGGTAGACTCAAAAGAAAAGTTGGATGTCTTTATTGATGTGCAACAACAACACAAACCTTGGCAATTTTATGTTAGCTTATTAACTAGCCGGTGTTTGCTGGTTGAGATGATAACAAAGCTTCAAAGGCCATTTTGTTCAATTGGAAACAATGCTAGGTATCATAGTTTGGTGCCCAGATTGTTTTATTAGAACCAGAGAAGCTCTGCTTGTCTTTTTCAAGCTGCGACAGCAGCCAACTTGGATAGCAAAAAACCTCAGATTGGTGCCACGTTAGTTCTTGGTGGGAGGTGCATGCGGGTTACGCAGTGAGATGGCGGTACGACGACGCCACAAAGATTTTTAACATGTCTATCAAATACAATCAGAAGCTTGTAATAACAGCTTGTCAGATTTGTCCTCACACAAACTATCCAAACAGTTTGCTTTCACATCATGCACAGATCTCACACATTGAATGCCTTTGGAGCCATCATTGCACAGAGGCCTGACATTTGTCTTTAAATGGAATTTGTGGCCCAGTGATATATGATCTCATTAACCTTAATGGGTCTCCGTGCAATATTAGGAAATTGGCTGTGATGTTATCATGCGTGTGTGTTTTGAGCTGCTCATTTGTTCTGTCGATACAGCCAGAAACTAATTACAATGGGTTCTGTTTAATATGTGCATAATAGTAGCTGGCTGTCATTACAAGAAGAGTAAAGAAACTGAGCTCTTAATCAGCTTAGTGTTTTTGTTTTCTGTCTGTTATGTAACCATGTGGATGATATGTGTTGCGACATTTTGATGGTTTGAAAGTCCAAATATATCTGAGGTGGTTATTCTTTATAAAGCGCCACTTTAAAAGGGAAACAATATTCTAGATTATTATTCAGTATAAAAAATAATATGTTTTAACAGATTGTGTACCAGTCATTTCAGTTAACATTATAGTATGTGTAAGGAGTAAAATCGAGAGCAACATCTTGGTGTTTGTTTTATGATCCCGACCCAATGGTTTTTTGCATAGTTCTGTTCTTTGGCCTCACTGTTGCGCAGACCAACATTTTTTTCTATAATTTAAAATTTATTATGCCATCAATGATAATAAGCCAGCCAAGTGCTTCTTTAAAAGTCATTACCATTAAGGTGATCATCAGAAGCCAAGTGGGTTAGTTCATTCCTTTGTTACAAAAGACAGAGACATCATTCTTTCTACCAATCAGAAGGGCCCGATCTATCGCAAAATCTCTTAGACAGACCTTGTGAGCAGTTCTGAACAAGACTGTGGTATTCAAACGCCCCTGCCCCGACTGACACCCAGTGGGAACAGAAGTTGCAGAGATCTCATAAACCGAATCTCATTAACTTTAGAGGCGCACTGGAAGAATGATGAACCTGTAACTCAAGATCATCAACTTCACTACTCATGTTCGATCACAGATGTGATAAATGCCCTGATCCATCAATCTGTCACTTCAGCCCGCTGTGAATTGCACAAAAAAACTCACATGAGTAAGAGTCTAGGCATGTAGAGGATACGCTATGTACTATTGTTCATCAGCTGTGCAGCATGAATGACACAGCAAACAAAGTTAGCTGTTGGCTAATATCTTGGTTTGGACGCCACTACAGGTCAATCAGGCTTCCAGAGCCCAGCAGTCACGCTTGCGTTTAATCTCCCACATCGCTCGCCGCCAGCATTCCCTCAGTTTCACTCGGGCTCGTCCGTCCTGCCGGGCAGAACCGACTCAACGGTCGGCAGCCTGCTGCTTATCACAGTCTTCTCCGACCTGTTGTCTTGTCTTTCGCTGCAGACTCGTGGTCGTGCAAGGGCATGTGCGTCTTTGTGCTCCGTTGAGCTGTGAGTGAGGTCACTCAGGAGGCAAAAGGCTTTCCTCAGTCAGCGATAAGGAATGGCCTACACAGGCATGCGCTCACAACAACACAGAACAGCTGTGCTGGATGAAATGCAGCAAGGCGGCAACACCGTTTGTTGACTCGTGACCGTTCTTTTATTTGGGGGTCATGTTATCAGGATTGCTGCTCGGAGATCTACAGTTAAAAAAAAAAAAGTACATCATCTGTGTGAATTGTGTGCCATCTGCTTGCAAAATTACAAAATTATGTAAACACAGACACATTCAGAGGACATTGGTAAGTCATCCGTCTGAAAGAGGCATTAAATGGACTTTTACAAAGTCTTCTCTTTCCCTTTTACTTAGACACAAGAATGCATGACCGGAGATTGAGAAGGATCAATCTCCGGTCCATTTTTAGGTCTCAAGCAACTCATTATTACTCCATAAAATCATGAATGAGTATTTACTTTGATTAAACATGTTTTTATTGCCCCCTTGTATGCATTTTTTTGTAAAGACAAGTAAGGAATGAATGCTTATTTTGAGGGTCGGTGTAATTTCTTTCCATTTGTCCACTGTTTCCATTGTGTTTTTTAAAAACAGACACTGGAATTATTCAGATTAGTTCCAAAAGCTAAAACCAACTTTGTGAAGTGCAAACATCAGGGTAGTTTTGTGTGTTTTTTCGAGTTTAAGCTCATTCTTTCCCCTCCATCAATGCTTCATCAAGATTCTCTGTTTTCCCTCTTTACCAGAAAGAGATCATAATTTTGTGCAATTACGGAAAACAACGGCAACAAAAGGATCACATATCTTTAGTTAACATCTGTGTTGAAAGATTTATAGGGGTGAAAAATGACGACAGAGAATGCATAATTCTGTTTTATTTAGCACCTGGACTTTTGAGTTCTAAGCTTTCTTTTGTTTGTGAGTAAATGGCATCCTGGCAGAGTTGGAAAGAAAAACTCAACTACCGAGGAGAGTGGGTCTTTAAGTCCTTCTTTGTCAGAAAGTGCACTAGTCCCTTCTTTTGTGTCTCAGTCTTTTGTTAATTTTGTCTTAACATCCCCCTGGTTGTTTCCACCTCAGGGGGATTTCACCTGGAGCAGTCTGTCGGGGCGGAGCGTACGCCTGACTCCAGTCGCCGTCCAGAGCCTGTCAGAACTGGAAAGAGCCAGGCTGCAGGAAGTAGCCTACACCCGCTTACTCCAGGACTATGACCTGGGATGTCAAATAACCATCCCAAAGGGTAGGAGCAAAGCACACATTTTTTTCTGATATGATTTATAACGTTTGAGTCTTGATAATCTGGCATTTATTGCAAAATGAATTCTGAACACAAAACTGTACGTGGCATCTTATGAGACATGCCTCTTCCTAGGGGAGATTGTTCCTTTTTTCATCAAAACTGCTAACTTGTATAGATATAAAGCTATATTTGTGAAAAATAATAAAATTAAACAATTGTTGCAAATCTAGCACACGGCAATACAGAAGGAGTCGGTGGTTCTCCACTGGACTCATCCATCCTAAACGTCCCGCTATGAGTCAAAAACTGCACAATGGAGAAATTGAATCATTTCCACTCAATTTTAAGCAAAAGAGTGTGTCATCCATCTGTAGCAAAGATTAGGTCTAGGGGGGGCAACAGGTCCAAGATGGAAATCGTTTCCCAAGTTACCCTCTGCTTCTCGTTCTGTCAATAGACGTTTTGATGAAGACACTCTTTCGCTTTTTAACCACATAGTTGTTGTTCATATTACAACAGTATTAGGGCTAGGCGAAGAAAAGATAGAAAAATAATTGCTTTGCGAGAAAAAAATGCATGATAATAAAATCAGTGTGGAAGTTGAAGAAAACCCCACAAGAATAGAGTTGTAATATGAAGAAAAGCTGAAGTTGTGTAAAAAAATTGTCATACAACAAAAGTTATACTATTATCAGAAGTCGTAATATGAGAATAAAGTCCTAATTCTGAAATCATAGTGTCTTAATATTAAAGAAAACATTGTAATAGTAGGAATAAAGTTGTAATAATACAATAAAAAGTTGTAATCCTACGAAAATAAACTTATCATAAAGTCAGAATAATAAAAAAGTTGTAATCTCATGAGATTATAGTCATAATAATGCCAGAAAAAAGGTTGTAATCCTACCCATTGGTTCTGATATGCTGACTTGGCTTTTGGCTTTCTCACAACTTTTTCATGAGCCTTTCATCTGGTTTCAAGTGGGGCAAGCAATTTATATTCTCCTTTAACCTATTTTTTTTATCAATGGATATTTTTTTCCATGTTTCCAGATATCTGGGTTTCCTCAGTGTCACATTTTTCCGTACTTTCCTTCGGAGATTACGTCTTGTTCTTGCAACAGTCCACGTCACGCAGGCTAAGGGCTGCGTTTGTTCCACTGCGCTGGATAGCGCAGGAGTTAGTTTCGTAGCAGCAGCGTTGAGCAGCTAATGGATTATGCAGGGCTCTGCATTCCAGCTGAAGGTTAAACCTCTCCCCACCATGATTTAATACATACTTGTCTGTGTTGCTTATGAATTCCAGAGCTCCTGACTGCTGCCATGTGCAGGCGAGGGAAATATTTCAAATGGACAAGTGTGCGCATCTGTGAGGGCTATTTCAGCTAATGCTCGCTTTCCAGCCCCAGAATTTTTCTTAGATAATATTTATGCGAGCGCCACAGGGCTGAATTTCTGGCGTTTCTTCAAGACGAAAGAGCAGATTAAAGAAAGACGGAATTAAGGTAGACAAGAACGGACGAGAAGATGATGCGATGAGACAGAAAGTCAGCGGAGGTTCATCAGCAGGCGCTGCAAAACAGGTCTGGAGCAGAAAGAGAGTGTGGAGGTTTGGGGGATTTCCGTACGGCTTTGGGAGCCATCTGTCAAAAATCCAAACCATTTCCTATCTCCCTTCTCTCGTTCTCCCTCGGCCTCCATTGCAACATCTGCTTCAGTTTCTCCTCACAGTTTGCACCCCGTCCCTTCTGGTGTCGTGCCACGGAGACCAAGGATTTCTTTGCTCTTTTATAGATCACAAAAAAAAACTAAGTTTTTGGATCTTGGGCAGCATTCAGAGCTCCAACTTATCCAGATTAGTGAGAAATAGTTGGATAAATGTTGAAAGTAAACTTTTTCAGATTTTCATATCTATGCTGTGAATCTCTACAGCTCCTCCAGAGTTGCTGTGACTGCTTTTATGACAAGTAAACTAACTTTTTTCAGTGTATTCTGACAAAATATGAAGAAGCTCAAAGGAAATAAATCTTTTTTCCAAAGCACTTTAAATGAGATTCACTGTTACTCAGAACTCATGAGGTTCAAACAGAAGTCCTCAAGCCAGAAATGCTAATTTAACCGAAAGGGATTTCATGCATTAAGCAGTCGGTTTTGGACAGCACCGATACAAACAACGGAGCTAAAATCTTTCCAACAAATGACATCATGCTCCAAGATGCCCTGAAAGACTTGAAACTTGCTTGTGTCTCGATTTCCAGAGTTTCCTGACTGTTAATCAGCAGATCCAAGAGTCATTTATCATGCTGGGAGCTGACAGGGTGGCTTCCTTCCATCCAAACCCAAATATCCTCATGTGATTGTGAGCCGAAACTGGGCCGTTTGTTGCTGAACTTCTCGTGTGTTGCTTTTTTTTTTGTGCCGAGCTACGTAACTGTTACAGTTTGTATATTTTTTTGCCATTTTTAATGAGTCGATAAGAAATCAAGGCAGATCAAAAGAGGAAGACAGCCTGGGTAAATTTAAGATGACCATTTATGGCATTGAAAAACCAAAGTTATTAAAAGATACAGCGGAGAGTTTGTATAAGCAATCTCACTAATTGTGTTTTGATAGCAATTTCTTTTTTTGTGTGTGTGGTGGCAGATACTATTTCTAACCTGACTGTTCAATGAAATGGTTTCCCCCTGTGGTTAATTTATGTCTGCATTCCTGGCATAATTTTATTAAACATAAGACTCAGATAAGAACCTGAAGATATGGGAACCATTTGTTTCACATGATTTATTTACTTGTTTATTGCGTTTTGTTTCTCGCCTGGGACAGATGGACAGAAGAGGAAAAAGTCATTAAGAAGGAAGCTGGACTCTCTAGCCAAAGAAAAGAGCAAAGACAAAGGTAAGCAAAGCGTTTTAAACATTACAAATTGACAGGAGCTCCATTATCTTTGAGAAAAATAATGAAGAAAGACATGAGAAAGAATCCCAAAATCATTTGGTAAAATGTGTTAGGTACTGACAAAACCAAAGGAAAATGTTTTAGCCATAAATTGAGATTTTTTGGTATAAAGATAACACTTCACATTCTAAAGAGGAGCTTCATTTAAAAAAAAAGAAAGAAAAAAGAAACTTTAGCAGAAGGAGGAACGGTCCTGCCAGAACATAAAAACTAAATCTGGTTTTATAATCTGTGGGTTGATCTGAAGAGATCTAAAATGCACCACACCAATAGTCTCCTAATGCAAACACAGGTAGTCCAGGAATATAAAACTGGGTTTCTAGAAAGTTTTAAGATTGTCCACACTTACGTGACCCACTTTAGTTAATTTTTTTTGTTGAGTTGTGCAGATTTGAAATATTATTAAAGATTAAAAATTAGACACTTTTAGTTGTTTTTCAGACGCAAAAACCAACCGGTGGCAGGTTTTATACGTGTACTGTAACTGGACAAACAACATTATTACCTTCAGTCCAGTTTTAGACCTAAATGAAGCTCAGGCGTCTCCACTCCAGCTGTGCAAATACTCAGTTGGGTTACATGTGAGCTCATGTTGAGGAGAATAACAGTCAGGTGATTCATTTGTGCCTCCGAGACGTATGTCAGTTTGAAAGAGTCATAAATCTGGTGTAGTCGTCTTTTTCTACCACTGCATACATGATGGCTCAGATGCATCTGTGTGTTAAACTTATTCTTCTCTTCACGGTCCTTGTCAACAAAATGGACAAGTGGAAAATATTAATTCTGTTGCAGAAATCGGGCTGGCAGATCTTTGAACAGACTTGGAGATCGACCTGAACAAATACGACCCATTTACCGTACACTGAGCGTTACAAAAGTCTGATCCAGTCTCATCTCGGTAAACAAAATAATCCACGGAACATTCCTTCATACGTTTTTTTTTTTTAGTACTTTTGTTGAACAGCAAGTTAATCCCCACCTACCTTCACATGTTGGCATTTACACGATTCAAACCGTGACCAACTTTTCCCCCCCGGGGGCTATTTTGATACATCTGACAGCATGAGAAATGCGGTTTGGCTGTGGACTCATCTGTGAAATCCAACAATCGGGAGTCGCATCGACTCTAAATGCATTTCTGTGTTCATGTGCAATTATGTAAGGCCTTTTAACGCGGTGAGACTCCAGAGCAAACACATCGAGTCACAGTGGAAGCCGTCATGTCGTCTGAAAACCGCAGCCCTGCATTCGTGGCTGTGGAATAGATTTTTTTTTCTTCTCTCCCTTAGTTGCTCGTAGACCTGCTCTTTGAGATTTTGCATTACAGCACTCTCCAGATAGAATTTAGTCTCTATGAACATATTCAAAGGTTTGAAGCATACAATGAGAAAGATCCTCTTCAGCTTTAGGTCTGGAATAAGAGTACTTGGTTTGCATCACAGGAAAGTTAAACCCCACGGACATTTAATGCAAGTGTCCCCTTGACTCTGATGAATTTAATTAAGTACTGCTTTAGAAATGTAAGACTTTTTAAAAAAAATTAACATTTCTAAACTAATGCGTGTGCATCTGCAACAAATAAAGAAAATAAACAAATAAAAACCCATTGTTTAGCATTGTTTATGCTCCCCCCCCCCCCCCACAATCTGCAGTACTTTTGGATTAAGAAGATTAAAACAAAGTTGAATGATTCTATTTTGAACCCCTGAAGAGCCAATACAAATGACCGGCAGGCGGAGCACTGGATGGCTTGGCAGGAAGCCATCCACGTTATTTTGGTCAAGAACGCTAAAATAAGGCGGCAACGTCACGTTTCCTCTGATGTATTATTTTGGAAAACAGATGTTGCGCTTTAATCACTGCGCAAGACTTTTACTGACACCGTTTAACATGCTTTTTGGTGCTTTTAATTGCGTCTGCGTAAAAGGCCAAGCAGAAACAGATGGGATAGAGAGCCTCTGCTTGCCATCTTCAGGACTATTTTTGGTAGTTTCATGCCTCTGACTTTTTATTGTCTCATTTAAAAGAACCTGTTTCTTCCCCCTCTCCGCAGAGTGTGTACCCCAGGCCTTCAGCATACCCCTGTCCCAGGTCATTGCCAACGACAGAGCGCACAGGCAGCGCCAGGATGCCTACCGCCTGGACCCTCCGCAAAGGGAGGAGCACAAAGACTCCTCCGATCTTGTGTCATCCATTTTGCAGGTCTTTAATCACTGAGTTTTACTGTTTGGAAATGTTTAGGTACAAATGCTTACTTGAGTCAATACAAAATGGATTTTTCAAAGGAAAAATTAAAAAAATGTAAAAAAAATAAAAAATTCAACAAAACATCATTAGATAAGATAAGATAAATAAATTTTATTGTCATATTGCATGCACAAGGCGAATACAAAACGAAATTTCGTTGCATTTACATCTTCATGGAAAACTTTTGGTCCACTTGCTTGAGAAGAATTGTTTTAATTTCAATACATATGAGTCATTTGGAGAAGGACTGAGTGAACTTTGATTAAGTCACTCCAAAACTTTTATTTAGGTTGTTTTTAGTTATCGAGAACTTGACTTGTTGGTGGATCTTCTCTATTTATTGTGCCGCATAATCAAAGCAAAACAAATTCAAGTTTAAAGATACAATCTGGATTTTTGAGGATTTTCTGTAGAATTCATACACTGCAAAAACGCAAAATTTCCAAAGGTTCTGATGAACTTCAAGATGATTCTTTAGAAAATATGTAGCAGGATTGTGATCCTGCAATTTCTGGCTCCATTTATGTGACTCATTTATCCCACATTCCATGCATGAAAAAAAAAATCTTTTAAAAGTTACATTTTGTATTTAGTCAAGTTATATCTGTCTAATCTGAAGCATTGAACAGGGACAAAAACAAGCAATCTGTAAAGGAACAAAAACTTTTACAACCACTGCATTGCGGGTTTCAATGGAGAAAAACACAAATTAAGACCCTGGATGGATGTTTTGTTTAGTTCGCCACCAAGCGACCCTCCAATAAAGAGTTATCCAGCAGTAACTCCTCACTCAGTTCCACGTCAGAGACGGCCAATGAGTCGACGTCACCCAACACCCCCGAGTCTGCACCACGAGTCCGCCGGAGGGTAAGAAAGCACTTTAATCGTCCTCCTTCCCCTCCTCGAATCCCAAACATGGACCTGCTTGTTTTTGTTTGTTTAATTCGCTGGAGTTAGATTGAATCAAATGCATGATTACCCACCAGGGAGGCATGTCTGTGGATTCCATCACAGACCTGGACGACAACCAGTCCCGCCTCCTCGAGGCGCTGCAGCTCTCCCTGCCGGCCGAGACGCAGAGCAAGAAGGAAAAGCACAGGGACAAACGTCTGAGCCTGAACCCCATCTACCGGCAGGTGCCCCGGGTGGTCGACAGCTGCTGCCAGCACATCGAGAAATACGGTGGGCGGATGGCCAACTTGAGCAGTCGGTGCAAACATTACGCCCGTCATGCTTTCAAGCTCATTTTTGTTGTTTTCTTCTTTCCAGGTTTGCAGACTGTGGGGATCTTCAGAGTGGGAAGCTCTAAGAAGAGAGTAAGACAAGTGAGTTGTCCAAAGTGTTTCTGATTTGACATGATTTTTTTTCTTCAATTGGTGCAAGGTTCTTCACTTCAATCCAGAGATTTGTTTTCCCTTTTCCAGAAATTGGCATTGGCTTAGCAAATTCTTTTTTGTGACTTGACAAAATCGTGCTGGCATGCAGGTCATTGTCCAGCTCGAATTCTGTCTGATTGGTGGTTCATTCTTAAGTTTTGTGGTCCAAAATTTCAGATTTCAAATAAATTTTTGTTATTTTTACGTTGTGAAATTCACACCAAAAAAATACCTGGGCTATTTAAAAAAAAAAGTAGCATTTATTAATGGCGTTGAACTGGGAATATAATACCATTCTGTTGGATGAAACAAACCTCACACATGGTTTGAATCAAAGTCCTTCACGGTTGGCACGACCACTTCTGGAGACATTATTTTCCACCGATTCCAATCAATCTAAGGGAGGTTTCATCTTCAACTGTTCAACCTTGTGCTTCATAATGAATTTCAGTCTGTCTTTGATGTTTTCCTCGTACAAATGTTCTTGTCACAACATTATCATTTCCCTCAAAAACACCAGCCAGCTCTTTCTGGTAGACATATTTGGAAAGAGGTCTGAGGGTTATCTTTGATCTTCAAATTAATCGGTTTTTGTCCTGCATGGTTTACAACTCGCACAGTCAAACAGAACTGCTCAAATCTTTCATAAATTTGCATTTCTTACATTTTTTTTGAAGCATGAGCTGATATATTATCAGGTTGTAAACCGTCAGCTGCATTGGTGTTATCTGCTGTAATGGTTCAGAGGTAATGGATGGACGGCTGCTTAGGGAGGGGAGGACGTTTAGTCAGAGTGGTATGTTGTGTTTAGAAGTGCTGATGTTCTCTTGAAGATCAACAACCTTTTTGTTGCGCATAAATCATGTTATTATTTGTGTAAACCCCAATACCTGATGGTGTGTATCTTATTTTTGAGTTTGTTTCAGATAGTCCAGGATGATTCGTGGTTATTAGAGCAAATTTCTCAAATCATAATGCATTGGAAGTGATGTGTTTTAAATCATCTAAAAAAAGCAAAACTGGAAGGAGCCGTTTGGAAATCCTCCAAAAGGCTAGATGGTCAAGATTACAACTCATACTGGCAGAAGTGGTCTGGATACAGTCGTTTAGAGGGTCAGAAGGTTGGGGATGTGTACGGGTGTGTCGCTTCAAAGAATATAATGTCCATTGTTTAGTGGAGAGGATGTTTCTGAAAGTCGCTCTTCCTCTCCTTGGCTCTCAGCTGCGGGAGGAGTTCGATCGGGGTATCGACGTGCAGCTGGACGAGGAGCACAGCGTTCACGACGTGGCGGCTCTGCTGAAGGAGTTCCTCAGGGACATGCCCGACCCGCTTCTAACCCGGGAGCTCTACACGGCCTTCATCAACACCACATGTGAGCCTCGAACATCTGCTACTTTTGGTTACCATACCGTTTCCACCTTAAAAACTACAAGAACAAATCAACCCTATGAGGAAGTGAACATTTTCCTCAGACGAGTATCTTGTTCTCCATCTTATTCCCTCCTGATCTGTGCGGGACAGTGTTGGACCTGGATGAGCAGCAGAGCGTCACGCAATTGCTGATCTACCTTCTCCCAGCATGCAACAGCGACACTCTTCACCGCCTGCTTGAGTTCCTGTCCACCGTAGCGGACCGCGCCAACGACCAGCACACCAAGGACGGTCAGGAGGTGAGGACTGAACAGAAGTATCGGGGTTGAGTAGAGAAGGCGCTTAAATATCTTCTGGGCGGTTTGTAAAAGGTTTATTTCCACCTCATTTGGTGGAAATAACCAAAAACAAGTAACAGGAAGCGGCTTGTTTAACCAAGCTCTATTTGCAGCCCTGGAGGAGAAAATGCTCTGGACAAACACTGATGGAAGATTACCAAGTGGTCTTGGAGTGGCTGTGACATCAGATATTATGTGAATGGCTGCATTTACTCTAAGATCTACAAACTAAACTGACATTTAGCTGCTGTTTTCTAAAGACGGGGAATCGAATAGGTACATATGAGGTTTTCATTTCAGAAATGTATTTATTAAAGAAAATTAAAACATGTTGAAACTGTTTTATGTTATTCCAATTTGTTTTTCAGAAACATTTTTTGTGATTTTCATCACTTTCTCACACCAAGACTTTTTTTTTTTTTACACATATTTCAAAGATTTGTTTTTCTTACTTTTTCCCTGAAGGAGTACATTTTCTTCCAGGGAGTGTTCGCGGTTTTTGCTCAAGTTCTTCTGCACATGAAAATGTTTTCGTGTGTGCGTGCCTGTGTGTGTGTGTGTTAATGTGTTTACATGACAATGAACTCAAACACTGAAAGTGGATTTAAGGCTCTCACGTCCTGACCGTGTCACAGGAAGTCCGGATGTTCCACACCAGATTGTGAAGATCTCTTCATTACTTTTTTTTGGCTGCTAGTGGTTCCCATCCCTCCACAGGGACTGGGTGTGGAAGGGGAGTAAACTGGACAAGAGAAAATTAATTGGATTCAGATTTCTGAGCTGGGATTGTAAATTGTGTTACTAAGTATGAGCTACTATGCCTCAACACAAAATAAAACACTGTGGTAAATGTGCCCAAGTGGTGAAAATCAGAGTAGAATGTAAGGCATTAGGAACAAAATGGAACGCGAGACCAAATGATCAAAATGGGAAAGTGCTAAGAAGCTGTGAAAAACTACAAAAATTCTCTTACTACTTTAACTCTAGACATAGTATACAAATGTCTAACGAGTATAACATTAATTTTGTTGCTTAAATCTATCCCATTTCAGATCCCAGGGAACAAAATGACGTCTCTAAACCTTGCCACCATCTTCGGGCCCAACCTGCTCCACAAACAGAAGAGCTCTGATAAGGAGTTCAGCGTCCAGAGTTCTGCCCGGGCCGAGGAGAGCACCGCCGTCATCGCCGTGCTGCAGAGGATGATCGCCGGGTGCCAAACCCTCTTCATGGTTTGTAGCTCTGCTCGGTGCACATATACACTCAAATTCACATTTGCTTGCTTGTGTTGACTTTAAGAGTCCTCAATAACTTGAGAAGGAACTAAACCTTATTCACTGAGCTCTCTTTTTTTTTATTGTACTTTTGCTACTTTCCCCCCACAAATATGGACTTAAGGTCTTAGTGAATGGAAGCTGTTAGTTTAGACGTGTTTAAGCATTGACTGAAGAATTCATTGCCTTATAGGTGCCCCCCGATCTGCAAAATGAAGTCTTGATGAGCCTTTTGGAGACGGATCCAGATGTGGTTGACTATCTTCTCAGGAGGAAAGCCTCACAGTGAGTCACATTCATTCACTGTCTCCATGTCTCGGTTTTTCTTCGGCCGCCTCTATGTTCCCTAATTTTTGGTTTTACCGCAGGAGTCCCGACCTCCTTCAGCCTGAGGAGCCCTTCGCTCTGAGCGAGCGACGTTCCTCCAGCGACTCCAACAAGGTGTCCAGTGGTGAAGTTTCTCCTTACGACAACAATTCGCCGGTGCTGAGCGAGCGAAGAGGGGATCCGGGGAGTCCAGCCAGTGACCAGCAGTTCCCTGCGGTGGAACAGGTGGCCACTGGAGTCGAGAGCCTTCCAAAGGTCAGCTCTGCAGAACGTATCAACTCACTCAGTCTCGTCTTTCTCCTGTGACACAAAGTAACTTTTTTTTTTTTTTACCTTTTTCAGAGGAGCATGCCAACATTTGGGGCACATGGCACACCACTCTCAAGCCAGTTCTCAAGAATCAATCGCATACAGTAACCGCTTTCAAATCAGTTACCACCTTGAGCACCATGAGCATTATGACTTCAAACTTACACCACAAAATAAAAAAATATTCAATGGGTTCTCCTGAGGTCATCAACCTACTGATATAACTGCAAAATATAGAGCTTGTATAGTTTTCTCTAAGCTAATATCCGAGATAAACACTTGAATCTGTGTGTTAGTTTACATTTTAATTGAATTATTCAGATGTCTTTTTTTTTTTTTTATATAAGCAGCTGTAGAATGTTAGTCTCTGATTTGGAAAAGATATTTTTATTACTAATTGAAAGTGTTCAGGTATTTCTGTGTTCTTATTTAAATGATGAACTTTTGCTCATAATGTGATGCTGTTACTAGGTTCCCATGGCAAACATGTCAGAGGAAGCTCCCGCAGCTCTCAGGAAGGTCTTGACGGTCTCCACGCGTGACGTCAAACTGCACCGGACGCAAAACGGACTCGCACAACCCCGGGTGCAGATCCACCCCCCGTAACCCGCCTGGCACGGCCCCCCACTCGGAGACGGGGCGGGCCGCGCCTCCACCTGAACATTAACCCCCCCGTGACAGCCCACCCGAACAGCACGCCGGGTCCCTCCGGTCACCAAGCGACGGACGCTCCCCTCCCCCCTACAACGCCCATCACCGTGTGGCAAGCTCTCAGAGCTCGCCGCAGCTCGCCGCGCCCCCCCGTCCTCCGCCGCAGCCGGCAGGCCGACGACGCCGCAGACCAACTCGGGCCAGATGGTTCCGCAGAGTTCCGAGTGGCAGGACTGGCAGCGGGAACGGTGGCAGATCTGGCAGCTGCTCTCGTCAGACAACGCCGACACACTGCCGGAGACGCTGGTGTGATCTCAAGACTCCAGTCTCCAAAACCTTTCACTGACCACCCCGCCGTCTTTTCCTTCTCTTCAGAATCCCCCTTTGAGCTCCCGCATCTCAGCGCCATGAAGTTGTTTACATGCGCAGCTCCTGCCTTATACAGACTTTTTTTATTATTATTATCTACAGCCACAAGTATTTCTTCTTTGTATGGATTTTGTGACCTCTTTTTTTGTCGCTGTTGTGTGTTAGGAGCCCACCAAAAATACCTCAAAATATATAAACCCCTGTAGAGAAAGCACCCAAATATTCCACTAAGAGTAAGTTTATCTTCCCTGATGGAAGACTTTTCTTTTCCATTTTTTAAACACATTTTATTGCTTTTTTTTTTTTTTTTTACACAAACTCTAAGATGTACGCATCATTATTTGCTGCTAACTTTTTTGTGCATTCTATTGATGTAATTCAACCACGTTTCTGCAAAGATCAAACTTTGAATTATGCTTTAATGTTAAATGTTATCGGACTGTACAATATGTAAGATAATGTAACATATGTATGTTTTCTTCAGAGTATCTCCGTAAAATTAACACACCTGCTTTGCTGGTTTGTCTAGATGCTTTTTGTCCCTCTTTTGTTACCATATTACCTTTTGAATTTAGAAACTTTCTCTTGTGGCTTAAATGCTGTAAGTTGTGCGCTCTTGCCGCCTGCTAGACTGCGGACACAATGTGCCAAAGCTCCACTAGGGGAACTTCATCAAATGTTCAAGATGGGCATTTGGACATATTTTGTAAATATTTCTTTCATTTCACAAGCATAAAAAACATCTGATTTTAAAACCAAAGTATCAGGTTGTTAAAAGAAAATTCATCAGATTCTGACGGAAAAATACAAAGTTTAGCCTTAAAGACCATTAAAATTATTGAAAGGTCTTTTTTTAACAAGTATTTCAAAATAGGTCAAATTTGGGAAAAAAAATTATTTTTTTCACGGTATTATTGATTTTTGTAAAAATAACAAAAACAAAAACATATATTTACTATAATATTTTACTTAGTGTAAAATATTAAATAAAAAAATGTACAGCCTCTTCTATAATTATTGCAACCCCTGGTAAAGTTGTGTTTTCCAAAGAATGTAAGTGTGATGTCTTGAATTGCGACAGGAAGAGATTTTTATTTTTTGTCTCTGTATTGATTCTGCAGTGTAACCCCAATCATTTACACTTGCAGTTGTCAGACAGAAAAAAGTTGTTTTTTTTTCCCTATAATACCTAACAAACAACAACATGTTGATAGAATCTAATGCTACAGAGACAAGGAGAATTCAATTGATTCAGTTTTCTTTAAAGCTGCTTTTGGAGATTTATGGCACACATTTATTGAGATAAATGTGTGCCTTTGTCATAGCACTTGTAAAATGTTTTCAGTTATCCCTTTGACTGTAGATATGGGCAAACATTAACAACTTAAAGGTCATGCGCCGCAATAAAAAAATAATTTATTTCTGAGATCTTTTGCAGATCTTTACCAGGAGTGTTGATAATCATGTGGGGCGCTGGAAATATTCTCTGAAATGTTATTTTCAGATGATAATTGATTCTTTTGCATAACACACATTTGACTGAATAATGCCAAACGGACTCAACTGATTAATCACATTGATCCAGTCTGGCCGATTCTTCTCAGATTTGACTCAGAAGTAAAATATTTGCGGGCAAATATTTCACTATTTTTATTCGCTACACAAATCATATTTGCTCATATAAATCCCTTTTCATTTCTATTGGGCAGCACAATACAACCCCGTAAAAGATGAAATGGTTTTCATAATGCAGGTGGTGCCATCTAGTGTTGGAAAAACTCACTCCAGCTTGTTCCTGCCTCCCATGTTGCAAGATTTCCATGGAAACCCACCCGCCTATCAGTACGGAGATTCAAAGCATGTGACTTAAAGCACCTTTTGGAATATATGCTAGAATTGAGTGTGCCATAGGTCTGGTATCTCCATGTATAGCAGCTCACTTTTTTATTTTATACTTCTGTGGGTTTCTTCATTGTTATAATATGAAATACAATGTATCAATCTGAATTGAAAAAAGGAAGAAAAAAAGACAGTAATGGTCCTCATTTAATGTCATGTCTTGTTGACTTAAATATGAAACCACCAGAGCTTGTTTTGTTTTGGTGGCTTTTACGGGGTCAAAGGTTATGTGTTTGGTTACTGCTTTTGTACTGTGTGTCCTCATCAGCATATGCTACCATCGAATTAAATATGATAAAGTTTAAACCTGGATCTCCTTTAATATTTTCATACTACATTTCATGAACATTCATTTCTATTCAGTGCATCTATATAGCAGCAAATCCCAACACAAAATTGGAGTTTAGGGCATTTTAGAGGAAAAAAATTAATATTTATATCTGTCCCATCAAAAGCATTTGTGGATCACAAAATTTCTTGTATATTCTTAACAACAAAACCAGGATTTGACTCACTATTTCTATGAAAATATTTGTTATATTTGGTTTTCATTGTTATAAATTAATAAAATGCTGATTTGTGTGTCTGGGTTTGATTTTAAGGAAATGTTGATGGGGCATCTGTGGTTCTATTTACTCTCGAATCCAAAACGAGAGCAAAAATCATGATTATTAATAGATGAATATTTTGTGTTGTACTTAAAATATTACACAGAAAAAGTCTATCACTAAAAAGTCTCCATGTGCATCAGCTGGCTTGGTTATGAACAATTAGTACCAGGGTCACATTGGACATCTCTAAGATAGATGTTGCTTAATTCTTCTTGGCATATTCAAACTGTTAGAGATTTCTATAAAAATGTCGGTCCTAATTAACGATAGCATCAGGTAACTGCTGCAAATTTGTTGGCTTCACATATATTATTTTAATCTTCTGTTAAACCAGATCATACAGATTTTATACCGACTTGAGAATAGGCAGAGCTTTCAGACAAATTTTCATTAAGACCGAAGGTCGTAGCTTTACGACCATCCCGTAAGGTTCATTCAGCCTGCTGTCATGTTCAAGTTTCATCCATACATTTATCAATCAGAAGTAAAGTTGAAAGGTAAACAATTTCAACTAACACCACTGCTGGTAAGCCATCCGTCCCCACAGCAGCATTTTCTGAGGTAAGGCCTCTTCTTCTGACCAAAAACTGGAGGAAATAAAACAAGCTGCAGATTAAAGTCCAACATGCACTCTCTGCAGAGTTTACTGCCTCCGTCTGTGTGCCTTGTTTGCATTATTTTGTCAGCTTTTTGCTCCGGGAGATCAAAGCGACCTCGAAGGCTGTGCTTTGTTAGGTGCTTCGGGACACAAAGAGACTGTGAAAGCTTTGTCTAGCAAGCCAGCAGAGCAGCAACAAAAGTACCGTCAGCCAGGAAGTCGGAGACAGCGATGACGTCCTTGTGCGCCTCGTCCATGACAGCTCATTTGAAAATGCAGAGGAGAAGAAAAGCGAATAAGTCTTTTCACGGCTAAATGTCAGGCGCCGAGGCATGAGTCGGGAGTTTTTGCATCTGCTTCAAGTGGTTTAGAGATATAGAGCTTTTACCTGACATGACACCTGAGAAAACATGTCTGTGGCCAAACTGTAAAGAACAAAAGGAAAAAAAAAGTTTTTTGATCAGTTTATATACAGTATATATATATATATATATATATATATATATATATATATATATATATATATATATATATAATATATATATATATATTATATATATATATATATACTGATCACCAAACTTTTTTTTCTCTCGATATCTCATTGCTAACCAGTAAAAGAGTTTTCAAGGTAACATTGAGATATTAGTCATATTTCGATTCCATCTGCTGCTACTCCATCTGTTGTCATTGTCCAAGATTGCCAGTAGAGGTCAGTCAAGAGTTTCAAAAAAATTTTATTTGACATCAAAAGAACAGCTGATTAGTAAAGTTACACAAAAGGTACAGAAATGACAGAAAGTCTAAACTAAAGATGTGTTTCTGTTTAGTGAATAGAAACATGTTTGAGCAAAGAGAATAAAAAAAAAATTGGACTATGATTTTATGTTTTTTGACTAACTGTTAGATTATTGCAGACTCCATCAGAGGTTTTTTACCTGTTAGCACAACCTTACACACACTATCTAAGATATAGTAACAAGATTTGAGTAATTACTTGGTGTGCAAGACAATGTCTGAAAGGCTAAAATCTAATGTTCAATTAATATTTACTTTGACTATATTCTCCATCATGGGTCTTTGGAATAATAATAGCATCTGATTAGATAAATATCTTCAGAAATTAATTTAAGTTAAAGTTATCCAAATTGCACTGACTGTTTCAAACACTAACTCTGCTCTAGAAGACAATCAAGGTTCTTTCACGCAGCTCATGTTTGAAATGAGCATGTCATGTTCTGCTTCAGGACGTTCTGACTAATTGGGATCAGTGTAGACACAGGAGCAGTTTGTTCCATGCTCCGTACTGCGAGTGCGCTTCTTCTGTTTTTCTTTGTCGGCTCATTGGAAAGGAGCCGGATTTTAAATAGAATTTTGCGGACCATGACAACAAAACAAAGCTGCTTTATTTTAGCGGCTAATGACTTGGCCTGGAGTAAAGCTACGCAGTTGGCCGAGCTAAAAAAAAAAAAAAAAAGGCAGAAAAAACGTATAGCTGTGCATGAACTCATCAACACGGGGAGAGTTGAAATTGCCAGTTCAAAAGCTCAGCCTTGAAGGGAAAGGAGAATTCATGCATGCCACTAAATAAAATGTGGATTTCATTTTCTTTGATCATATTTTAGGAGGGTCGTTTGAGGTAATGTTTTGTGAGTGCAACAATCTGGACAGTGTGCAAAACATTTCTTCTTGCCCATACTTGCAGAAACATTTCCACGCAGACACATCCTGAAAGGAATGTGTACCCACAAGGTCCTCATTAGTGGCCACAGTTGGTTTACTCTAGTCATGTTTTTGCTTCATGCAGACCAAAAGCCCGATCCTGAAACAGAAAAAAGTGTGCTTCCTTATTAGGCCCTTTTGGAAATCCGTGAGAGAAAATAAAATGTTTATTTGAAAGTAAGCTAAAATAAAAATGTTTAGAAGTACCTCATATTTTCTTTTCCAGACTGGTGGAAGGCAAGTCGAAAGAGCTGCAGTACATGACCTGCGTAGACGTTGCGTGACTCATGTATCTAGAAGTTTTTCTTTCAGACTGCTTAGTCTTACAGTTTGCACCAAACTTCACAGGTCTGGCTAATGCAGAGAAAGGCTGAATCAAATTTCACAGGGTTTGCTTAACCCAATGCACCTAACATATGTAGAGCTAAATTATTCTACTTAGAAAAGGGATCCTTCTTCAAATAGCAGATGTCATGGGTTTGTTGCAATCGGCCCAAATGCAGACAGTGGGACGTCAGATCGTGTTCCAGGTACTTTATTGGAAAGAGGAGAAATCCTACAGGCACATAGGAAAGGGAGGAGATGGGGCAAAATCCCTGAGACAACAGGGTGACACCAGATAAAACAAGACGAAGAAGACTGGTAAACAGGAAAATCTGGTGAGGACCAACCCAAAGGGAAGGTTTGATCCTGGTTAGTGAGACCAGGGTCAAGAAAATTGAGTAAGTCCAACAGATGAAAAGCAGATGTGAGGGAAGCAAATGGCAAAAACGTATAAAGATGGTTAAAAAAAACTTAGTAAGGTGTAATATTTGACAAATGTATTCATCCATTAATGGAACTGAGGCCTATCAATTACTTATGGGTCACTGATAGTTGACTGTGCGGTGGCGCTCACCTGACTGAATTGTGTAAAGTTTGGTGCAGAGGTAGGAGTTGGGCTCTGCCTTTTCTTTGTTACTGCCACATAGTCATTTTGGAAAACAGTTGGGGATGGTCCCTTCCTGTTCCAACATGGCTGTGCACCAGTACACAAAGGAAGGTTCCTAAAAACAAATTAGCAAGTTCAATGTCGAAAGACTGGTATGCACTCAGCATAACAGCCACGTCATTCGAGCACAAACAGCACAGCTCAGGCCTTCTCATCTGAGATTCATGTCTGACCTCACAAATGTGCTTATTCCAGAACAATCAAAATATCCCATAAACACACTCCTAAGTCCTTTTGAAAGTTTTCCTTGTGAAGTTGAAACTGTTATAGTCTCCAAAAGTGAGCCAACACTACATGGACATATGATAAAAATTAGTGGCAGAAACTACTATGCACAAGGCAAATCTAAGAAAAGAAAGACAAATGTCAAAAACTCAAGAAAAACCAAAACTAATATGAACTCAGACAAAACCAAACAAAAGGCCCAGATGATCACCTCCTCAGATGAATCATCAGTTCTATAAACATATCAAATTTAAAAAGAATTCTATAAATGAGACATTCTGTCAAAACACCAACATCATCACTCGTGACCTTTTCCCCAAAGAGAGAAAGTGTTAAAGGTAACCTGTCATCCTTCATGGCTGGGCTTTGCCTTGCATGGCTGTTTGACACGCATACACTCAGGTGATGACATGTCTCTGCTACAGTGTCTCAATTTAAACGCTAAGCTCTTTTCCTTTAAAGCATCTGGACATTTTAGCTAAGAAGTGTAAAAATGACGAGTGCTCTAAATTGCAAGGGATGATCAAAGGAAACAGTCACCCCTACAAATATGTCACACTTCCAATTGTAACAATTTGTTCAATAAAACAGCCAAAATAAAATAAAAAAAACAATCTAAGAATCAAAACAGTCATATACTGAGTGAAAATTGAATGCAACATTAAAAAAATATATATATTCCAAAGCAACTGCAGTGTGTTTCAAACCCCTTGTGGCTACAAGACCCACAAGGCGCTGAGGAAGCAGCATTATTCGCACCGTGCATTCATGAATGTGACAACTGCAGTCATGTGACATGGGCAGCAGTAACCAGCCAACCAGAAGACTGATCTGCCCCAGGAGGTGATGATGCACACATGCTCCTACACAATTT
This sequence comes from Poecilia picta, assembly GCA_033032245.1. Classification (NCBI taxonomy): domain Eukaryota; kingdom Metazoa; phylum Chordata; class Actinopteri; order Cyprinodontiformes; family Poeciliidae; genus Poecilia; species Poecilia picta. The sequence continues at coordinate 8,135,748 of CM065354.1, forward strand.
GGCAAAACTCGAAACGCACATCTCCGTTTGAAGACCAAATGAGAGAACTTACTTTCATCCCACCCGTATGATTTTTTTTTCATCTACAGCTGTTCTTTTTAGCTAGGAGACGCAGAAATATCCTCAAAAAATAAAACATTCAGATGAAGTGCTATAATATATTTTTTTACTATATTCAATTCAGATTGGGTGTTTTGCATATATGACTTTCTGTTCTGTAACAACAACCTAGTTTTTCTTATTAAGATATGTCTGTACAGCTGCAAACAAAGTCTTGAAGCAAGGTTCAAAAGTTAAACCAAAATCAATAGCAGAGCAAATCTACATTCAGATCAGCCTTACAGGTCACTTGTTTATGCCAGGCATGGCTGCAATCAATGAGCAACCAGTGCAATTAGGTTTAATGAGGGAGCACTGCAGCGGTGACCAAAAAGGTATGTCAAGACAAGAGAAGCTGGACCAAAAAGCAAACTCTAAAGAGCCTGTAAAGTATAGCCCCTCTAAACCTGGAACATCAGAACGTAGATCCTTAAAATCGTGTCTTAAAACCTTAAAAAGTTTTAGCAAAGAACAAAAGTTGAGGAGTTTTAGAATATTTTTCTGCAAATCGGGGTTAGCATCAATATGTTTGATGGAAAAAAAAAAAAAGTATGACAGTCGTTTGAATTCCTTATGTTCAGACTGGTTTTGGGTTTTTGCCTCCATCATGGAAGCTTCTTTTGCCCAGTCCTATGTTTCAATCCTGAACGTGACATAAGGTAAAACAAGTTAGGCCTGCAGGGCTCCAGAAGTCACTCTGGCTCATTTTTTGACCTCCTGGTTGTGTCATTATTGTGCTCTTAGAGTAATTTTGGCTTGCCACTACTGGAAAAATTCACAACTTTCAAATGCAATATTTTCTCTATTTGTGAATAACTGATCTCACTTTTGTCTTAAATCCTGACAAACGGCATTGTAATCCTTTCCAAATTGCATTTGTTTCTTCTCTCGTTAATTTTCTCAGATTGTTTCTCTTTGAGATTTTTTTAGCCAACTTTATGTTGTCAAAGAGATTCTCTGGCTATGGTTTTGTCACTAGCAGCATATTTACGTATTCTCTCAGTGGGCACATCTGAAGTTGTGTAGCAGTAAGCTTAATTTTGATTGGGCAGCCACAAAGAACGACCCTGAAGCAGAAAAGACGTAAAAGATAAAGGACACTGTAACTCTGCTTTGATTGGTCCTCATACAGAAGAGACAATATGACTGATGTTTGTTGCGCATTCACAGAGTTTTTTTTAATAAAACATGGATGCTGAATTAAACATTTGAGCTGAAATCAAAAGTGAAGGATTCAGATTAACGATTCTTCTATTAAGCCACATCGGACACCTATGACTGTGAAACTCCATCCATCAACCTACTGAATTTTGTGATGCCTGGCTTCAGTATGCGGACTTCACTTCTTAACTTCCCTTTAACATCTACAAAAACACATTCCTCACGCTGACCTTTGAGCAATCTTCTAAAGAGACAGATTTTCATCACCCACGCTCACGTTTAACAGATGAGCCTCTTAGAGGGACGACCAGCTGGTTTTTGTTGAGTCCACTGTGGATCGAGCTGTGCGGCATGCCGAGAATATCCTGTTTATAGCCAGGTTTCTGGTGACCATTTGGTTTCAATTCACGTCTTCAACTCTGTCGCCGCTTTCCGAGTGGAATGCTGCCGACGTTACATCATTAAGTCGGAGATAACCAGGAAACGACTTGAAAGTCCTGTTTTAGGATGTGAGAAATAGTTACATTCTGAAGACTTAAAGGATGTGGCACTAACTTTGAACTTTTTGCCTAATTATTTTCAACACCTCTTATTAGGACATTTAGGAAGCTGAATGTTAGTTCTCCAACGGAGGAGCTCCATGACAAGTGAGAAAGGAAGACAGCTCTGCTGAAAGGAAAGAGCAAAGAGTCTATGTAGGACAGATGAGGTATAATGACTAAGGAATGTCTCTTTAGCAATGCCAAACGAATTACAGAATGTACTAAAACACTCAGTAGAACCTGAGGTGATCTGACTTTTTACAGATCTTAGACCTATTTTATTCCAGTTCACATTATTCCTTGCTTTTGTAGATCAGGAAATGTGATCTTTCAAAGTTATTTCAGACGTTTTGGTTTTCACTTTAACAGGCAGGAGGCCATAAGTGCCTTGGGCGGAGGTGTCTAATTCCAGACCTCAGGCCTACAGTCCTGCATGTCTCAGATGGACGTTCCGGTGGGGGTGAATGAATGCACTCTGGAAAGACGGTTCTCCCTTGGCTTTGATGCTTTCATGCCTCATTCTAACAGGTTATGCTATCCTGAGCTATGTCTGTAGTCCCCCTTGAAAAAGACATCTGGGTCTCAATGGGGTTTTAACTGGTTAAATAAAGAAAAAACAGAAAGTTATGCTTCGCCTGCAGGACACACTTTTCCTCACCATTGTCTTCTACTACTACTCTCACATTTTCAATATGTGTTGTTATTTTATGTTTTTTCTCAGTTCCTTTTCTCTCTGTAGTAACTACACCTGATCTGGGTTTTTCTTTGTTTTTTGTTGTTGCTGGCTGTGATACCTTTCTGAATGTATCAGTCCCCGAAAACACTTTGCAAACCACAAACCAACAAACTTTTTTTTTTTTTTTTTTGAGAATTCTGAGTCTTGTTACAGTAATTCTAATAGCAGACTTATAGGTGTGATATGTGTCCTGATTTATGTTTCCATTAACAAAATTCTCCTCCAGGGTCCACTCTACGAGATCTTTAAAGTCACTTTGGGTAAAGCGATTGACATCCACTGCCCTCATTCCTGTCTAATCAATGAGCAATCAGCCCCACATCTAATTCAAAGGCTATTAAGTAGCCAGTCTCTGTAATAGTCCGGACCCAGATGATACACTGATTGAAGCAGAGCGATCCTCATCTCATCCTGTTAGGAACCTTGGCACGCACGCATTGTTTAAGGTCCATGCCTAATTACACGCTGTGAAAAGACATTAGGGAAAAACCTACTAAAAGCCATGAAGCATTAAATGTCAAGTTCATTAAAAATCTGCTGCGTGATTTTGAGCCATTCTGTTGAAGCTCGACTATGCTAATTGGATACTTAAAAGTTACAGTCACAGTAGTGACTGAACTGTTTCATGGCTTTAGCTTCTTTTTTGCATAAATACATAAAATTTCAGAATAATTTAGTGATGTCTGACCATTACTATTTATGCACCCGTCCTGACCTGCAACTTTTAGATCCTTACTCTTAACCCGAATTTAATGGATGGCTCAGTAATAGACTGCTGTCACTTATGCAAAGAACATAACTTATTTATTTGGTGCCGGTGTTCCAGCAAGCAAGCTCACATTGTCTCCATTTTATATTCTTTACAATGGATTTTAGGATTGTTTTTTTATTCTCACATTAACATATGGAGCCCTAAACAGCCAGGCCCCAGATTACTCATCTAATCTTCTTACGAAACATACTGCTGCGTGCCGTCTTTGTTCAGAGGCTCAGCATTTTCTCGTTGTTCCACTCACCAGACTTAAGACCGAAGAGGACAGAGAAATTCAGTCCGACAAGCCAGACTATGGAGTTGGAGATTGGTGCTTCAGAGAAACTCTTGGAAATGCTCTATCCTGAGTTTTAACACGATTGTCATAAACGCAGATACCAACTAAATTTAGGTGGGCTTACATGCAGATTAGAGATTTTCCAGCTAAAATGAAAACAATCACAGTAGCAGTGGGTTTGTTGGCTTGACTCATTGGCATTCAATGGCATCCAATGGCTTAAGGCACAATGATTTTAGGAACGATAAAGCAGTAATGAATTATTCAACTTGGTTAGCAGTAATGTATGAGGGACGGCACAAAGTAACTCAGAGTACCAAAAAAAAAATCAAGGATGAAAAGGCATGTGTTCTGAAAGGTTTTCTTATCTGAAGTGTGGTTTGGGAAAGTTGATTCCCCTGTGTGACTGAGTCAAAGAGGACCAAAAGAGTGAGAGATGAATAATGCAGGTCAGGATCCTATTGTTTGGAGAAGGCCCTCTGCTCACAATGCAGCACAGAAGACTGAAATATTGATTCACCACTTACAAGTTGTTGTTTGGATGTTGTCTGACTTTTAGGAAGAGTTAGGCTCTTTTTTTACTGGATTCTCTTGTGGAAAGTCCATGCAAGATATAATGCATTTCAGACTAGATGTTTGTGGTAAGTGTTTAAAGCCAACGTTTATATGAAATATGATAAAAATCTATTTTGTCCTTGAGAAATTGGTATGACATGAAACCAGAAAAAAGTTTAATTTGCAACTGGAGTGTTGCAGCAAGTTAAAAACTAGTTACGACACAGGGAGAAGGGAATTACAATTACCATTTAGCATAGTTTTAACAAATTATTATATTCAAATAATAAAAAAAAAATTGTACTTCATTTTATGCTAAATTATACTAATTTAGTATAAAATCTAAAGGATAATTTTTGTCTAAATTGTGTCAAAGAGTTCATGTATGGATACAGTGCACTCACTGATATTAATCTGATATCACTGTGCGTATTAATGCATTTTTGATGTATATTTGCACCAAATTTACCGCAATTAAAATTTACTATATTATTTTATCTACTATAATAGGGTGCTATAAGCATTTTAAAGTGGATTTTAGATATTCACATGAAGCTGTGGTCTCTATTCTCTATAAATATATTATTTGCAGGAATAATAAACATTATAAGCATGAAAATCTTTGAAATCAATTTATATTTATTCTTTTAAGATGTTAATATTTTTAAACACTGACGGATCCAGCTAGCTGCCCTAGTTAGCTTGTATGTAATTTGGCAAAGCGCTTGCCAGGTTACTTGTGGCTGACAAAACAGAGATCTTCTGACAGACTGGATGTGAAACAAACAGAGGAAGCGTTCCCAAGGGTGAGCCCAAATGTCAAGTGGCCTGGGTGACTCCAGGAGGAGCTGAGAAAGTCACAGGAAAGAGTGTTATTAAATGACAGCTGACAGGGCTGGAGGAAGGAGACTGTGTGTTGTGATTGAGCAGAAGTGTGAAGCCGGGTGTTAAAAGGAGAAATGACAGGACAGGAGGTTAGGAGGGGAGATGAGGTGGTGGAGCTGTAATTATGGGATATAAGGAACCTGGCAGTCACTTCCACTCCTCGTTTAGTGTTGGGCTTATTTTCCATTACGCTTCCTTACTACACTTTTTTAAAAAAAAAAAAAAAAAAAAAAAAGAAGAAGCCTTTCATTATCCTGGTTGGACGCATCACTGATCCTAAATTTAGCGCAGCACCTTATTGTTGAGCTTTTTTTTTCTCTCCTAACCACACAACTCAGGTTCTTTGTCATTTCTGACTTTAAACTTGCCGTCTTTCGGCTCGTTATGTTAAAAATACTAACTGCTTCAAGAACTTTTGGCAACTGAATTAGTTTTCAGTAGAGACTATTTACTTGGCAGTAGAAAAAAACACTGCATGTTACAGGATGTTTTTCTACCACGCCAGTGTTTGTGGACAGTTGGACATTGCCAATATATTTTAATATAGTCTATCGCATAGCTTAAAATCATCTGACATGTTGACTGACCTGAGATGTTTCTTACGTTTCTGATTCTTTCTGGTGTTTTATGATGATTTCTAATACTTTTCAAATATTTTATGATAAATCATGTCTGCTTATTATATTTTCTAAACAAACATTATGGTAGAAAATGTTTTGCTTTTTATTTTGTATGTCAATTTTTTTCTTTTCCCCTTTTTAAAAAAACAAAAAAATCTTTACATTAATTTCAGAATATCACAAAGTTCTAACTTTTTGAGATGTACCTCTGCAATGCTAGTAGCATTTGGAAATCTAGAAAGGTCTGGAAGTCTCCAGTTTAACATTTTATGACAAAAAATAAGATCTGTTTACTTCACTACGTGAGACATGTCTCTTTATGCTTTGGCTCAAAAAGCAAAAAACAAGGACAATGGATGATAAAAGCCTTTGGCAGCAGATTCATCAGGACAAGGTCAAAAAATGTTGGCCTGAAACTCCAAACACAACTAACCAGCTGAAATTGTGCTTTTTATTCTCATATTTCTCTCGTATAATAAATCAGTAAGATAACATAGCTGTGTCTGGGTAATTGTACAACTTTCAGAATTAATGGCTATATATTGAATTGCTTTGCACAGCACTGCAAGGATTGAAATGTGTGTGGGCATGTTGTATAACTATGATAAAATTGTTGCTGCAGCAAGCAGAGAAAGTGGATTTCTGTATTTCAGCAGCTTAAGTAAAGCAGTTTGTAAAGCTATGTTTTTTGTCCACACAAAAAAAATAAAATAACAGAAAGCAGGCGCAGAATCCTCATGTGCGTCTGTGAATTTATAAGAAACCAGAGATTGTTCAAGGCAGCTGAAGATGATGTAGAGCTCAATCTCCTGAGCTTTATAAAAACTCCTTCCCGTATAGTAAAGGATGACAGAAGCTGATCTGCTTCAGATATTACTTGAAAACCATAAAATACTTCTGAAAGTTCTACTTCAGGTCTAAAGGATTTAAAGAAAACCACTTCCTCTTGTTTTGTTTGAAATATCTTGGTTCAAATTCTTCGTGTCTTCTGTGAGTGGAAACACTTACCGTGTGGTTGGAGCAGGGTGTGCCGGTCCACGTCTGTGGTCTAGTCAGAACTGACTGAATCAGCATCCACTCCTTTCCATTTCCCTGACCCAGAGCAACTGACTTATTGTTTTCTCAGTGACCACAACCATAATGATGTAGGCTTCAGATATGTCAAACATTTGTCCTGTCAGTCGCTGATGGAAATCCACGCTGATTATTTGGTGGAGCTCTAAAGGGTAAGTCCAACACATCTGCTACCAATTTTTATCCAAAATCTGTCTTCCCAGGACCTTGGTGTCAATCCCATTCTGGTAAAACTAACAATGGCTCTGGAAGTACCTTAGTAAACTCCCCTGAAATGCAGTTTTCTCCATAAGGGTTTAAAGCTACCTGACAAGTCTCAGCTTCTCCTGTGTTATGACTTACTCTCATTGGCTGCTTTATTAGGTACATCTGTTTTACTGACTGTTAAAACAGTTAGCAAAATTAATCAAAAAAGATGGCAGCAACTTGACATGGTGAAGACGATACAGCAAAGTTCAAACAGAGGAACAGAATTGGAAAGAAAGAAGCTGAAATAAGTTTGAATGTGGCCTGGTTGTTGGTGCCAGACAGGCTGGTCTGAGTATTTCAGAAAGTACTGATCTCCAGAGGCTTTAACACAATTGCTGTGGGTGCCAAACATGACCATAAAGTGGCCTTTTAGCCAGCTTCTCAAGAATACAGAATGTCTGAAAATAATTTCTAAGTAAAGGGCAAAGCTGACTTAAACATGCCAAAAATCAAATTAGGAAATCACCAACAATTATAAAGATTTTCAACTTTCTTATTAGTCCTTCTATTCATTCATTGTTCCATCATTTAATGTCCAACGCAGCTAAAGTAGAGGCTAATATAACAGCTAACAAGTTTGTACATGGATGCAACTTTATTACTTACAGAGGCCAAATAGAGACTCTATTCTTCAGTCTTCAACTGCTACTAGAAACTGACATCTAAAATGTTCACTTGTGTCACATTGTGCTAAATATTCTACATGTTTAAGAAGATTTCTGAAAAGTTGGAGAGCAAAAGCAATCCTTGGCTTTTGACTTGACAAAGAAATTTAAGCTAACCGCCAGAAAAGCAGAGCGGAAAAAGTGACTGAGGCGATGTGTGTCTGCGTAAGTGTTGCCCAAAGAACCGCAGACCTATAATGGATTGGGGATTTCTCATGTCTGCTGAAAGATCTTGCCATTTCTTTTCCCTCATCCTTGCCTGAAACCTTTTTGCCTGTATTTGCCGGTAAATAGAAGACAGACTGCTCACCGTCTTCGAGGAAAATCAATAGGCTTCAAGTGTATCCAACAGTATGGCGCTTTGATAATTAACGAGACAAACAGATGTTTTACCTCCTGGAAAGTCAGGCCTACATTTATTTTTCACATTAGTCTGTGTTCCAACGCCTTTGTGTTTTAATTAGTGTCTTACAGAGCAAACCAGGTCATTAGAGTCTGGGGAAAATTTATATTTGCAAAGGATTCTGCATCTGGGGTTCGGATTATTTATCAATATAAGAAAGGAGACGCAAACCTTTAATAACCAGTTATCAGTTAAAGGTGTATCTGATGAAAAATCTTTCAAAATGCACCCCAGGTATAGCTTTGACATTCATCAAAATGCTAATCTACTTAGAGAAGTGGACTGACCAAAGACCAGCCACAAAAGTACAACATTTCAACCATTTCATCACAGCTTGTAATCCTAGAAATCCAAACCCTAAAAAAGTCATTAGTTAAAAAGGAAATGGTGAACTGGTGTACTTATTTGGGTTCCATCAAGTCTAAAAAGCTTATGTTGGAACAAAGGACCCAGTCTTGATGAAATTAAGAACTTACTAAGTTATGTATCATCTATGCAGCAATGATTTATCGATATTAGCATCTTTCCCCCCATATTGTCATGTCAAATATAAAGCAAACTCCTGTGGCAAGCAGCATGATGGTAAAGGCTGAAAGTCATAAAAGTTCATTAACTTTAAAGAGTGTTGCCTGCTACAATGTAACTTGATTTCAGCTGTAAAAGAGACAACTGAGGGACAAAAACCAAATCTGTATAAAATTTTTGATTAAATCAACTTAAAATCAGATTTTTCAAATTGCAACCCAATTCAGGTTCTGCCCCAATTACAGCACATTTCTCTTGTGGCGACACAAAACAAACCAACACACAGAACAGCTGTGGTCTCGTCACAAATCCTCTGGGTTTGCGCACTGCCTAAACCACTTGCCAAATGAAAAAGCATGAAAAGTGCTGGTCTGGAGACTCTTTAAGATTTCATGGGGTTTTTTGAGAGCTCTTTCATTTGCCCTCAAAATCTGACTTTTCCGATTCATCTGAGAGAGGCTAATGCCTCCTAAGAGCCAAAGGCTGCATTGTTCCAAAGCCTGCTGGGTAAAAGTAAAAATACAGACTCCTACAGATGTAGAAATACAGTTCGAGAATCAAAGAAGGTCAAATATGCATGAAGGGAAGTGGAGGCTGTGGTTGGCCTTTATATTTGAAAAGCTCTTAACATGATCTCAATTGGGAATTTTTGGAGGGAGACGAGATGGCAAAAAATAGAAATGCCATTTTACCCTGTAATATAACATCATCATGGATTTTTAAAGCTGAAACAGAACCGGCTACTGGATAGTGGGGGGGCAGAGGGACTGTTATTTGATAAATCACTTTAAGCTAAAAGTGGCCGAGAATGAACTCAGAATGAAAAAGGTAATCCCACCCAACAAAAGACTTTTTTAATGAAATAAAGACAATTACATGAGATTTAATAGTGAATAAAAATGGCAGTACTGACATGAATTAAGTCTAGGACCGGCTTTATGAAATAATCTTATTATTTGTTCTTTGTTTCATCACACCCTTCTTGTTCTGGTAAGCAGAAACATGATCCTCTCTTGTAGTTGAAGTGAAGCCATGAAACAGATTTTACTCATCCTTCCTTTCAGTCAACTCAACAATCCCAGAAACTGAGAAGAAGAACAAACGATGGAAAATCAGGCTTGGTTCATTCAGAACAAGTTTACCAAGGAAGCATTGACAAAACAATCTTTTCAATTGCTGCACAATAGTATGGCTGTATTCTAAAGCATCTAAGCTAATTGGACTTTTCACAAGTTAAATATCAGTGACTGACAAATGTCCCTTTCTATGCAGAAGTATTGCTTTTGATAATGACATTTTTATTTATATGATGTGTAATAAACATATCATTGTTCTTTTTTTTTACTCATAGCTTGTTCTGGTCAGAGGACATTCTGCTATCCAATTCACCCAATGTTGTAATCTTACAAAATTGTCATTACATCTTACAAAAACAGGAAAAAAAAAGTGAAAACAGATTTTTATGTCTGAAGTACTCCCACAAAACCATCTGAAAGGTTCAGATTCAGGTTTTAGAAAACAAAATTACAAAATGTGAAGCGAGCCAAGGGTTTTTCATACCTTCTGGTGGAGCTGTAATGTACTGTACATTTGGGAAGCTTTGTGACGGTTACAAGCAGGTGAGGAGATTCATAATTGAAGACTCCCAGCAGAAGACAGATGTTGGCATACTGTAAAGCTGGCGGCACAGTAATCCTCTCCCGTGGCTCAGCAGCCGGACGCACGTAGAGCACAAACTCATTTAACCAGAAAATCATATATGCAGATAGAGCAGCTAGAACCGACCCCATACATGAACAGCTAAACCAGCCATTACTATTCACATACCACTGTCTGTGTCAGGGCGGTTTGGTCTTTGGTTGACCTTTATTGCTTTACTTTTAGGGCTGCAGTCCTCCAGCCACTGACCTTCTACTGGTGGCTGGATGACCTAGCCAGTGACTGTGAGTGGTCCTTAGGCAGGAAATGTGCAGTCCCTTTAAATCTTTGTGGACTAATTTTCATGACTGGTTGTAGGATTTCTCTGAAGTTCTATGTCAAACCAGTCAAGTTTTTTTCTTTGTAAAGATTGTGGCATTTATGAAAAATAGCATCATTTTGGAGGCTTGACTTTTTAGCCTAAAAGCAACAAAGGCAGTGTACAAAGGTCTGATCACAAATAATCTACCAAATATTCCATTTGAGGATGTTTTACTCTTTTAGCAGTGAAATCTGAATCATTCATTGTTTTTTAAAACTGAGATTTTCATAATTCTTTCCTATGATTTGAGGTCTTTTTAATAAGAAAGACTGCCAGCATTCAATTTGGGTCAATGATGAAACAATGAATCAGTATGTTGGAAAGCATTTCATGCCCGCTTGTGAAGTGGCGTCTGTGATGCTGGGTTGTCACTGCATTTTTCATTTAATAATTCAGAGCATAGGGCCAAAACAACACAGAAATGCTTCAGGAGACACACAATCAAACAACAATCAATCTGGACAAAACACTTCTCTGAAAAGACAGTGATCTTGTTTGAAAAAGCAGGTTACACAAAAATCGATGAAATGTATCCTGCTCTGTTAATGCTCTCTTAATATTCCCAATCACTAGCAGATTATTCACAATGTTATTCCTGCTTCTAGGTCCTGTCTCTTGTTAATTAATCTTGTTACAATCAGAACTGCATTAGGCCTGATCACCTTTAGCAATTATCCAAAATGGGTCCAACTTTTGTCCTAGTACCATTCTTAGTGAAAACCCGCCATTTCAGAGTGATAAATAGTCTCCTTGAGGACTGTAATTTGATGCACACACTTTTTACTTAAACAATGGCTTGAGCCAAAAATGCTAAGCAGTAGTCAATGAATGCATCACTGTTTTAGCAATAAGAGTTTAGCTCTTTGCACTTATAATCCCTCTTCTTTAATTCTTCTTGGGGATTTTTTTTGCCGTTTATGTAAAACTTATGAATATTTAGTGGAAAAAAGGCCAGGTTTGACTTTCCAGATGCAAATTGAGTCAGGATGCCGCCAGGGGATTCTGCTCAGCCACTCAAATAAGGAAAGGGGAACAAAGAGCAGAACAGTCACCCTTTTTTATTAATTGTGTTTGTTCTAACAATTGCCCTTTAGAAAAGTCAGAGGGCTTGATTAAATTACTGCTCTTGCTCTGTGGAGGTAGCAGTATGTTAAGGCATTGTGAGACAGGGTCTGTTATCCAACAAGGGCAGTAAAGATGGCTGGCCCTCCACCATGTTTCACATCTACACACTGAAATGTCTTAGTAAATTCCTTCAAGCTCATAAACGTTGAATTGTGTGGATATAAGGATACGAGGAAAAAAATGACGGAACACTTACGGGTTTTAAGAACTTTCACAAGTTTTGCTGAACATATACAGTCTGCTGTTCTGCATGAGTTCCCAAACAGCAGCTCATAGCATTTGTTAACTCATAGTTCAACTGAGTCTGATGGGGAATGATGTTGCAAATACTTGAAGGCCAGCCAGCTGTTATCCCTTATAGCACCCTATAAACCCTCAGGGCCTTTCGGAGTTGAGGCTTTCTTTTTCCAGGTCAGCACACTTGTTTGTTTCCCACAGCTGAGTCCATCTCCGGCTACAGTTGGTAAAGCACGTATAGGGTAATTAAAGGAGATCCCCGGGTGGAGGGAGTGAGGCAGTAAGGGCAGGCGCAGAAGAGTAAGTGGTCGTGACATTCTTGGCCCTACCCCCCGCACACACATGTTCCTTATCCCTGAGGCGTCGTCATGGGTTATGAAGGCATGGGGATGAGACAGATGCATGCTAAGTAATGTGGCTCATGAAAGTCACATACGACTATGGGGATGTAGAGCTGAATTGTGTTGTAATGCCGTGGACGAGAAAAACGCAACAAACGGCAAGACAAAGAAGAGGATGAGATTGGCAAGTTTGAACCTTTGCGAGATTTATATAGTCGCTTGCTGGTAGTTGCCATAAACGGTAATTGATTTAGACGATTAGGAAAAATCCAAGAACCACCAAGACTCAATTGTGACATTAAGATCTACTGGAAAACAGTTCAACTTTCCATAGTGATGCAAGTACTACACTGCTATGGAGTGAGAGGATGCCAGCGATGAAACAAGCCTCTGCTCTACAACTGATAAGGGGAAATCTGCAAAGCCAAGTGCACAAAGCAAACATTGCTAAAAGATATTTTAACAAAGGATTAGTTAGGTGTATGAATATTTTATTTTAAGCCTGCTGTATTTGAAGTTTTGAACTAGGAATGATTAGAGGTAAGCTATAATAGATATAAACGTATTCACCAAATTCTTGTTTTAAAGAATACCTGTTTTATAGCGTGAAATAATAAAAGCTTGAATACATGGTTGAAACATTGGACACAGGGAAGAGCCCTGCAAAAAAATAACATTTAATTATTGACAAATGGTTTTGCTTCATTGTTTAAGCAGATTCATTGATGCACGTTTATATATATATATATATATATATATATATATATGTATATATATATATATATATATATATATATATATATATATATATATATATATATTGCATTGATGCATGTATGTGGAAAGAAAATGTGACTAAGAGTGTCCTTTATTTTAAATAATGTAGACCAGATTCAAAATCACGAGGAAGTAGGTCATCCATAGGCTATTGTCAGTCAACATCAACAAGGAATTTAAACTAAATTCAGTTCGACACACAAGTCTTGTAATTTAATGACACACTGATAGTGACTGGCCCCAAAGGATACAGTAATGCCTTGGTGCCCTTGGGCTCAACCCGCAACTATCATGTCATTTCTTTGTAGCTGCTTTCTTTGAGTTACATAAGATCCCAAGTCAGTAGTTGTTCCTCATTACGGTTCTTCTACTTTTTAGAGCACATTATGTAAAATACCCTTGTTGTTCCTCCAACAATTCTTTTTCCTTGTTGTAGCATATGGCTGTTCCAATATGGTGGAAACATTTATCCTGAAAATGGCTTATAAAATACAGAAAATGTCCACATTTTCAAGTATATACCAAACATAAATATACCTAAACATGAACAGTGCTGACATATGACACAGTAACATTGGTATTTTGTTATCCTCTGCATTAAAAGCAGCACAAAAGATCTGAAAGCTGAGATGTCAACATTTAAAACCAAACTAACTTATGATCAGCAGTCACACCATCACAAATATTTTTCTCCAGAAACCAACTATAGTTCTATTAAAGTTGAGACATTTAACCCCTCGTTCATTTACATTCGAAGAATGCCGTATCTGAAAATGCTTTAGGGTTTATTGCAAGATACTGTAAACATAGCAGATACATTTTTTCTACAGAATAGTTTTTCTCTTTTAAACGGTTCACCGACAGTTTTCTTATCAAATCCAAATTTAGGCAACCTGTGCAAAAATTATCTGCCATCTGACACTGTCATAATTTTTCTTTTCTTTTTTGGCTGATGCACATTGATGTTTGACCCAAAATACTGCTACCTTACTCTGAAGGCTGGTGATGTATGAACAACTTTGTGATGAAGTCCCAGCAGGCAGTTTGGCTCAGCTGATAAAGTGAAATACACTATCATGTTGTAACAGTCACCTCTATGATTCATCTCCAGGAAGAAAAAAAATACTTTCTTGTATTTTTTTCCTGCAGCACAGATGGGCTAAATGGGTCAACAGGCCTTGCATATATGTCAGTGATGTCCCGACGGTATAAAGCTGACCCCCCACATGTGAAGATGAAGCGGAGACAGAAAAGCTGCTGATGCTAAATTTTAAGCGGCTTTGACCTGTTTGTTTCTCTTTCAAGCTGTGTGCAGAGCACACCTGGGATGTGTGAGCAAACTGTCAACACAGAAATAAACTTCACGCAGTGACTCGGATTAGAACATCTCATCTCATTCGTCATTATCATCGAAGCATGTTGAAGGTGTTCGACTGATTCACAGCAGAAATAAACTGCACCACCAGCTGCAGTGGAAAAGGCACAAACTCAGATCTGTCTATCCTCAACATCAAAACGCTTATCTAGTTAATCTAGACTTATTTAGATTCTCATTTCCACATGTGCAAAATTACCAGAATAAAGTCAATAGACAGTGTTTCTTGACACCTTAGGACACGTTCTTGTTAATTTTGTGGCATTTCAAACTTCCCTCAAGCATTAGAATCTGTTCTCTAAATAATTGTTTTAGTTTTAAAATAAGTCACCTGCTGATTATCAACTGTGTACCAAAAGTTTCCAACTCAACAATTGAAAATAGATGAAGAACATGTGGATTCTTCATCTATAATCTTCAGTGTCTTTATACATTGTGAAGTAAAAGTGCTGGTCTGGAACCCAGTACACCTTGTGGTGATTTATGGATATAACATACATTACAAATATAAACTTTAAAAATATAAACACGCCAAAAGTGTAAGATGCCTCCATTCTTTTCTCTAATACAACCCTAAGGAGGAGTTTGTCAGCAGCAGAGACTTTAAGTCACAGCTCCCAGTGATCCTATTCAAGTTATTCTCCTTTTCTAGATTCAATGCAGGTTTTCACAGTAGAATCCAGTAAAGCAAAGCAAAGACTTCTTAGCCGCATTGCAGTATAACGTGTCCAAAGTGTCTTAAAGGCACTGATTGACTCACCAGTGTGTCTCACAAATTCATGTAACACTGATAAGGTGAGGACAGAAATAAAATCAGGAAAAATGGAATGTATACTTAATATTCATGTAAAAGCAGGTAGATACTATAGGACATTTGAACAGAGGTAGTTTAAAGCAATTGACAATGCTCCTGAAGTGTCAGTGGGCACATAGACTTCTTCAACAAAAGGATAAAAAACGTTTAAAACACAGCGAATGGTGCTGTGGAATGCCTGCCTGAGGATTGAGTGTTAGAGCTGGAGGGAACAATGAAGACGGCCGGAGCCCAGTCCTCATTGTTCCCCCAATGAACAATGAAGCTGGTCGTTTGCAGCTTCCAAAAAGTTCAAACAAAAAGCAGCTTTGAACTCTGCCTCATCTTAAACGCACTCATTGTTTACAGTGTACAAAATAACATATCAAAGCAATATGCAGAGTAAGACGATTCAGAGGAAAAGAAACAAATTGTCCTATCAGGATT
Organism: Poecilia picta; assembly: GCA_033032245.1. Lineage (NCBI taxonomy): Eukaryota > Metazoa > Chordata > Actinopteri > Cyprinodontiformes > Poeciliidae > Poecilia > Poecilia picta. The sequence continues at coordinate 8,151,426 of CM065354.1, forward strand.
ATGTCCATATTCATGACTAAGCAACTACGGGGAAAATCAGCCAGACGTCCTCTGAAATCCTCACGAAGCACTAAACGGTCTTCTCTAAAGAGAACGGCGTATCTCATTATTCGGTGTAATCAGTCTTCTCTTCCATCACTGAATCAGTTGATGAATAGAAATGTCTTTGCTCATCAGCAGGATTCAAACTCTTTGATGAGGCTCAGCTTAGCGACTGATGTTGTTTAGACCACCCTCTGCCTTTAAAGCCATGTTCCCTGTCAACAGGGGGCAAAATTACTGTCCTCATGCAGAACATTAGCAAAGGGGTTAATCTCTTATTTAGCTATATGGCTTCAGTTAATCTCTAAACACATATGTGGCAGCTTTAAAATATGGTGTTGCGTTTTGTATCATATATTGTATTAATAAAAGTTTGAGGGAGCGTTTTACCTTATCTGAGTTCATAAAAAAGTGCCATCCATCCATTTTCTGCCACTTATCCGCGGTCAGGTCACAGGGGGGGCAGCTTCAGAAGTGAGGCTCAGACTTCCCTCTCCCCAGCCACTTCTTCCAGCTCCTCTGGGGGAACCCAAGGCGTTCCCAGGCCAGCCGAGATACATAGTCCCTCCAGCGTGTCCTGGGTCTTCCCCGAGGCCTCCTCCCGGGGGACGTGCCCGGAACACCTCACCAGGGAGGCGTCCAGGAGGCATCCTGACCCAATGCCCGAGCCTCAACTGGCTCCTCTCGACGTGGAAGAGCAGCGGCTCTACTTTGAGTCCCTCCCAGATGACTGAGCTTCTCACCCCATCTCTGAGGGAGAGCCCAGCCACCCTGAGGAGGAAAAACATTTCGGCCGCTTGTATCTGTGATCTTGTTCTTTTGGTCATGACCCAAAGCTCATGACCATAGATGAGGGTGGGAACGAAGATCGACCGGTAAATCGAGAGCTTCGTTTGTGACTCAGCTGTCTCTTTACCACGACGGACCTGTAAAAAGAAAACATTTAAAAAATCTGAAATAATATGGCTACATAAATGTGGAACCCCTCCCCCAAAAATGTTATCTCTATTTCCAGGAGTTCACATGATGAAAGACTGTGAATGTGTGAATGAAGATGTGTGTGAGTTGGAGTCAGGGCGACAGGTTGAGCTAGAATTTTTTTTGTTATTCGTTATCTTAACCGACAACATAAATAAAATCGGTCATGTACTATTTTTATCAGTGAAATTACAATTATATTAACGTCGGTTATTTTGTCGCACTTTATGCGGTTGAGTTTATATTCACCGTGAATCCAGATGCCATCACAAATTAAGCAGATGCTTACCTTTTAACACTAATTTAAGTATTGTAATTTTTAAACTGAGCAGTAATTTTACATCCATGCAAATTCAAATGTAATATTTAAAACTTCAATACTTAAGTTTTAAATATTAAAACTTAAGTTTTAATATTTAAAATTATGCACATAAGTGCATAATTTGCATATTGAGAGTCTACAGAGGCTGATAATCTCTCCACTCTGCTCCTAGATTACCGTTTAAAATTTTGAGTTTTATGTCAAATCCATATGAATTAAATGACAGAAACTAATTCTCTCACTGCATCTTTTATTCATTTTGTCCAGCTGCAGACTGGACTGTCCAATCAGAGTTAGGTATTGTGTAGTTGGTGCTTTTAATCAGTTTTCAGTTAACTAAATTCAAGCCTATGGAACACAAAATGTCTCTAAAACCACTGTCCTTCTAAAATCTTTCAAAAAAAATCGTAAAAATCGCAAGAATCGTATCGCCCAACAAATATCGTGATACATATCGTATCATATCGTGAAATTATTGTATCACTACACCCCTAGATTTTCATACATTTATGCTAGGGCTGCCCCAGTCTAGTTTTTCAGAGCTACCATCTGCAACTTTAGATGCGTTACCTTTTCTAACACACCTGGATCATTTACTCATAAGTCTCTACAGATCTGACTGAGGGAAGTCAACCTTTTGTCTGGGATGTGTTTTAGCAGGGATGCATATAAAAGTTGCAGTCTAGAGGACTGGACCTGGGCACTCTTGATTTGTACTGTCAATGTGGCCCGTTGAGGGTGGCCAATATGCTAAAGAGGCTCTCGGTAAAATGGAATTTATTGTTTACGTTTCCGCACTGTACAGAACAAATGTGTCTGAGTGGGTCGTTTACAACCATCAAATATGGAGCAGCAGCAACATTTGTTAGGGATGATTTTTTATTCTTTTTTTTATGCAAACATGTAAAATGATTTAATCAAAAGCATTTCTTTGTAGCTCTTCTCCAAGCAGGCAAAATGTCTTGTCGCAATTTACAACAGTAGCAAATGTTTATAAGTTACATTTAATTTTACTTTTAAGATATTTTTAAGTCAAGTATGATTCAAAATTTTAAACCTGATAGAATGATGAAAAATCCTTCTTAAATTAATGGTTTTAATTTACCATTGTCAATCCAAACTTATTATTTAAAGTTTAAAATCCCTGTTTTAATACCAAGCTTCCTGAAATATACCCTTCTGAAGTTCGTCATGGCGCCTCGAATGATTAAGTGATGCAGTTGCAAAGGGTTAATAGTTTGAGTCATGCAGAACTGATTGGACCGTTTCCATAGCAACCATCAGAAGCAAGACATTCCCCCAGAACTACAGTGAGCTCATTGTAGCTATGACCTCATCTATGACATAGATCAAAGGACATCTGAGTTCATAAATGCTTGGATATCTAAACAGGAGGTCATATCCAAGCATGTTACTTACAGACTTACTGCTCTGCGTACTTTAACGATTTTAGTATGGAACCCCTTGTAGCATCCGTGTTTTTTTCATTGACATTTGGTGCTGGATATCTAATCACGACCGGAGTTAGGAAGATTTTTAACAAAATACTTCCTGGGGTGACTTTTGAGAGCAGTAATTACAGGGATGAGTCCATAGAGTACGACCAGTTTGATGCCTATTTGTTCAATCCTTCGCCGACAGTCAGACAAATTTCCCCGGCTGGGGGAGTTTGTGGAGCAGAAGACCGGTCCCAAGAGAGAGGGGGAGATTTGGACAATCTTCCAAAACAGCAAACGTCTTCGGCTGAGGACGTTTGCTCTACAAAGAGGAGACCGGATTACGAAACTTTAACTTGTGTACTGGCTAAAAGAGCGAAGGAAGAGGATATTTATGGCGTTCGAGCTGTGAACACGTCAAAATACGCCGCCTGCCCAACATGTGAGGATAAGGCTAAATATAACCCTCACCTCCTTGATAGGGATGATGGATGTGCGATATGTTGACTTGGTAACTCGTGGTCCTCATGTTAAATATGAGGTGGACTGATTTAAAAATAGGATGGTGGATTTAGCTTTGGGGCTGCACAGTGGCGCAGTGGGTAGAGCTGTTGCCTTGCAGAAAAGGAGGTTCTAGGTTCGATTCACGGCCCTGGCCTTTCTGCATGTTCTCCCTGTGCATGCGTGGGCTTTCTCCGGGTACTCCGGTTTCCTCCCACAGTCCAAAAACATGACTGTTAGTTTAATTGGCCTCTCCAAATTGCCGCTAGGGTATTTCTGCATGTTCTCCCTGTGCATGCGTGGGTTTTCTCCTGTCCAGGTTGACCCACCTCTTGCCCAGAACGTTAGCCGTAGATGGGCACCAGCGCCTCCCGACCCCACTAAGGGACAAGGGTGTTAAGAAAATGGATGGATGGATGGATGGATAACCAAAATCATTGATGGTTTTAAGTAGTTGAGGGATTGAGGACTTCAGATTAGACAACATTAAAATAATGTCATCTGCAAATAGTCCAATTTTAGATTCAGTACTTTTTATTCTGACACCCTGTATGTTTTGATTGTTCCTTATGACAAAAGCCAACATTGCCAGAATAAAGAGGAGTGAGAGGGGACACCCTTGACGTGTTCCCCTAGCTCGATTAAATGAATCAGATATAATATTATTCGATACAACTGAGGCTGTGGGTTTATTATAAATTATTTTAATCCAGGTTATGAAATAACCACCCAAGCCAAATTGAGATAAAACATTGTATAGATACACTCTGCCGAATGCTTTTTCTGCATGGATTATATTCAGCACACGGCGGATACCATGGTGGGCTTGCCGCCCCTTTATAAATCCGTTTAATCAAGTTCATAGAGAGATGATAGAAATTTCTCAAGCCCAAGTGCTAGTACTTTAGATATTTTGGTGTCAGAATTTATAAGAGAGATTGGTGAAAAGATTTGCATCTGGTGGGAGGTTTTCCAGGTTTAGGTAGTACTGTTATGATTGCATTTCGTAGAGAAGGAGATAATTCTTCAAGGGTATAACTTTCTACAAGCATATTACAGAGGGGCTGTAGTAGTTTGTTTTTAAATATTTTGTAAAGGTCCAAACGGATCCCATCCAGACCGGGTGTTTTTCCTGATTTTAATTTATCTATTGCATTTGAAAGTTCATCTATAGATATTGAGATATTCAGCTCTGATTTAACTGTTTCGACAAGTGTGGGGTTAAAAAATGAACCAAGTGATATTTGTGATATGTTTCTTTTAGATGTATATAAAGGCGCTTTCACACTGCAGGAACGGAACGGAATGGGTGTGTTCACATTACAACTTGTGTTCCACCCGACACCAAGCGTTCCAGCAGCTGATTGGCTGATATTGAGACGAAAATCAGTGTCTGACTCCATAACAACCAGCTGCCAATCAGCTGCTGGTTCTAAGCAAAAACGCTTGGCGCGGGGTTAACAGTTACTACGACGACAACAATGGACGACATGGATCTAATTTTGCTGCTCATCAACCTCATACAATTAATTAAATTCCGCCAACAAGCTACCCTCAGAAGACAAAATGCTGAACGACTTCTACGTATTGCAAGGAGAAATACGGAAGAAAAATACCACTCGTTACAAAATACAGTGAGAGCCAGCTGTCAACGGGAAATCAACGTGGGACTCCATAACAACCAGCGGCCAATCAGCTGCTGGAACGCTTGGGGTCGGGTGGAACGCAAGTTGTAATGTGAACACACCCGTTCCGACCCGTTCCGTTCCTGCAGTGTGAAAGCGCCTTAATTTTGAGTACTAATCTGTAAAGAGATTAACGTTTTGAGGATCAGAAGTATTTTCATTTTCAGTTGTAATTTCATTTATTGCCCTTTCATTCTGCATAGCTTTAATGCGCCAGGCTAGAAGTTTCCTGCCTTTTCTCCTTGATCGTAGTAGGATTGTTTCAGATTGAATATCCCTGATGAAGCTTTGTAAGTAGATAGTTTGTTATATTTTGCCCTTAATATTAGCAGTTTTTGTTGCTTTTCTTTAGGATCCTTTACATTTATCTCAAACTCAGTCTCTTTAATTTGTTCAAGTTTTACCATCTCCATGAAGTTTCTATGGTAAGACTTTATTTGAAGGGGGGTGAATAAGAATGACATGACACTGTCATAAACACCTGTCATGAACATGAATAAGCCTTCATGAATATTTATGACTGATGTCATAAAGCCACATTCGGTATATTATGACACTTAATATAAAGTTGACATATTTCAAACGTCTTTATGACAACTTGACATTAACCAAGAAATCATTACTGATATAAATTTGTTCTAAAAGTATTAATGATTGCACTTTAAAAATTAGTTAACTTTATGTTATTAATGGTAAAGTTTAAACAGTAATGATTTCTTGGTTAATGTCAAGTTGTCATAACAGACATTTTGAATAATGTCAACCTTGTATTAAAAGTGTCATAATTTACAGAATGACGCTTTGGGACATCAGTCATAAATATTCATGAAGGCTTATTCATGTTCATGACAGGTGTTATGTCATGATTATGAAAGTGTCATGACATTCTTATTCACCCTTTCCCCCTTCAAATAAAGTGTTACCGTTTCTTTTAGTCTTATTTCTTGTGTAACTTATCATTTGACCCCATATATAAGCCTTGAAGGCTTCCCATCTAATAGATGCTGTAGTCTCAGATTTATTAAGGCTGAAATAATCATTAATATTTTCCTCAATATATTTCAGAAAGTTGGGCATTTGCAGCCAAGGGGGTTTTACTGCCACATAGGATTACATCTAAATACAATTAGGGGTGAAAATTTAAGCAAGCATAGTGAGTGGTCAGAGATTAATACGCTTTCATAGGTACAACCTTTAATTCTGGCAACCAAAGAATTTGAGATTAGGACGTAATCTATACGGCTATAGCTATTATAGGTAGTTGAGTGACAAGAATATTCTTTCTGTGCTGGATTCTGGATTCTCCAAATAATATTTTAAATTCAGTTTAGACATAAAACAATGTATAACCCGTCTACTTTAGAGTGGGATAAATCTAATCCTGATGATCGGTCAAGATTAGGATCTAAAGTACAGTTAAAGTCTCCACCAAAGGTAACGTAACCATGGAACGCTGCAATGGAAAGAAACAAATTATTGTAAAATTCAGGGTTGTCTATATTAGGACCGTACAGGTTAACCAAAATAAAGTTTTGGTTCATCAGTGAGGTATGGATTATTATGAATCTCCCAACAGGATCAGTATTAACTTTTTTTATACAGATAGGCAAAGATTTATGAATCAAAATTGCCACCTGTTAGCATGTGGAGAAATGAGCTTGAAAATACTTGACCCTGCCATCTTTTTCTTAGTCTTGTAGTTTCGTTTGTAAGCAGATGTGTTTCTTGAATAAAAGTTGCCTGGCATTGTTTAAGTCTATTCATTACTTTCTTGAGTTTGATCAATTTTCTAAAACTTCTTACATTCCAGGAGATCACATCAATGATGGACTCGGTACTCATTCGCTCCATATCTTTAGTTTTTTGTCTCAGCTTTAGAAACTTGCATTTTAAACATTTACAAACAAAAAAAACCTTCTTGAGATTCCCCACCAGTGGAGATCTCCGACTCCACTCCCCTTCTATTCTGTGACTTGGTTTTGCTACTGATCCTACAAAAACAGCAGAGAAAACGTCCTTAGTCAACTCGCACCACAATCCCGATCATGCTATTAAAAATGACGCCCCACCGCTGTGATAGGGAAACTTAGTCGAGATGTACATTATCCAGAAACACCGATCAAATATAGCGTTAATTATTATCAAACGTTGCTAACGCCATTTAGCGTGTTACCATGGTTACCCGTCAGTTTTTTTTTGTCCTGTTTTCCATATAAATTCCTCCATCGGAGTGTGAAGGAGGAAACGATTCCCACGGTGGAAGATTCTCATCTTTGCTGGGAATATAAGACAAAGTTTATATTCAGCTTACTGTTTCACTATTGTTTCCGTTGTTTTACCACCTCCGCGGTCAGGTCAGGGAAGACCATCGCATGGCAGCCATTGTACATCACCTTTCCTATCAGACGGGCTGCTGTCATCACTCTCATCTTGTCTTGGAGGTTTAGGGAGGAGCTTCTTCGTTTGTTAGTGAGGCAACGCCATCCTCCAGGTCACCAATACGGGTCTCTGCAGCGGTAAGCCTCTCGAGGAGAACTCCGATTGTGTCTTTAATATCTTGGTTTGAAATTATAATCTCACGTAGCTGCGTGGAGACATGAGATTTTAAGGCTTGAATCGCTTCCATGAGGTTAGTTTCAGAAACCTGGGAGCTAGCGCTAGCCCCCTCCACGTGCTCGGTTTACACTTAGCTGCTAGCATCATCTTCGGCTCTCTTTGGTGGTTGTTTTCACTTTAAACTTGTTTTTAATCGGCATCTTGGAATATGGAATTGAGTCTTTAACTTATATTCTTACAAAAAATAACTTTGCAGTTGTGTAAATATCCAAAGATATCAAACCAGTTTACAGGAAAGCATAGAAATGGACTCATTTGTCTCCTTCCCGGCTATCAGCAATGTGGGCAGCTGACGCTGTGCTGCTGTTGGTGTCGAGAGACGTTACGTTCTGTCTAAACAGAAGTAATGTTATGGTTTTCCTATCTCAGTTCCTACAAACTTCTTAGTTGCATTAAAATTATTTTAAACCCAAATGTTAGGATTAATAGTACAAACCTAAGGATGTATTTATTTATTTTGGTAGGTCAGCATTTGAATGAACTAATAATTCAGTTTGAGCCGGTTGGCAATTCATATGACATCTGATTGTACTAAAGTTATCACAATCAACCAATCACCAATAATAAAAAAACTTAAATAAAACATGAGACAACAATGTCAATAAATAAAATTGCCTATTGCTGTTAATGTTGTCCTGTCAGACAATAGCCAGTGAAGATCAACGGATCTAAAGAAATTTTAAATTAGCACAGTTTATGTTCTTTATGTGACTAACTCTTGCATTCTTCATTCAAAATGAATTATTTTGAAAGCAAATATCCAAGCCTATCCCCATCTCCCAAACCTTGGGCTCAACCACGGTGGATCTAATTCAGGGGTGTCCGAAGTCGGTCCTGGATCTCCGGCATCCTGCATGTTTTAGTTCTCTCCCTAGTTGTTGTAACAATCTCCTCAGCAAGTCAATGTTCTCCTTAGGCCTTCTAACGAGCCATCATTTGATGCAGGTGTGTTAAACCAGAGAGAGAATTAAAACATGCAGGATGCCGGCCCTCAAGGACCGACTTTGGACACCCCTGGTCTAATTAAACTAAAAGTGAATATGTGGACAACTACAAATAAATTCAACATAAAATCCATCCATCCATCCATTTTTTGCTGCTTATCCGGGATCGGGTCGCGGGGGCAGCAGCTTCAGATGGGAGGCCCAGACTTCCCTCTCCCAGCCACGTCTTCCAGCTCCGCTGGGGGAACCCCAAGGCGTTCCCAGGCCAGCCGAGAGACATAGTCCCTCCAGCGTGTCCTGGGTCTTCCCCGAGGCCTCCTCCCGGTGGGACGTGCCCGGAACACCTCACCAGGGAGGCGTCCAGGAGGCATCCTGACCAGATGCCCGAGCATCAACTGGCTCCTCTCGACGTGGAGGAGCAGCGGCTCTGCTCTGAGACCTCCCGCTCCCTTCTTCCCCCATTCGTGAACAAGATCCCCAGATACTTAAACTCCTGGGACACGGTCGAACGCCTTCTCCAAGTCCACAAAACACATGTAGACAGTTTGGGCGAACTCCCATGCAGCCTCCAGGACCCTGCTGAGGGTGTAGAGCTGGTCCAGTGTTCCACGACCATGACAAAAACCACACTGCTCTTCAGAGAATCCGAGGTTCGACTATTCGAAGGACCCTCCTCTCTATAAAAAAGTGCATGCCATAAAATATCCCCCTCTTGTAAACAGATTGTATATTTTGACATTTCTGAGTTTTACATGTTTTGATGCTTCTGCAAGAACTCATCCATTCTCAGCATCTGGGGCCACTAAAATATTCCGAATACTCAACACGGTATAAATAAAACAGCTGAGTGTGATAGTCTAAGACACCTGTCAGTCAAGTCAACATGCCCACACGTCTACCCTTTTTGTTATAGTGTCACTGACATCCATGAAACAGGCAGAGACATTTCTTGTCTAAAAATAATTAAGTCAATACTTGAGACTTCATCGTTTCATGATATCATGACAAGATGTGTAACTGAGTCAATTTTCAGCCATGTCAACAAGTCAAGTATGGCATTGTTTCGCAAAGTTGGGACATTCACCCCGAAATACAAGCTGTGGAGCATGTCAGCAAAAGTGACAAGGATATAAGCACAGAGCTTGCAATCAAATTTTAAAATCACCTAGAACTCTATGGTTTTTAAATTTGAGTTGCTTTCTTGGATGATGTCTAGTTTGGTGAAATGTATATAAGCCTTAGATTTTTCTACTCTTTAGTTGTTTTTATTTTCATCCTGAAGTGCTCAAAGTGAACCTGGGGACTATTAGTTGTTCTGTTCAGCTGCTCCCCTCAGTGTCAGCCACTGAAAGTTAAAAGCATGTTGGGGAGGGGCATCATATGCCAGTGATACAATATGCAAAATGCCCTCCCCATTTAATACTGAGTTGTGATCAAATTGAGGAATCTAAAAAAGAAATCATGTTTCTCCTACTGGAAGTATGACATTCCTAACCTCGAGATCAAACCTCGGTTTCTTCAGCCTGCTTCACGCTTGCCTGAGCCGGAGCACATGACAAGTCAAACCTGAAGGTGCGGGTCGTGGTGGTGGCAGGGGGACAAAGCTGAACAGAAGGAGGAGGAAAAGAACCAGAGTGCTTTGATTTGTATGCTGTGTCTCTGGATGGATAAACTTGCTTCCTATTGTTCTCACGTTGTTGTTTTTTCCCCAACCAAAGTCTCCAACTCGCCGTCTTTCTCGCCCCCTCACTTTCCCCGGCTCGCCTGCTCTTTCTTCAATGTCTCTATTGTTTTCTGAGAGTGGAGTGACTGCCCGGTTCTTTTATCTCCCGGAGGACCATGTGAGGCTCTTCAATGTAAGTGCCTCCTTTGTTGCCTAATTCACATTTACTGGGGGGAAAGAATAAAATAAAATCCTCAATAGGCTGTAGGTTTAGAGGCTTTTCTTCCCCTTTGTGGCACATTAAAATGGGATGTCATACATCTGAAGGGTGGGGTTGGTCACAAATGGATGATGGGAAATTCAGGGGTTAATTACTCCATACGGTCTTAGCTTGGCAGTTGAATGCACGTGTGTGTGTGCGTGTGTGTGTGTGTGTGTGTGTGTGTGTTGCAAAGCAGCTTTTGTCTTTGGGTGTGAACTTGAACTACTTGGCCATCATTAGCTGTATAATGCATGTTTTTAATTGATGCTTCACTATACATAAAAAAACCCCCTTAAGCTAACGTTCAATATATAAAAATTCTCTGATATCAGCTTGTTATATAATACAAATATTTTGTTACCCTATACATTCTATAGCTATTTTTCTGAAAGAAAAACACAACCAATGAAATTTCTGTTTACTTCAAAACATTATTTGTTTTGTTTTATGTTCATAAAAATGGCTGAGCTTCTTGATTGGACAGCACAGTCCCCTTTTAATCTTTGTTGTTGCCATCACCTGCAAATTCAGAGTATGCAAAAAAAATAAAAATAAGTTCAACTCAGATACAGAGGGATGCACCCAAGAGTGGAGACTCATTTTTTTTGTTATTGCTTAAATAACAAATGTATTAATTTTTTAATTAACATTTATTGCTATTTTGACTTTAATAGATGTTTTCTCAGTTTGAGGCAATAATTCATAATTATTTGGGTCTCTTCCAATACATACAAAAAAGTCTCCTGAAAAAGTAACAAATAATTTTCATAAACAAGACTTTGGACAATTAAACTGCTGTTTAAGTCAATAGACCAACTCTTGAAAACTTGTGCAGAAGAAAGGGGCGATGATTAATGGACAGTTTCCATAGCTGCATCCAAACACAATTTATTCACCAATCCCTCAAAAACATTTTAAAAAGGTAAATCCCTGTACATGATGAATTGCTCCCTTCTGGTGTACCTAAAACTCAATGAGAATTTAAATACTACCTCATTCTTCACTGTAACGCAGTAAAATGCTCATGACATTGCAAATAAATAATACAAACACGGTATATGTGCTCCTATGAATTATGGACAACTTTGCTAAGGTTTTCAGTAAGATTGTTTCAAGTTTAGAAGACAATATAAGTGTTTTCCTTTATTGATGTGCACATGTTTGCAATGTGGTAACATAGCTGCAGCAAATCTGTGTGGGCTTAATTTGTCACCAGCACAGAAACACACACAGAGCTAAGTATTGAATAATGAACTGGAATGCATTTAGTTGGTGGTGCAGAAAAGCATTGCATTTCTCTGTGAGTAGCAGAGCAGATCTGTACAGGAAGATTCATTAAATGCATTCATGCTGTTGGTTTATGGCGTGTTTTCTTCACTCATTTATGTTTTATTTATTGTAAATGAGATTTTTTATCACGCTACTTTGATTCAACCACAAAGTTGAATTTTTTAAAATTATTTAGGTGATACGAAGTTGGGCTGTGTTGTAAAGACTAGAGTTTTCAAAGCAGAGTTTGACTCACTTTTTACATCCGATGGTGATAAATTCGGGAAAAGTCAAGGCTTGAAAATGTCAAATTTATTCCTCAACAAAATATTCTACCCAGACAAAAATACATTAGTCTCCCTAACATAAATGGAGCCCCTGATGATTTTAGGCACCTATTCAGCGCCCTGGGTTGCTCATTCCTTGGGCTGGCTGTACATCACTCAGTTGTACTGTATCAACAGCTCCAGGCAGCCATCACGGTCTCAGAAATGCTTGCTTATAGCGCTCCAAGTTCATATTTTCTATACGATGAACCTCACTCTCTTATCAGCCCTGACATGTGTGGGAGGGAAAGTGTTGGTTGAAAGAAGCAGGAGGTGACAGTGGGAATACCTGGAGCTATTGGTCCTGAGCTAAAAAACAAGCAGTGTGACAAACCAGCAGTATACATCAACTTCTAAACGGATGGTGTCGGAGGACAATTTAGCGGAGCACGTAAATCTCTCTAACTCTCTTCACTACGTTTTGTACAAATGGGAAATCATTTTCAGCTAAAATGCAATTGGAAATACAATCCAGATATTTTTTATTGCATGTTTGATGTTTTTAAAAGCTTAATATTTTTCTCCTCTCTCTGATCTGCTGAAATTGCTTCCAGTTATAACACCCTCTCAGCTATATTTGCTGCTCAGCAGGGTGTCGAGCACTGGGGCCTTGGCATCACTGAGTGCCAGTGTGTCAAATCTTTTTCATGCCCATCCAACCCCCTCCCCCCCCCAACATTCCAGCTATAAAATCCCATCCATCTTGGCATTCATGTTTCAGCTCCCCAGCAGCAGAACACTGGCTTCCAGCCACTTCCTTCCCTTATACCAAAACAGAAGAAAGCGAGTTTGAATGGAGAAAAAAAAATAGGCGTCGGGCCGAATTTGGAGAGAAGTGGGTGGCAGCACAAATAGAATTTGCGGCAATGTATTTGCAGTGGTCTCTTTTTATCCACCCGGGGGGGCGTTGGGGAAATATGAATGGACTGGTTTGTTCTTCGGGTGACCAAACATGGGACTTGAATGTTAATCTGCGCTATGACAAAGCCTTAGAGAGCCAAAGACACTCAGTGATAAGATGGGCTGTGAACTAGTCAAGTGCTCTGTTCAGTTCCATCTCTGCCAACCACACAGCTTTTGCAAAGCTGTTCTTCAGCTGCACTGGGAATCTGCTTCTCTCAACATATTGTCCTTTTGTGCAAGCCACTACAGAACATTAGGAGGGCCCAACGAGAGTTTAAAGTGTTAGGATATTTCTACAAGTGGAGCCACATTCATTGGAGCGTGCAGCTGAGACTGAGACTGAAAGACAATGGAGGCGAAAATGCAAATGTGCTCACCCAACACTTGACCTGCGCCTGTTCAATTGCTTGTTAACACAATTAGCCAAATCAGCCGATCGCGACAGCAGAATACCGTTAGGGTTCTTGGTGTGGTGAAGATGACTTTCAAAAGTTCAAACCGAGTAACAGGATGCAAGTAAACTTTGAATGTAAGCAGACGAGCTAGATTGAATACTTTGGAAACTTCTGATTTTCAGTGCACAAGAATTTCTCAGCCACCAAAGGAAGAGAAAACATCCAGTGAGCAGCAGGTTTGCTGACAAAACAGGAAGTCTTGTGCGGATCGGAGGAAAACAAGATGGACCAGTTAATAAAAATGGGGAAAAAAAGCAGCTTAAATAAACAGTTGCGATACAACAGATGCATGTGTAAAACAATATCTGAATGCACATTGTGTTGAGTATTGAGGTAGATGGGCTACAACAACATAAAACCACACTTATTGGATGGTTGGACAACAGAAGATGGTCCTAAACATGCAATACATGCAGGTAGGGGTTGAAAACACAAATTAAAGGTCAAGTTTTTCCTCAAGTTTCACCAGTGGTGGAGAAAGTACTCAAAAAATTGACTTACGTAAAAGTACAAATACACAGACAAAAATGTACTCATGTAAAAGTAAAACTACCACATTAACATTAGTACTTAAGCAAAAGTAAAAAAAGTACTGGCTTTTAAAAATAGTTAAGTATTTAAAGTAAAAGTACTTGCTGAATGCATTACCTAATCCCTAATACAATATCATTAAGTGAACAGATTGTATTTAATTTTAATACATTAGAAATGTGCCATTTTAATGAACAATGCCACATACACAGTCCAGTCACATTAATGTGACCATCTGTCAAAAGCCAGAATAACCACCTTTCGCAGAGCGAACTGCTACGAGACGTGCAGGAAGAGAGTCACTTAGGTCCCTGAAGGTCTTCTCTGGGATGTTGAGCCATGCCGACTCTAATGCCGTGGCCAGCTGCGCTAGATTACGCGGTTGAGGATCCATGGCGCGAACAACTCGATCGAGATGGTCCCACAGATGCTCGATTGGGTTTAAGTCAGGTGAGTTTGCTGGCCAGGGGAGGACGGTAAACTCATCCTGGTGCTCTTCGAACCACGCACGTACACTGGCAGCTGTATGGCACCTCGCATTGTCCTGCTGGAAGATGCCATCATCCTGAGGAAAAACAATGCGCATGTAGGGGTGGACATGGTCCGCAAGGACAGATGCGTACTTGTATTGATCCATCGTGCCTTCCACAATTATCAGTGAACCCAGAGAATGCCAGGAAAACATTCCCCAGACCATAATGCTCCCGCCTCCAGCTTGGACCGTTCCTGCAATGGTTGCAGGGTGGTTCCTTTCAGAGGTTTCACGCCTTATACGCCAACGTCCATCTGTCCGATGGAGCATAAAACGCGATTCATCTGAAAACGCTACCTGTCGCCACTCAGTGGACGTCCAGCTGCTGTACTGGCGTGCAAATTCTAGCCTTCGTCGTCGATGAACACCAGTCAGCATAGGTGCACGAACCAGGCGTCCGCTTCGGAGGCCCAGACGCAGCAATGTTCGCTGAATAGTGGTTTGGGAGACACTTGTGGTAGCCCCTTGGTTCATTTTAGTGGTCAGTTGCTCAACGGTAGCCCGTCTATCTGCCCGAACGCATCTCCGCAACCGTCGTTCGCCTCTGTCATCTATGGCCCGTGGTGCACCACATTTGCCACGTCGTTGATTTTGGACAGTCCCATTTTGCCATGCACGGTACACTTTTACCACGGCGGCACGCGAACAGTTCACAAACTCAGCCGTTTCGGAAATGCTTCCACCCTTGGCCCGAAAGCCAATGATCATGCCCTTTTGGACGTCGGATAAATCGCTTCGTTTCTGCATTACGCCAACGATTGAAATGTTTTCCGAAGCCCACACACACCCTTTATATACGCTCAACTGCACTGTGCTGCCACCTGCCTTCTGTGATTGGTTATTTAACTCTGAAGTGGAAAGTACGTGGTGGTCACATTAATGTGACTGGACTGTGTATAAAGCATTTTATTATGTTTACTCTCTGAAACATAGTTTATAGACTTAGATATGTGATCCTATGCATCATAATTTCAGGGATGGAAACATCTTGTCTCCTGTCCTAACATAGCATGAACTTCACTTTTTTGCCACTAGTGGCTTTTATTTTTAAAGAAATCCAACAGAAAGGGGATGGAAAGAAGGCGGGTGGAGGAGGACAGGTAACCATGGAGCCAGTAGCAGAGTTGTAGCCAAGACCACCTACCCAAGACCAGCACAAAATAAGTTTACCTATCAAAATTGCTTCTCAAATTGATCTGAAAGATCCACATTCCCATACAACACCTAGATATTATATACTTGGAGCTGGAATAAATTTAATCAGTAAAGATCCGTCCAGCAGAATCGGATGTCATATCAATGCAGACTTTGGTCACAGCGTTGCCCTATATTTGCGACACCTCAGTCAACACAATCCGCACAATAATTCGGGGCATGAGTGAAAACATTTTTTCATCGCAGATGCAACATGTGTCTCTGTACATCTAGCTTTGCTAGCATCGTGTCAGCAGATCTTACCTTACTTCAAGCTTTCCTTCCAAGTGAAGTTGAACTAAGTCCCCACCGTCTGTGAAAGCGAAGCGCTGCTGATTTTACATGTCGCCATATCTTAAGATTTATGCAGCGCTATTCTATTACTGACATTAGACATTTTCTCCCGCTCAGAGGAAACCACTGCTCATTTCTTGGAGCTCCGCGTGCGAGTAAAGGTGGAGGCGATGGGTGACAACAGACACATAAGTCACGTTATAGCTCGGATTTTACGGCGCCACCTTAAATCCCTGAACTTCACATTTTAACGGACAAAAAGCTCAATGCGATTTGGATGTAACGAGTAACGCGACCGTTTTGTAGAAATGTAGTGAAGTAGAAAGTGCAGATACTTACTGTAAAATGTAGTGGAGTAAAAGTAGAAAGTACCCATTATTAAATATACTTAAGTAAAGTACAGATACACGAAAATTGTACTTAAGTACAGTAAGGAACTTCGTTACTTCCTACCCGTGAGTTTCACATTTGAAGAACGATACCGTCTTTCCAAGTGCAGCACCTGCTGACACACTATGGCCTGAATAAATTCTGTGCAGCTCAGTGTGCCAGTTATCGGTTCCCCTCAGTGCACACTGTACTGACAGCTTTAATTTTCTCTTTGATTAGCTGGAGCAAAGATTCAATAAATGTCCCACAAGCTGGATTGGGTGAATGTGTTCTGGTTGGACTAACTAAGTAAGCAGTTATGGGAAAGTGATTCCCCTTGTTGCTAGACTGCAGTCTTATATTCACAACTATCACTATGGATTTCTGCGCTACTTCTTACGGAAAAACAACTATTTATATTCTGTGTTTTGCACAGTTTTCTTGGGAAGTGCTGTTAGAATTTTGTTATAGATTGAAAACCTGCGGTCTGTTTATACCAGAGTTAGAAAACTGGGTCTTTCTGTTTATTCCTGGTGGTATTTATCTGCGCCGATGATAGGAGAATGGAAACAAGGTGTTGGCTTCGCCTGAGGGGACAGTTCAAGATGGATCGAAAAGCAAGACACGTAGAGCGCCCCAGCATGTTTGAAGCAAATGTCAGTGACTTTAAGAAGCCGTGTTTCCTGAGATGCTCCTCAGTTTGACAGCATAACTGCCTGTTGGCATCACTATCTAAATACTGCATGAGAACAGTCTCAGAGTTTTTGTACACACAGTGTACAACACCTTTTCCTTTTCAATTAAGCGTTCTTTGAAAATATTTCGCTGCTGGAACATTTGTCATGGCCACACTACCCAACAACAAACCTAGGAAAGAAAAAAAAACACTTAAAGATTTAACAACCTACCTTACTCTGCTTTTCTCCACATCACTTCAAAATGTCCTCAAAGAACCAAAGGTCTTGTCATAACTTCTTTTTGCCTCATGAATCT
This sequence comes from Poecilia picta, assembly GCA_033032245.1. Classification (NCBI taxonomy): domain Eukaryota; kingdom Metazoa; phylum Chordata; class Actinopteri; order Cyprinodontiformes; family Poeciliidae; genus Poecilia; species Poecilia picta. Next base: position 8,168,741 of record CM065354.1, read on the forward strand.
GCAATAAAACAAAAAAGTTGCACATGGTCAAGTTGTGCATCCAAACTAAAGTTCCTCATCAGCAGGGCAGCAAAAAGTTGCTTAATTAAAAATATATATCTTTAAATAGTTCCAAGTTATTATGTGATTCTTGTGTAAAACTTTCAATGTGAACTTGTTTTATTGAGATTACACTTTCAAGTTCAAATGGAAAGAAACGCAAAACATCTTCAGTTGTGAGACGGCTGTGCTGTCGAAGTGATGAGAGATTTTAATTTGTTTCAAAATTGGTAGAAACCATTTTCCACTGTAATTATAAGAAAAAGTGATAAAAAATACTTCAATCTGATGTCTGGTTTCATACATTTTACTAAATTATTTTATAAAAGATGTAAGAAAGCAACCAGGACTCTCTTTTATAGGCATAATCTGCATTTTTCTCGTGGTCCTCACAGTTTTGTGTGCCTTGAACAGGTTGATCACCAGACAATAATTTCAGCTTCATACAAATCAGACCTGAGCCAGACAGATCTGATTAATATTTCATGCCAATAATGATCCAACTGAGTTCATCACTTATGCAATTAATTATTAATCACCAGGTCTGAAACTATGTAAAGCCACCTGCAAACCCTCATACAAAATGCAAGTCCTTTGATTAAAGTTCCGGTGCTTAACTCCTGCCAGTCACTTTTAGCACATTTTACTTTCCTTTCCCAAATGCAGATCTTGTCAAAAGAGATGTTACCAAAATAGGAGTAATCATGAGTGCGAGTTTGTGTGCATGTCCTCGCGGTCGCAGGTGGCGGCAGCACACCCATAAATCAGAAAATTCTCTCTGCGACAGGAAGCCCAAAGGACATTAATCATGACATTAGACGAACCACCACACACATATTCACACACGACACAGCAGGGGCGACAACCATTGGGGCCTGGGAGCTTGACTTTCGCTTATGACTTATTCATACTCCATGCTGTCATTCAGCACACCTGGGAAAAAGTCAATTTTTTCCACAGCAGGAAAGTTAATCTTAAGGAAGCATGACTGTAAAAATATTTGGCTTTATAAATAAATATACCGGCTTCAAATCGTCACATGTGTTTGCCTAAATTAGGATGTACGTTTTGTTCTGTGTGGGAATCTGCATGTCAGTTCGAATGGGTTCATTTTCAGTTAACTGTATCATTTGCAGGCGAACGGGGACTGTCTTCTGGAAAGGTCACCATTATAGAAATGTCATTTAAAAGGGCATAAATCATCACTTTTACAACTTTTTTTTTCCTTTTCTGATGTGCTCAGGCATGTAGCTCATGATAGTTACATTCATTTCCATATCCAAAATAGAGAAATACACAAAGAGAAAAGGTTACCAAAAGACAGACATGGAAATTGCTACAAGTTTTTTAAAGTAACGTTTAGAGCAGCGAACCAGGGCATCAGAACACAAACAAAATGGCTATTCGAAGAAGATATAGTGATTGCAAAGTCTCCTGCTTGGAATTTCAGATTATGAAGTGAAGATTTCTATGGCTAAATCTTAAATGAAGTGAAGGAAGTTATTTTAAACCAGCTTGGACATCTATTAAACCAGTTTCCTACATGTATACAACCATTCTGGACACAATTCATAGATTTTCTGTAGCACATCAGTTATCCTTGACAGTAAAATGAAGGCACATTTTTATTCAATTATTGGGATTTTTTTTTGGTCAGGAAAAACATGCAGAGTAATTACCCCAAGAGATTTCAGACATTTGGTTATAGATGCTGGTTTATCATCTGGATATGTTTTAATGGGCATGTCTTAAAAAACACTATTCATTGTTAAAAATTATATTTTAGAAAACCTTCATTTTACAATCACTTAAATGCTTTTTCAAATGTCTCAGAAACTGGACAGTGATTTACTAAAATCACCCCCAAAAAAGAACATTTTACAAAGAAAAAGTCTTTCTGTTTTGCTCTGATACCACTAGGATTGTGGGTATTTTTTTTGCAGATGACCACCATTCAGATAAGATGATTCCTTGAACTTCAAGCATGATTTTTAAAACTCAACCGGCTTTTAATCTAAAAGGAAAATAGCACAGTTTTATGCATCATTGCACCCTATTTTGCCCGATCCAAAATGGCAGCCAGATGTATCTTTTCAGTGGATGAGAATTTTAATATAATAAATTTATGCTGTGGTCCTTGAAATAGCATATCAGCTTCAAGGTAAGTTTGCCTCTCAGAGCAGGTTTTTTATTTACTAAGTAGTTTCTGATATGAACTGGACATATGTGGTTTTCAGAAACATTGTCATCCCACCATATCAGATTTCTGAATATCAGTTCAAGAGTACATAATGCTGGCAAGATGCACTGAAAACATAACAATTGGTAGATCTTTAGACTCAATTGAAGGTAACTGATGAGATGTCTAAATTACTTGAAATCTGATTAAGATTTAGATTTTATATAATGTGATTAAGGGTTCCAGTCAGTGACAGACAAATCTAATCTGTCCAAGCTTTGCTGCAGTACATCTCATTAGTTATATTTCACACCAAGGAAAAAGTTTATTAAAAACAAAATCAGTGTGGGAAATTGTTGGTGATTATGAAGCTAACATTTCAGAATGCATTTGGAGGGTTTAGAGGCTGGAAACTATCCCAATGTTGTCATTTGTGTTTTTATGCATGGAATAAAACTAAATAGCACTTCCAAACATTCAAGGTGTGAAGATTGTGAAGCACCGCATTAGTAAATCATGTTGCCAATAATTTGTTCAGTCAATTGGAATCAACTGAACCATGAAAGTAAAACAACATGTAAGTATATAAGAATGAAATACATGATGCAAACATTAATGGGATTCCCTGTAACATAAATAAAACAGTAGTTTTATTATCTGCCTTTTTTATATAAAACTTTCGCTAATCCAAATGTGGTGAGTGATTTCTACAATTAAAGGAATATTTTTGAAGGTTTACGCAGTTGTCATCTGATGCGGCGCGGAGCAGCTTTGGGCGGAGGATAAGAGGTGATGATGTGACTTTTCTCTAGACAGTCTGCGGATATGTTAGGCATGCTAGCAGCTAATGATAATGCTGCCTGACATGTATACATGCATATGTGCAAATGCGCCCGTTTGTTTCTTGTAAATAGCCCGTTTCCTTGTCTGCACATACACATTTGTGCCTTCAGGCTTAAAAAAATGAGCTCGTCTTACTGTAAAAGGACATGTTCACTGGTTAGTGTGTTGTTACAGAGAATCGGAGCTCCAGAAAGACCTCAGGGTCTCAAATTAAGGCGGTGGGTTTAGATGGTTGCCGGATGTGAAACAGAATTTGTTTTCAGGTTCAGCTACGCTCCAGATCTTTATTCTTTTTAGCTAAGATTGCAAAATAGGATGCTAATCCTCTCTCTCTTAGATGAACAAGTAGTCATTGGTTAAATACAACCACAGCTACTGTTTACTCAAAGAACATTATGATTCACTATGACCTCAGTTGCCTCACGCTTCTTATTAGGGACACAGAGGCATGAGCAAATCAAAATATTTCCATAGATTGTCTGACCACAGTTTGAGTTAGTGAGTCACAATCATCTCTTATGACTGTTTGCCTCTTTTTTTATTTTGATGTACCTCAAGCTTTGCTTTCCCGGTTCTCTCTACAATCAGTTCATACAATTATGTTTCAGCTCTAGTTACTCAAACAGTAAGAAACAGAAACAGATTAATCAACTTTGTTCTTGTAAATTTTAAGATATTCTCCTAATGATACCACATAAGATTTTATCTCCTGTGCCCCTCCCTCTATTTTTTAATCTGTCTCCATCTGCTGCCTTCTTTAAACCTATTTAGGGTATTTATTTCTCCTGGGATGAATAGTTTACTCTATAAAAATTGCTCTAAAACAAAGAATATAGCTACTTCCCCTGCAGCCCCCATCCTGGACCAGCTGTAGGTCTTCCTGGTGCTTATTAAAACCAGACCCTTCCTGTCATGAATGTAACCCCATGCTCAAGAAAACTAGAGGTCAGCTTGAAAAAAAAAAGACCGTCAGGGGTCGTCTAGTCAGACACCGACACAGAATATTTCAGTACGCGTGACAGTATGAAGGTTTGTACCCCAATTTCAGCCAACAAAGTGTTGCATCTCTTAGTTGTAAAGATGCCACATGCAGATGGAGTCAACATATTTGGTGCGTACAATGGCCCCCAGTAACTGTCCATTTGAATTTATTCAACCTGGGAGGCTGGCGAAGAGCCGTTCAAGGCATGGACGTCCTGTGGGTGTATTTGCACATATGTGCATAGCGAATCCATCAAATCCCAAACTATCCACTGTGCACATGGCCCCAGGAAACGTTTCAAGTCGTAACCCTGTCGTCCTGCATCTCTATGATGGTCTTGCCCTGCAAGAGGAGAGGCGTTCTGCAGCATTCCACTCATTCCTGATCATTAAAAATAAGGCTGCTTTTAAACTCAGAGCGCATTGCCTTTCCTAAATTGAGAAATGTGTGTGTGTGTGTGTGTGTGTGGGAGTGTGTGTGTACCGGGGTTGGGGGTAGGTTTACAATAAAAGGCAAGTGTCAAAGACCACAATGCTTTTTAATAATGGAGTTAGCTTAAAATAAACGAGCAACAGGGCTGACTTTATGACAGACTCAAATATTTTTGTTCAATTCTGCTTTATTTTTTTGCTGTAAAGCACGTTTTTCATCTTTTGAATATTTAAAGTGCTGTTCTGCATAACTTTTCAAAGTACCACATGAAATTCATACTGATCCTGAAACGACTGGACACATGACTTTGGGGCAGATGCCAGCAGAACCAACTCCTGATCAAAGTGAGAAAATTCACACAATTGCTACTAAGTGGATATTTTTTGTTTAAAGACCATTCTCTGTAGATCTATAGTGAGGCACGGATTTTTTTTACAGATTTATTTTTCCACTAAGTCTTGAGAACAAAAAAAATCTCTATCTTAATTTGTAACTTGACTATCCAAGATAAAATACACATAGTCTCAAACTACAGTTCATGAGTAATAATTTCATTATTCAAAACTGAAAATGGACGAACTGTGTGCAAGTCTCCTTTGACTCTTTCAGATGTGGGGAATGACAAAGAGCATAAGAATCTCGCACCATGTGATTGGTTGATTTGTTCTGTCTTAAGAATTGATAAATGAAGATTAAATGGCCCCACAAAGTAAGCAACAAAAAGTTCTGTTTTCTAAAGAGGTAGGACAAAGAGACCAAGCATTCGGTTATCTGTTGTGTTCTTTAGATGAATGTGGAGTCCTCGTGTCATTGTCCTTTAATTCTAAAGAAAGCTTTTGGAAACCTTCCAAAGAGAAAAAATTGTAGAACACCGGACAAAGCTGGACCTGCACCTCAATCTATGAGATCTAGCAGTGACAAAATGGAATCAGTCTGCGACCTTTAAAGCACAAGTTTCTAATCAAACAAAACAAATTTCCTCACTGTATTGAAGTCAACGTGCAGCACTGCCTGAAATAAATCCAACCTGCATTGGAGAACAAGTGCAACTTTTAAAAAAGACACGGGAAGCTGGCCAAGTACCAGAATCCAATCAAATAAATGGCTAAAGAGTGAAGGAAATTTGTCCACCATGATCTCAAAGTCCATGAGGTGATGGCGAACATAATGCAGAAGCCCCTCATTACACTGGAAAAAGATGAAATAACACCCCCAGCCCAAAAGAAAAACAAAACAAAAACTAGAACATGAAGGTCTTCTGTGAGTCATCAAGAAAGTAGGCAGATTACATCACTGAACAGGGTCGCATAAAGCTCTCAGTGCTGAAGAAAACCCCAACATATTTTACATGCTAATAAACTAATCCAGGTGGTGCAGAAACACCCGCAGAGTTTTAGGGAAACTTCACTAATTGTTCAAAATCAAGAATATGATGGTAGTGAAATTGGTAGCGTTATTGTTGTGCATAAAGAAGATTACAGTCTGGGGTTTTTCTCTGTGTGGAGTTTGTCTGTTTTTTCAGGACTCTTTCAAGATACTCTCTCCTCCTCTCACAGCTAAAGAAAACACCAAGTACAGCTAATTGGTGAGCTAAGAAACACCAACTGATGCAATACCTGTGGAGGCAATGCAGTGCTGTAGTATAATTGGCAAAACAAAAGGGTAAAAAACAGCCAAATCTGGAAAACTGCAGGTTTTCCAGATTTGCGGTCAAAAAATGAGCTCCTGGAGGATCAGGGTGGTCTAGTTAATACTGCTAACTACAGCTAATAGTTAGCCAACTCCACTGGCTTTACAAATGATTGTAGCTACAAAAAGGATACCAGAGCTTTGTTCCAAAGCATATTTATTTTTAATGAGCTAAGGGTGCTTTGTGACGTGGAGCATCCTATTTTTAGATAGCAGTGTTTGTAAACTGATCGGTCTTTCATTTCGTCTTACTGGTGAATTGTACGATTGGTTTGGAGAGTCAGAGAGTGAGTATTGCTCTTCCAGAGAACTGACCCGAGATGGAAACTGTTTTTGTCCCTTTCCAAAAGAACATTCTTTGGCAACCGCCTCACCTCAACTGATTCCACTCTGACCACAAGACACACACACACACATACCCAGAATACTTGCAATGTACCATGATTGAGTAATGAGGAATTAGTTAAGACCACTCCTTTTGATAAAACTAATCAAAGCATGGGCAAACTTAAATTTACAAAGAATCTTTTTCTGTCTGTTTTGGTGGTTTTAGGTTTCCACTAGCTTTCTTTCTGGTAGCTACCACATTCAAGCTGACATGTTTAACTCAATTTTATCCCAGCAAAGCATTTCTGGTACAAAGACGTTACTGTACTGAACACAGAGCAGAATAGACCCACAAACGTTTGCTAAGTAAAACCATGTTCCACACTTCTATCCACAGGACTCATTTTTCACAAGGCCAAATGCCAGGGATTATTCATTATTCAGCAACCGATGCGCTCCTGGCTTAAATGCTTTTATATCACTTGAGCTGCAAACCTCAAAATAAAAGATTTAAGCAGATTGTTTTTATTCATTTTGCTTGTTGTGATGTGCAATGGTCAGGATGAAGGGAGCTGCGGCGTCCAATCATATAGCTGATTAAAGTCGGGGATATTCAACCAAACACTGCGGCCGTATAGTGTGCAGCTTGCCGACTTGCATCTTGGAGATTATTTTAAGCAGCTTTTCTTGTAGGCCATAGAAAAAAAAATAGTGAGGACGATTCATAAGAGTCAGCCAAAACAGCTGAGGTTTTAAGGTGTAGGGAGAGCCGCAGTGACGTCAGAGAAACAATGGGAAAAACTAGTGGGAGATTCATTTTACTGATGAGGGAGTGACTCCTTTTATGGCTCCTATTCATCTCAAATCTGAAGACAGCTTTAATGACAAACCCATGTTTCTTTTTAGTTCTCAATTTGTTTTCACTTCAGCAGTTTAAGTCATGTCAGCTCTCAGTTTTTTAATTTGTTCAAGATTAAACAACAACTAAAAAACTTTCCCAGAATACCATCCACCTTGATGCATAAAATCATAACCTGATCTTGCTTCGAGTCTCCCAAACATAAACCCTGTTGCAGCTGGTCGTAATCTGAGTTTAATGGGACTGCTCTGAGCATGAGGATATATTATCGCATTTCAAACTAAACAAACCTATAAATATTAATACATTCAAGTCACAATTTATCTTTGCATTGTACATCAGAGTAACAGTGGTGTCAGCACATTACTCGAATGATGCCAGAATTTTAGTTTCTAATATAGTTCAGGTCCCAAGCAGAATTTCATGCAGCTTGACCTGAACATTTTGTAGGTTTCTAAACTGTTAGGTCTAAAAGGTCATGAAAGCATGAAGCAGGAATAATATTGATTGTGTTGCGCACTGGAGACCCAATTTGGTCACTTTTATTCTTTCAAACAAAAGAATGAACATGGAAATGAACATAACTATCTTGATCCGCAATCAAAAACAGAGATGAAAAGAAAAAGTTGTTCAAATGTTAAATTACTCTTTAATTTGTATATAAACCATAAACTCAATCTGTGTGGCCATTTGACTGCTAATGAACAGACTTACTGAAACACAAGTGCCACACTATCAGATAGTTTCAGCTTTGTTGAAACTATCATTTTAATTGGGCTCAGTGTGTTTGGAAGTCTGAAAATTAAACTGCAATATTTATGAATGAGGACGTCATGATAAAAATACATTTACGGCTTTCCAGTTTAAATATTTACAGCCACTGCTTAACAGAATAAACAGTGTAGAAAGAAAGAAAAGAAGTTGGCAAGTTAATTAAGCCTTAGATTAACATTTTTACATAAGTTTGTCTTCCTTTTTTTTACTTAGCTGTTGGATTCACGTTTTATGCAACTTTGCACATACAGAGAGCAAGATGTGCTCATGATACATATTTTACAGCAATTCAGGCAGTCAGTTCTTTTTTCTTAACCACACTATCAAAGGAAGTGTCTGTGCTTAAATCTTCCTGTTTACCAATGCTGAGCAATAAAATTTGTTGCCTTACATAAACAAAGACTAGCCTGTTTATCGTGGCTGGTGACATGAAATACACTTTGCATAGCACAGTCCATACACAAGGTAAATTAAGACAATGTGATGACATTAAAATGGCTTGGTTTGAGAAGACAGAAAGGCTATTTGCAATCAATATAGTCATCTTGATTTAAAAATAAAGACTGAGTTTATGTTTCCCTAATATTATCCAGTTTACAATTACAGAGGCCTGAGTGTGTCATGACATTTTGAAGGCTTGCAAAAGTTAGCATCTCTCTTGAATCCAGTTTGTTTCCTAACTTAGCGCGGCCTATTTATACATTGACTTTTCGTCCAAAGTCAGACAAGTAGCATTGATCTGCACCTGGCTTTCAAGAGAGCCTAAATGTGCTACATCCGCATATCCACACGAGTTTCCATGCGAGCAGACATATTGGAAAAAAATAAAACAAAATCAGCAGGCATACACATTATGTCGCAAGCACATCGCCAGATCAGAGTCCACCTCTCTGTGGCCAGTGATTGGCCTACTTAAAGGCAGGGCAGCTCACTGGCACATTTGAATACAGTGAAACAGGGAGCAAGGAATGAACAGACTGAATGGGGGAGGGAGGAGGGGAAATAGTGAGGGGGCGGTGCACTAGTTTGTCCCGTCTCTCTCTCTCTCTCTCTCTCTCTCTTTTTCTCTGCTGGGTCTGGATGGAAAAGCTTACACAGGCAGAGGAGGAAACATGTCATGAGAGGTGATGACACAGCCACGGAGACGTACTCACATCCTCACTGCCTCTCCTCGCTGCTGTTTTAGCCGCCACCGTCAACCTTCCTGCATCCCACAGAGGAGAGAAAGAGGAGAGAGAGGAGAGAGAGAGAGAGAGAGAGAGCGTGAGATAGAGCAAAAGAGAGCTGCCGGTCTCCCTCTACAGCTCTCTATCTTCCCGTCTTTTCACTTTGTTTTTGGATGATGGGATTTTAATCATGTGGAAGGTAAGATCAGAAGAGGTGGCGTGGGTTTTGTCGCATTGAGCAGTTTGTGATCTTTTGCTGAAGTTTGGGAGTCCCTGGAGGGTCTTCCCGCACACTATAGCCCTCCTGACTGTATTCTCAGGAGAAGTGGCAGGTTTACAAGAATGGTAATAACAGAGTGCTGGCTTTAGAACTCAACCATTCAGTTCCGCAGACCAGGAGAAACTTCTGCAGAAACAGTTGCTGAACATATGTGCAACACAAAGTCTGCTTTTTCATCACAGGAGGTGTGAGTCATTTATCTCGACTCTATACGGCTCCGCAGTCTGTCGGCGTCTTGACAACTTAATTTAAACCCGATTATCCAATTTCTTGTGATACTTTTGATTTTGGGGTGGAGTTTGATTCTGGGTTTTGTGACCCACTTTCATCTGTGTGGTCTCTCAAAACTCAGAGCACACATCTGCAGAAGGAAGGGTTATGTATGTTGTTTGTGCTCAATCTCTGGTTTTGCAAATTAGTTTTCTTTTTTTCTTTTTGTTTTAAACTGGCAAGTCTTCAAAAATGTTTTGACCTAATTTAAATGCAACTTTAGATGGAGTGCATGTGTTCACATGAATATGTAATTATGCATGTGTGTGATTATTTAGACTACATTTATGTATTGTACAGCCCACATGATTGTGCATCATATTAGCCTCAAAGAAACTCGGACGCTCTGCTCTGAGGCGTGTTTGGTACGCCTCGCTGCATGTGTGTCTTCTGCGTTGAGTGTGTCACAGCTGGGCAACACAAGCTCGGTGCTACCACTCATCAGTCTCACCTGCAACGGATCAGAGAGACCTTTTGAGGACGAACCGGTCTCAATGAACAAAGACTAAATCCAAGAGAAAAAAAAAAAAAAGCTTTGTGGGATGTTTGGTTTGAAGCTGTCAGAACGTCGACCAATATAGCAACGACAGTAGTGTTCCTGTTTCTTTTCCTGTTTCCACCGACATGTCTCAGTGAGACATTGTCAGCCTGTGTGGCCTTCAGAAAGGAGCGGAGCGGCACTCAGATCCGTCTCTTCCCCCTCCCTGCCCCACCTGGATATGGACCGTGGGAACTTTGGAGACAATTATCACAACAGCCTTTTAAATGTGCTTCTATTCCTTGGGGGACTCTTCATGCAGTTTATGTAAACTTACCTAAAGGCGAACTTACTCTATCTTATTTAGAATCAAGGCTGTGACTTTGATCGTTGTTGCTTTGATAATGAGGAAAAAAACGTCCGATTGCTGATAGCATTTCTACCAAAAATATCTCTCTATCTCACCAATGTGTGGCTAACGTGATAAACAGGGAGGTATAACTAATGGAAGGCTTATCACTCTGGATGTTTAATTCGATCTTCAAAGTCGTACGCCTAGTTCACGCTGGAGGGAGGCGGAACTGTTAATTGCTATCTAAACATCCTTGAAATGGGGTGAACACGCTCAAATACAATTTTTTTAGTCTCATTCCCCTCCAATTCACTTCCTTTTATCCACTCCAGTGGGTTTTTTTAATCACCGACAAAGTAAAATGAGTAATGTTGTCATGGTAACTTCCAGAAATGTGACAATGGGCACAACTGGTTTATTCAGTAGTCCTGCGGTGAGGATAAGTAGGTCCTTCAGCTTTTTATTTTAAAGTTGGAATAACTTGCAGAGCAGTGTATGCAATACTGCATAATATGTGTGACAACAAATGGCTGCCTTACCAAATTGGACTTTTATTTTTACATTTTGAATAAAGGCCAAGAGAAATGGACTTCTGTTTTTTTTCACAACACAGTCATAAACAATTAAAACAATTTATAATTTACTTGGCAAGTAGAAGTAAAAGTACTTAAAATAAGTTGGTCTGTAAAGCTATTTAGACATCTTTGTAGGGTGGGAGGGTGATTTATATGATGGAAAATGTGCTATTGAATTGGAGATCAAGAAATTCAACAGTGAGAAAAATAATTTTAAAACATGTCTGAACTTTTAAAACTTTAAAAACAGCTAAAGACAAACTAGATCTGGTCGAGAAACTGTATGCATCAGCAACGTCTGTCACAGTGGAGCAGTTGTGTGGTATAAGAATCGTCTAAGTACTGAGGAATTTTTCTTACATGCCCAAATAAAGCTGTGGCAGCTTTATGGGACTTATGAGGTCAAATGATGTATTCTGCAGTGTTAAATTGAAAGAAAGGCAAGGCTGAGTGCTATTTACTTGATGTTGTGTATTCTCCTCGAAATGCAACAAAGCTATGGTGGTATTACCAGCAGTTAATGTTTTAAAGATCAATGAGAAGAACCACTATAACATTATGGAAACCTTTTGAATTGTAGGCCAAGAGTCTCTGTTGTTTTAGGTCTAATTGGGTCCTTAGGATTTAAAGTGCTCAACATTTCACTATGTACAAAAGGTAGTAAACAATTCAGTGAAAGACAAGATGCTGTTCCCTGAGCAATAAGTTTATAGACATTTGCAGAAGCAAACAAAATAGACTTCAAAGTATGAACATGAACAAAATTACGAACAAATTGTTTCAATTAACATAAACAGCTGCTTTTAAGAAGCATCTCTTTCTTCTTGCAACTATTAGTAAAGAACTGGTTGGTTCAGGCCTTTTCTGCTATGAATCACTAAATACTCTAAGAAGAGACACTCCAGCAACTGCAAGCCTGCAAAAAACCTTGTGTGCGGCAAAAAAATCAAAATCCTTGACCAAATCCTTGGCTCACTTGGGCAGCTCTAATGCAACCCAACTCAAACTTTCCTTAGTTTGTTCAAGACATACCTTTATTCTCCTGCATTCAACTCACACTGTATGTTTTTGACAAGTGGGAATGATGCTGTAGTGAGTAAAATCAATAGTTGAGAGAGGGGGTGTATAAATGTATAAATTCAACCTGGCTCTACTCAGAGGAGTGATACTGAGTAACATGGCATTGACGAACTCAGATTTCGAAAATTATAGCGTTAGCTTTAAGCTCAATTCCCACAATTTGAGTTTCAAACTTGTATGATATAAAATACAAAGTAGTTATTCCCTGTTGTATTGACAGAGGTCACTCACCTGGAATATACTTTTATGTCAAAGTCTATGGAGCGATACCTGGTAGCTAAGCTAAGGGACACTAAGGAAAACAAGTGCAGAATGTTGTTTCTTTTCTTCCCTGTCCTCTTTGAACACACCTATTAACACACAGTTGGTTAAAAAACAGGACAACAAACTGGAAGTGTGAGTGATTTATGCTGCTTGAAAAGTCTGAAATATAGATGAGAAGATAAACTCTGCAGATACACTGAGGTAATTTAAATTGATGTTTAACACATCAAGTTTGTCATTGTTGTGTGAGTTTGTGGGTGAGATTTTACATTATGGCTGGCTGGTTTTGTTCTTCCAAAATAGAAAAGAAAGAAAAATATGTATATATTTTTCCACACAGACTTGTAGTTTGTTGCTATCGATTGGTATGCAGGCGTAGCATTAGGAAATTTCTTTTCTATACAGACCGTTCCTCAAGCTAGCAGATAAAAACAGGATATACTAAATCTCGATGAAGTCTTCACCACTTTGTTAATGTGGCAGCATTTATAGTACCGAACAAATAAAAAACTTTATTTTTTAAGTACAGCTTGTGACATTTTTACTCTACTTCTCAGAGTTCTTTTCATAAGCTAAATTGTCTTTACACTCTAGTAGACAACATTAGCCTCAACAAGTTTGGACAAACAAGATAAACTTGCAAGATTAAAATAACTGTTTCAACTAACTATTTTCAGAGTGCATTTCGGGTCCCAAACAGTGTGCTGTGCAGACAGAGATTACCAAAACAAGTCCAATTCATTAAAACCAGTCAGATGCCCAACTAGAGTCATTTGGACCTTAGGTTTCAACAAAATAAGAGCTGTAGTCTCAAAGACTCTTATATTAGGGGCTTTAATCTTGTTTCACTTCATACTATATCTGGTTATATTTGACACTTTTCCATTTTTTTCCTCATAAGGAACTTTATCTGTAACAGTCCAGTTCTTCAAAGTTGGTAGAATACACTCTGTTCTTGGCCTTCTTCTAAAAATCTACTCTAGCGGAGATCAGAAACAGAACCCCACCAAGATTTATCACATCCTGGAAGAACCAAACTTCACTTGATGTAATGCCACACAAATTTCACTTAGTAGGAAAGATAACTGCTTCACTCTCATTCACCCTGAATAGTTTACATCAAATGTATATTGGTGGCACAAGCCACATGCGCTGGCCTCATCCCCGTCCAGCACTCTGCTCATGTACTCATGCCATGCAGCTCTTTCAAAACATTTTATTAGCCAATCAAAGCAGCCAAGATAACTTTCTGGGAATTAGTGCTACATTATCACTTTCATCAAAGCATTACTGAGTAATTGTGGTGATGGAAGGAAACTTCAGCCAACTCTTAAAAGTGTGCAGTGAGGTTTCTGTTTGTTTCTCCCCATTTCCTAATCGGAGTTTATCTCACGTTAAATACAAGCAGGAGAGAGATTGTGATGCAAGTAGAAAGTTAGGCAAAGGAAACTTCTAAATACATATTTTCAGAACACCATCATTTCCCAATACAGCTCGCTGAAAATGGTTGAACCCCTACTGTAAATTTTGGTTTATTGGCTAAATTAAAAACTGTTCAAGGTGTATACAATGAACAAGATACACCAAAATAGTTCAAATTCCACTCACATTCCTAGTTTAAGGAGTGTAATTTCACTATAAATTGGTCAACCCTCTAGATTGGCCTTAAGAGCACATATTTGCAAATCAGTTGTGGTCTCAGGCACAAGTGATCCAAGAAATCATTGGTTGTATTTGTGTACTTGAGATAGGACACTGTAAATACCTGGACTGTCATTTTATTGGAACTTTGATATCTGTCCAAGTCAAGAGAAATTCCAAAAGGATACAACGAAATCCAAGGTCTGAATTGGAAGCATAGCTTGCAATTGACAATGAAAGGAATTGTGGGTGCACCACCTGGTGGGACATAGAGGAAACTATCATCTGCTGTCAGACTGAGGAGGTGACAGGTGGCTGGCTCAATTGACAGCAAATAAGATCCAGAAAGACCTTTTGGCAGCATATATATAAGGTAAATACTGAACGCTAAAGGGCTCAGTGCTTAACCTCAGGAAAGGCACTACTACAGACATAAAAGCACAGGAACTGTCAGCTCCAATTTGCTCACTGCAAAATAAGAAAAAACTGAAAAAGGTTTTGGGTTCTAGTCTGTGGAGCGATTAATCACAACTGAAAGAAAATAGAATGGAAACTTGGTAAACTGGCATCTCTGAGGGAAAAGAAAGGGACTCAGTGATGCTCTGGGACAGCTTTAGAGTCTTCTGGCACTAAAAACCGAAGGACAAAATGGATTCAATCAAGTACTTGGCAATCTTAGGTGGGACTCTCACACCCTCTGTGAGGAAGCAGACTTTTAGAGTGGATGTTATTCCACCAAAGTTTTGTTAAAGAACTAATCCTAATATTCTTTCTGAAAGCATGTGGCTTAATATTTAGGAAGATTCCGAAACCAACATATTTACTTCATTGCCTCATGAGTCTTTTTGTTAATACCAGTGAGAACACCCCAACCAAACATACTGTCAACACCAGACTTGTTTCATGTATCCTATAATCTCCTGCCCCACAAACATTGCATAGAATTTTTTAGCTGTACCACTGAGGCCAATCTGGGTCACACAAGCCAGATCCCAGACAGACCTTGCCACGCACAAACAATCACAAACGTCTCCCTCCATTATCGTCACTAATAGCCTCTGCATCCCAGACTATGACCAACCAATCCTGTTAAAGTGTGACTGCCCACTTCTGACCATGAAAGGCCTGGATTGGTCACAGCCGGTGTGGCAGGAAGCGGATTAGGGATAAAAACGTGGCAGGTTTCTGAGAACTGAAAACACAAGTGTTTGTGTAGCGTTTGGCTATTTTTAGTGTTGGTAACATTATAAGGCCTGGAAATGAAGAATCATACAACACAGGGAAAGCAAAGGGAGGCCAAGATGGAAAGGGAAAAAGGTGGAAGAGATGAGAGACATCCAATTCTCTGCCGAGTTTGACATCTAAAGCTAAAAGCTTTTGATCCCTCATCTAAAACTCCAGCTTGGACCTCGTTAGCTTTCGCTCTGGGCATGTTCCTTGCCAAAATACATTTCCTCATCCTGTGTCCTAATTGGACTTATATTACAATATGTGCAAGCAAGACTGCAGACTGTATGGAAACAAGTTCCTCTAGCCTATACCGCAAGAAAAGCCACCAACGTTCCATGAAAAAAGGCTTTGGATGGGGGGGAATGTAGCATCAGGCTTGATTAGAAGTGCATAGAGTTTTAGAATAAATCCTTTCTTGTAGAAATCAATTAGTATGGCACATTTTTTGCAGCTTGGGTCTGGATTGTGCGACCTCTTGTAAAGCCAACTGGTTCTCAACCATGAAGCGGGGTCAAGGGTTAATCTGGCATTAGCCACCCACTGCTGCTATGGAGGCAGATTATGTTATTCCCCCCAACCCCTCCGATTTCCTCCCAAATCCAGTAAACAGTTGTGGGATCTATTGAATTCTTCGAGAGATTGATGCAAACAAGGTGTCGGAAGGGTGAAAGGTTGGAAGAGACGGAAGAGTAGATTTGACTCAACGATGCACGTCAAGAGCTGAATTATTTGGTATTTAAGAACAGAAACATGAATTATTTAGCAACAGTTCTTTTAGTGCGTCTTCATTCTGGAAGTAGGTTACATTTAGGGGCAAGTGCTGCACTTAATTCCACATCCAAGACTAAAATCTTTACTTTTTCTTTGCAAGGATGTGCTAATGCATTTGTGTACAGTTAAATCTGTCCCATCGGTTTTCACTGGGCAAGGTTTGTTTTGGTCCTGAGGCATGACATTATGAACATTGACAGCCAGATATGTTTACCCTCTGAATTAGATGCCTTTGCCCTCTTCTATCGTTCTGCTGTGTGCTCTGCTGTATTTTTCCGCCTCCTCCGAGCTGAGCGAGATGGAGAGAGAATTGGAACGGCGAGATCATGAAGTGACACACACAGTGTACACTGATTATGTGAGCCAGGTCAATGGGAATGACCTACTTCTTGTATCTACATCGTGGACTGCCACAGTTGCTCGCATCAAATCACAAAATGGATCCCTGCACACATGTTTTTTTTTTAAATTCAAACCAAGGTTATGTGGCTTTAACCTACTGTAATTATTGCCAAGATCTGGCTTTTCCACTCAGTTTACCTTGATGATTTATCAAAAATATCAGAAAAGGCTAAAAGTAAACTTTCCCGCTGGTTAATAGCAATTAAACATGCAAGTCACATTAAATGCAAGCATTTATTATGTGCAAACCAAGCCAGGCATTACCTTTTAACAAACACGCCCTCAGTCCCACCTCTGTTTTTGCCCACATTGTGCTTTTGTCAAATCAGTTTTTAGAAAATAAAAGGGCACCGATTAAAATTTTATCAGCTTAAACTGTGAGTGGAAGGGAAAGCCGCTACCTTCCCGGATCCACATTTAATGAAAGATTTAAGAAGTGGGGCCCAGACACTGTGGGAGGGAGACGGCCCAGATACAAACTGGAAGTGAGATCAAAAGTTGAAAGAGGTTTTAATTTCTAAAATGTTCCATGATTCTGTTGTTCCAGTGAATATTTGCTGGTCAGGTAACTTGTGGCTTACAAGCAAAACAACAAATGGAAGATGATATAGTATATTACACCAAAGGTTGTGTTGGAATTCATGGCTAAGAGGTTTTATAGAAGATTTCTTTCAAAGTAACTATGGCAAACGACAACAGTTTTGCCATTTCTATATAGACAAAGGTTTAAATTGAGACACATTTTAGCAGTTTTTACTGCCATCTCTAAGAGGCTAATGGACTTGAAACTTTAGTGAAAAAAAATCAAGAGTATTAATTTCATTTTTTTTTCTGGAAGTTGAAATTCAAGTGATAAAACTGGATTTACATCAAATTTTCTAATTGCCTTGTACTTATTTGAATTAACATATGGGACTATATATAGTCCTGAACTGGACCTAATTGTAAAGTCCCAACAGATATAATTTGCAGCAAATTTGCTCTGTTTGAATAAACTGAATTTTTTAAACCTATGTTTAAAAAAATACTAAAATAAGCTGTTTCACCAATTTTTGCATGGATTTCTATAATCAAAATTCCCACTTGCAAAGTTGATGGTCCCCAACCAAGTCCAAGTTTAAATTCAACATGGCTACTTTGTACGTAAAATATCTCACAACATTTCTTTGAACTTTTATTGTTTCTGTAAATGTAAGGTATTACACATTTATGGTCAAAATTATGGTCAAAATTTGTGAAATTTTTATGGTATTTCACATTTATGGTCAAAATTTGTGAAAATTGTACTCTTTTGCTTGAATGATTGAAAATGCTGAAAAATGCCTTGTTTTGGTTTGTATTTCTATAATAAGCAAGGGATTCTAACACCAAATCTTAGCTAGCAGTAGCTTTATGGCACAGAAATAAAATGATTCCTACCTTAACATTTAAAATTGTAATTTTGCAGTTACTTTTATATCTTCAACAAAACATGCTGCATTTAAAGCAGCAATTTACCTTTATTTGACAAAACAACAGAGACAAAATCTACCATTAAGAAAGTTTTACTCCATTTGAGGTGACTTTTTTTGGTTTTTACCAGCAAGTTGCTTGCTTTGCTTGTGAATTTAAGCCCATGGTGTGTACCATTTTAATTGGAAGTTGGATTTTTCCAGTTTCAGGTCATAAAAATCACAGTTAAGTTATCCTTGAAGTAGGAATTGCAATCCTGGGCCACTATAAATTTAAATCCAGAATTTTTTAAAATAAAATGAAATGAAATAAAATGCTTATTCATCCTGCTCATAGTTTGTTTTATTAAACCAGTCTCATGGGGCACATTCAAACATATATTTGTGATCTTTTTGTGTGTTTTAGGGTTTTTTTCCACTGTTACATCTAGAGCACAGAAGGTGGGGAGGGAGATTATTCCCAGAATTAGCTTGCAACAAAACTTTTAAGCTGTGTTCCAAAAGCAGTTTTTTTTTAATTTTTTTAATTTTTTTTTTTACATAAAATAAAGCAAGAAACAGTGGGGTAAGTTTGTGAAAACACGTTGTGGTAAGCAGGCTGTTTTTCATTAAACTCTTGCCTAAACTGGTGTAGTCAGGAAAGCAAGCATGGCAGGGGGGTAAGAAGAATATTATATGCATTATTTACATTATGCCTGTCAAAGGATGCATGTTGGGTAAAATCATGTTAACGTATAAATAGGTATGCAAACAATATGCTATAAATATTAGCTTGTGATCAGTTCCAAAGATATTTTCTGCTCACAGGCAGAAGCTGCAGTTAAGAAGAGGTGGAACAACACTAAAGCATTCCTCTAATCAGTTTTGTATTGCCCCCCACTGAAGACTATTGGTACTGACATTGCTGAGGTGCCAGCATGGCAGACTAGTCGTTTACATACTGTGACAGCTCTGGCAGTCAAGAGGCACAAAGTGACGATGGAAAAAGTAAACAACTTAGATTTTTTGTAAAATCATATAAATCTTTTCCCGCAGCACCCCACGGTTTTTATTTTTTCCTCCTTCCTCCCCCGTCTTTCTTCTTTTGCTTTGTACTCAGTCACCTTCCTGCACGGTTCAACAGTGTCACCTACGGTATGGTTAGAGGCATTTCACCCTCTCTCGGCTGCCTGTTTCAATTTGTGCAAGTCTGTGAATGCATAAGAACCAACAAATTGGTTTAAAGTGTTTTCATCTGAATTCAGTCGATCTATTCTCTTTGGTCAATAATGCCTTCAGGACCTTGAGGGTCAAGCACAAACTAAACACAGCTCTATCAATTTTTACCATTCCTGGCTTTGTTTGAAAGATTTTTTTTAAGTTTTACTGCTGCTTTCTTTCCTTCAATAATGCTGTTGGCGGTTGATATTACTTGACTGATTGCTGAGTGAACAAAGTGACTGCATAAAAATGTCTCGGGACATTTTTAGCCAATATTTACTTAATTACTGAAGCCCTAGTTACTTTGGATCTTGTCAATTTCTGCACAACACTCACTGCTTCAGTTGTGCACATATAGCTACTTTAAAACTAAATGCATAAAATAAACTTGATGGCTACTCATTGCTGTGTGGTGGAAATGTACTTGTTACACATTTCAATTTTAAAGATGTTCAGTTATTTTGCATGTTTTTAGTGTTAGAATCCTTTACTTTTTGGGTACCATCTTTGAGATGGCATCTAGTTTTGCTTTTTTCAAACTGAGCAAATATCAGCAGCAGAGAAGATAAACCAACTAAATACCAAAATTCTTTTTTTCACAGAGATTTAATTTAAGGGAAACAAAAACCAAACCAACTTATGTTTCAAAAGAGTAACCTTAACTGGTTGCGGCATCTTTGAAATGACTGTCATCAATTATTTATGATCAAACTGGAAAAGAGCGCTTTACTTCACTGGAAGAATTTTTGATTCATCCATCTTATATTGGAGGGTTTTCAGCATGAATAACCTGATTCAAGTCAGGTCAAATTAATTAAAGTCGGCTGTTCCCAGTCACAGAAGTAGACTTCTAGATGTCCTTTGGATCATTTTTATTCTGCTTTACCCAAGTGAGGTTGAGTGGAAGATCACAAACCTTGGTTGGACATTCTCCTTCAGGACCAGAATTCATGTCTGTGTTGGTCCCGAAGCAGCAAACCAACTTAGACCATCGGACCATTAGACCAAATATGTTTGCCTGCATTTTCAATTCCTGAAATGCTGTGCTGGTTTTATGTCAGAGGCCTGCAGTGCTTTAGATGTGTAATAAAGTAAATTTACTAGGCTGACCATATTTTCTCCATTTTTGAATTGTGGTGCCCAACGACTTGGACATGGCTCTCTGTCTAGAGTCTAGACAGTCAGCAAATATTTTTTCTGTTCTTTAAAATAACTTGAGCCTCATATTTAAAGATATTAGGTTACCTTATGTTGTCAAGCAGGTTTGATTCATTGAGTCTACAGGTCACACAATATACAAGCCTATCTACAACCCTGTATATATATAACCCTATATACACAATATACAACCCTATGTTAGGAGGCTAGAATTTAATTTTTGTACAAAGGGTCCTGTTGATTTTAATTGCCCTCCTCCCCTAATAAACTAAGCAAGCAATTAAAACAGATTCATTTGCTTAGTTTATCTTTTCCAAAATTTAAGTACAAGAGAATAAAAAGAGACAGACGGGTGGAAATATTCTTTTATGGCAATAAATATTAAATATTTTTTGCAGAAATATCTTTTAGCTCCTTTTTGTTATCAACACAAAACCGTTATCCTCCTTCACATGGCCTCAAAAATGCTACCACTGCAAAACTCTCAAGTGGGGTACAGTTTATCTGCAGCACTTTCCCTCCTTCTCTTAGATCAGAGGAAACCATGCATGAGAATGAGAAAGATACTCAGAGCTCTTTGCATCCTATTGTCTGACGCACCAATGCTTTAATCTCAGCCAACAGTGACATCTGCTGAAAATCCTGCTTGGTGAGATAAGACTGGACACATTTCCTGCATCAGAAATGCATGCGTTATATCACAGAAGCGCACTTATTCTGTTACCTCTCTTGTGTTTTATGGAAGTTTGACTTCTGAATAGAAGCAACGTTCACGAAACTGATGTTATCCGATGTTTTGAAAATTGCCAGAGGACAGTTTAATTCAGCAAATGTCCAAACATTGTTGTTGCCCTGTGCACAACACTGGCACTCCCAGGTTTGATGTTATCAGTGTTTACTGTTGCTTCTCAATGCAATTTGACCAAAGTCTATCTAGACATCCATTTGTGTCAAAATCCACTTTTAGAAACAAACAGCATTGTCTATTTAAAACCAGTGGTGCATAAGTTCTCCGGAAAGCTAATTCAATTTTACACACACAAAAAACGAGAAATGGTTGCAACACTTCAATTCTTCTATAAGAAACAACTTGCACATCATGTCACTCTTACTTTGTATTGGTACAGTTTCTGAGAATTTCAGTATCATCCTTGATACATCCTTGAATAGAAAGATCCACTGCCTTAGCTTGAGGAGATAATACAAAATTATTAAAAAAAAAAAAAATCATCTATCCGAGCCAAAACTGTACAGCATACAACATAGACGAAATCTCTCCCACAAGCAAAAAACGAAAGCCTCGTGTGGTGGGATGGTGTTTCACTCTCCCCCACTCTGTGCACCAGGCACCGTTGATTGGTGGGCGGGGCAAATGGCTTTATAGTTGGGCGGGCCGCTGTAGGGTTTGCGGGTCTGTTTCTCCCACTGTTGCTGCGGTCGCGGCTACATGTCGGCCTGTGGGTTTGGTTGACTCGTCGGCGATCCGTTACTATGGTGGCGTTGCCGGCTGCAGCTGGTTGCTGTGGCGGGCGGCTTCAATCTGGTCCTCACCTGCTGACCCGCTTCCTCCCGGGTTAGGCTGTGTCTCCACCCCTGGGCAACTGATTGTTTGGAGCTGCAGCGCATTGGACGCTCTGCTGTTTTGTCTTCCCATTGTTTGTTTGGGCGGCTCTCCGTTGAATCCGTTGCGGATTGGGCAGGCCGTGTGGGCGGGGCGTTACTCCTCCGGCCCAATAGAAAGGCACCTGGAATGACGACGACGACGACTTGTTCCATTGTTTGAAGTATTTTCTTTTACCGTTTGTTGAGTTATTGATTTGTTTTCTTTTTGATTGCTTTGTTCATTTCTTTTTGTGTTGCATATTTTTCTTGACGTATTTTCGTTGCATTTGCATGTTTTTTTTTTGTTTTTTTTTTTTTTTCTTTTTTGGAACAATCCCATTCTTCTTCGTTTTTTCTTGTGTTCCTTTTGGTTCCTGGGACCCAGTGGTGGGCCTGAAGCCTCGATTTAAAAAAAATTGTTTTAAAAAAATTGTTTTAGATAATTGTTTAATAAAGTATTGTACACTGTTAAATCTGTGTTCTGGTGCATCTTGTTGCTTTTTAAAAAATATCTCCACCTGCTGGTCACACTCGCAAAAAAAAAAAACCTTGAAAAATAAAGATGCAAAAATCCATCATTTCAAAAAAGGATATAGAATTATATATAGAGAAATCTGACCACACTATGAGGCCACGGCTTCTGCACCAACATACTCTGTACATATGTCACCACTTTTATCAGCTGTGGAATACAACACTGACTCTTAAAGTCTTACAAAAACAAATGGTTTCTACCATATTTTGAACGAACCGGGTCAAGAGTTCAAAGAAACAGTCAGACATGCCAAAAATGTTACCAATGGTAGTTTTTCAATTTGTTAATTCAACCTTGCAGCTCACAAACCGAAATCAACAAGGCCCTTACTGGGACTGTGTAGAACTAGAGTAGGAAATTCAGCCAGGTATTCAGGTGTCTTAAAGGCTGAAGTGGGTTGAAGTGAAGTGGGAATGACTGACCCCTATCTCAATCATTCACCAAAGTATCATTTCCAGGTCAGGTTATTCAACAGTTTAATTTTAGAGCTTTACTTCCAACCAGCTAACATAATTTAATCAAACATGTAGCTGTATTGTTTTCTATTTAATCTGTCTGAATACAAATATTTGGGGGGGGCAATATCAGCACAAACATGAACTAAAACTGCCTGACGGAGACAACATGCTGAAATCAAGAGCTAGCTTCTCTGCGGGAGGAGTGAGTCGACACATGCGCTAATTACTAACTGGCTACAGCTGTAGCAGCAGCAGCTGCTGGCACTGCTGCACCTCATATGAAAAACATCCTTCCCGCTAACATGTTAATGCCGATAAGGAAATCCTTTTCAATTTTATTAAAATAAATTCAAATTTAAGTGCACTCCAAGATTAAAAATTACTTCTGAAGTACCGTTTTACAGCCGCACATTGCAGTGACTTATAAACCAACGCTGAATGCTAATGAGCAACAGCAGCAGCTTGTGCTCCAAAAAAAATAAATAAAAATAAATAAAAAAAACCTTGCTGCATCATAAATCATTTAAACATAGCTTAGGTTGGCTTTGAGGTTTGTTTTGATGCAGTTTTAAGCACCTTCCAGCCCAACACACTCCTCCTTGCAGCTCTAATTCAATGGGAAAGTAACACACTCCAGTCTGCTGCCAGATAATTTTGGTTTAGCTATACCTACAGTGTTGTTGTCGGCAAACAAAACACAACAAGGATCTTTAAAATGTAAACAGAACAAAAAGATGTGGTCAAGATTAGCATTTCTTATTGTAAATGACACTGCACAGCCTCTGGCCAAGATGATCCAGAGTTCTGCCTATTTTGTAGGTCTGTTGCTTTATTTGTTGTTTGTTGATGGGTTTGACAGAATCTACAGTTAACTTTTTGCAGGCTTAAAAGGAAAAACTCAACACTGAAATTCTTAAGCAGTGTTGAGCTCCATTGAGATATAAGCCCTCCCAAGAAAGCTGTGGAAAATAAGCTGTTTCACACCATTTAATCTCAAATCCCTCTGCTTTCTTTCCCTCTTTCCCCATTTCTGTTCTCCTGGCTGCTATCTCTTTGTCTCTGGCCTCCCAGACATCTGAGCGGCTCTTCTGGATTTTGCTGACGCTGCACCCGGTCACACCTGGCCTCTTCTGAGCAGGATGGACACTCTGGAGTCAGAGCTGACCTGTCCAATCTGCCTGGAGCTCTTTGAAGACCCGCTGCTGCTCCCTTGTGCCCACAGCCTGTGCTTCGGCTGCGCCCACCGCATCCTCGTCTCCCACTGCGCCACCAACGAGTCCGTCCAGAGCATTGGCGCTTTTCAGTGCCCCACTTGTAGGTATGTCATTTCCCTGAGTCCGGAGCGTGGATTAGAAGGACTCAAGAGAAACGTGACCTTGCAGAACATTATCGATAGAGTTCAACGGGCCTCATCCTCAGCTGGCCTTCCTCTGCCGCTGGCCGGTCCCCACAGTGGGCCCAACTCTCCCATTGAGGAAGGGAGCAACCGGCTGGCTTTGGTTCCCGTCAGTGCCGCCATGTCCAGCCCGGAAACTCCGCCGGAACCAGTCCAATGCCAGTTCTGCGAGCAGGACCCACCCCAGGATGCCGTTAAGACATGTGTGACGTGCGAAGTGTCATACTGCGAGGAGTGCCTCAGGGCAACTCACCCGAACAAGAAACCATTCACCGGTCACCGGCTCATTGAGCCAATGCCTGACTCTCACCTCAGAGGGCTCCAGTGCCTGGAGCATGAGGAGGAGAAGGTGAACATGTACTGTGTCACCGACGACCAGCTGATCTGCTCACTGTGCAAACTGGTCGGGAGGCACAGGGATCACCAGGTGGCAGCCCTAAGTGACCGCTACGAAAAATTAAAGGTATGTGCCTGTTGGCTTTTTAGTCTATTTAAAAAAAATCTTCCTGCTGTTTTCAATGTTTTACTCAGTCCAATTATAGATAAGTATAAAAACCCTCCGATGTCCTTTATCGTCTTGCACACATAATGAATTTTAAACTTTAATTTCATTCTCCTCTGAAGTATGAAATTTCCTGATATCCTCACTCAGGTATCTAATTTGATCATCAAGAGAGATTTCATCATTTCATGCTGATTTATAATCTCTCCTGAATAATTAAGCAATTAGCATAATGACTGCGCCACACCAGGAAGCCAGGCGGGTATTCAGAGGCTGTGAATTAGGGGTATGTCTTTAGCAATGAGGCATGGTGACTTTGGTGAAGTTGCAGGTTAACAAGCACCGCTTGCCTGCTGGGTGTATTACCCTGCATTATCACTCTAGTATTTTAGCAGATGCTAGAGTGTAACACTACAAATTGGATTTTGGCTAACAAGTCAGCTTTTTGAGTTTACTGAACACTTCAACTCCCATTTAAAATATTTTAAAGTATACAAAACACACCATTGTATTGGTACTTTTAAGAGTTACAAATTAATTAAATCTTACGAGCAGTCTCACATCCCCCATCCTAATCTCAGATTTTGACATGCTTTAGCCGTTGTTCTGCTATATTTTCCAGGGATATTTCATTAGTGTATCACTTTTTGCCAATCTGCCGAATACAAGATACCTCCACTCTTCACAAAATGGGGCAAAAAAAGTATTAGACTATTGGAATAGTTTCTCTTTTTCCCCCGTGAGGCTGTTGGTGTGCGTCTGATAAGAGCCATGGAGGTTATTGTGGGGACACCCATCCTTTTTTCAGAGATAAAATTACCCCCGTCACAGGAAATTGACGGAGGAGGGTGCTGGAAATGGCTTTTAAAATCCTTAGCTCAGGGTCTTACGAGTAAAAACCTTCAGGATAAAAGATAGGAGCAGCTGTTTGTATGTGTCAGCCTTGGTACTAAATCACTGGTTTGGTGTTCCCCTTTCGCTGTTTAAGTTGGAACAGCTTTTCGTTCTTAAGAGCAGTTTAATATAAAACAATTTAGGGGATTTCTTAGACTGCACCTATATAAACATGTTACATTTTACAATTTATCCATTTATTAGGACTGCTTTCCCTGATAGATGTTCACAGAATTACAAACTGGACTAGCTGTGAAGTCTGTTATTCTAGAAAAGGTGAAAGTGTACTCCTTAGTAACTGCTGATGGTGGGTCCTCACACTCCATCCCAGTGGGTGTAGTCCAAGGTGCAAAAACAAGATTTTCAGGAGGTGCTAAATGCCAAGTTTGTGCACATCAGCTCCATTATTATTTTAGAAGGTGGTTTTAACTTGCCATAGTTTATTTGATTATATTTCACGACTGTGGAAAATGTTGGAACGTGTGAACGAAACACCAACACGTCACTACTGTTTTTGTGATGCTTTACTTTCTTATTTGCAAGATGTTAAGTTTGTATTTTGTGTACAAATGCTTGACTGAAATACTTGAAGCTTTGTCTCATCGTTCTTGTGCTGGTGTATCTGAAATGTGTTTTACTTTAGGCTGAAGGAGAGAATGAATGAACCCTGTATAATGCATGTTGCTTTTGAGTCAAACATTTTCTATAGTGTGTTTTCATTGCGATAAAAGGTGAAACATTTTCGGCATGCTTCTGAGTAAGAACATTAAGTTACTTCTGCTGTTAATGAATCCATATAAACTGAATTGCTGACTGCCTGGGGATGAAAGTGAAAATCTCTGTACACCATTTATGAGCACCGGGACCTGACTAAGTAATAATGTGAAGGATCTTTTGGTTCTATTAAATTCTGTAAAGAGTATAAAAACTCCTAGGCTAGCTGAAATGTTTTAAAAATCTTCTCATGGCTTGAAATACAGAAATATATGAACATTAAGAGATGAAATAAGCAAGTGACATCTGTTTTCTAACTAGTTAACTCCTGTTATTTTGCATCCTTGGATCTTTCTTTCACAATAATCCCAGTTCACTCCCTCACTGCACTTTGGAAATTCATTTAACTAAGCAGAGATTAACTGTGCAGTACAACACAGACTTTTTTCCCCCCCAAAAAAAATCTAGCTCAGAGTGATGGCAGATAAAAAGAGACAGATTACGCCGCAGGATGATTGACAAGTGATCAAACTGAAGGCGGCTGGAAGGCGGTCCTGCTCCAACAAACTGGCAACAGGGACATATAATAGGCTTAGATCCCTTTTCTTTATGTTTGTGTCGTGGCATATTGCATTGAAGTTCAGTGGGCAGAGGATGGCTTATTGTTGCAATTCTTGTCCTCCTTTGAGAAATCAGCTTTTCCCCCTCTGTTACCAACAACAGGGTCATATTCCTGTTAGAGCAGACCCTTATGTCACTTCTGTGTGCCATCTGCGTATTAAGGTCATCCATTAAGCCCCCCGTGGCACTGCATCACACTTGCAAAGGAAAAAATTATTATTTATTTAAAAAGAGGCATCATGTCCACCTCTGATATATACTATTATAATTACAAGGCGGATTCTATAACTTCTTACTTCAGTAATTTTCACTTTCAGCTTTGAAACCATGAAGAACATCTTAAAACTTTGAAAAAGAGGAAAAGTGACAACGATGCATCAGAACAGCTTAATCATGCCTGATTTGGCAATTGTGTGAAACATGGCAGCAAACGAAACAGCCTGGGATTAAAAAAAAAAGAAAAACGGCTATGTAAAAAATACAGAAGGGTGAATAGAAAGGAGGACAGAGAGGGGAATAAGTGAAGGGAGGAGCGTCAAGGGGCGGCACTGACGCGCTTGTCACCTGTTTGCCGCTTCGTTTGCCGGGAGCGCTGCTCTCATAGGGAAAGCTTTTTGAAGCCCTGATTTATCGCTTGGCTGCGTTTGCGCATGGCTTGGTGCTCAGTGGAGTGACTGTCCCAGTCACATCCACAGCTAGAACTAGGATCTGCTGTCTGAGGCTTCGGACGGGGCAGGATGAGGAGGCAATGCAGGGATGAGGGGTACTACCCACGGTCAGAGGTATGCCACCTCCACAACTTTACAAATTTAAAGATTGATCAGGTTAAAGAACTGCACAATTTGCTCACCATCGTTTTATTTTAGAAGGTTCCTTCTCGTTTAGTTGATTCAATGCGTCGGCTTAAGCTTTGTCGCGTTTCTATCTTGCATCTGTGTGACATTTCTACTTTTTTTAGCATCTCTCACTCTCGTTTCCAACAGCAAGCACTTGACTCCAACCTGAGCAACTTGATCAAGAGGAACAACGAGCTGGAGTCGCTTATGGGGAAGCTGATCCAGACTTGTCAACATGTCGAGGTGAGTCTCAGTGGCCCTGTGGGGGTCACCAATGACCTAATTTGTCTACCAATGCAAGTGGTGGCGATCTGTGTGAAAGAAACTGCTGATGATTGGTTGTTTTTGCCCAAGAGTAAAAATGTCAAGCGACAAATTTAGAAACTAGACAATTCTCTAAAAATCATGCCACATCTTGCGACTGCAGTTGTCATTAAAGATTAAGCTCAATATCCGATATAAGGAATGTAAAGGACTCAAGAATAACTGGTTTACACTAATGTTCATTTTATGAGCAACTTTGTAATTTAAGAATTATAGCTGAAGTTGTAAGAAATTGTCACTTTCTGAATAAATAATGCAAACATCTACGTTTGTAGCTTGACATTCCTTTATTTCCCTGGTCTAGGTCTAAACTATAATTCATTGCACAGTGATTATCTGCATCTACCCAAATTCTGCATGAAAATTTTGCAATAAATGTACAATAATCACATTTACATTCTCATACCGTTTTTAGAAACAATGCTTAAGCAGATTTTCACATTTTTCAGTCATTTGGCTTGGTTTACCATATTCATTCCTGGGTTAACAGATTTGTGTTCATGTTTGCATGCATGCATTCTCCTTTGGAGGCAGTTCTGTGCCAAGCTTGCCCGTTCACATCACATTGCACCGCTAAGATGCTTTAAATAAAGCAATGCCACAGGGTTTTAGAAAATATGGAGGGCAGCTTCGCAGCCTGCCAAGACCTTTTGCAAAGTAGGGGAATGTAAAGGATTAGGCAGTTTAATATTTTCAGAAGATTAAATTACAGTTGTGTGCTTGTTTTGCATGCATATCAAGGTGCAGTTTATGCAAGATAAAGGGTATTTTAATGAATAAAGAATAGAAAGAAATGGTGGTACTGTGATCACAAAAGGACAACTTTGAGATAGCTGTAATGAAACTACAGCTACAATAATGAAAAAATTTATATATATATATATATATATATATATATATATATATATATTATTATTATATTATATGTAGCTATAATATATACATATATTATAATATTGTAAAATACAAGTTTCACTCATTTATATAACATTGTATATTTTCATATTCATATATATATGCATTAGCTGCATCATATGCACCATAAGTTGATAATTTGTAGAAAGTACAAGTTTCACCTCATTTATTAACCACTTGTTTTTTCATTCATCTAATATGCATTAGCCTCAAAATGAGAGAAAAATGACATGGGATAATGTTCAGTGATGGTGTGCAACATAAATACAGGAAGGAACATAAGTCAGACATATAAAAATACAAAAATAAATTGAAGTAGTTATGAAGATCAAGGAGACTCTGCTTGCGTGCCACTAATGAGCTTTCTGAATATTTCACATCAGATTATCCCAAAAGAGCTGCAACGACACGTCTTGAAAAAAAGATCGCCAACTCGCATCCTGTTCCTCTGACTCACCAGCTCTGCTGCACCCATAATTTTGCATTCCTGCTGCACACTAGAATCCTTTTCAGCTGGCATCTTGTTTTTAGCTTCGCCATGTTAGAACCAACACCAACCCACACTCCAAGCAGGCTCAGGCACTTATCACATGTTGAAAAATGGGGACGCTGTCTAGGGCTTGCTCTGGGAGAGTGGATTGAATTAATTTAACACTGTTTGATAAATATGCATTGACTCAAGGGTAATTTTAGTTTTCTTCTCTTAAATACAGTACAATAAAGGATTTAAACAAAATCCTTAAATTGAATAGATTTTTTTGCCACAAGAACATACATTATTAACCCTCATACAGTATTTACGTTACAATAGTGAGGCTTGAGT
Source organism: Poecilia picta (assembly GCA_033032245.1). Taxonomy (NCBI): domain Eukaryota; kingdom Metazoa; phylum Chordata; class Actinopteri; order Cyprinodontiformes; family Poeciliidae; genus Poecilia; species Poecilia picta. The sequence goes on from CM065354.1 coordinate 8,198,803, forward strand.
TACTAGACTGATGAAGACCCATCTGTGATTTAGCACCGAATCACAGATGGGTAAACGTCGAGAGATGTGCTAATCCTAATCTACACAGGCAGATGAAACAGACTTTACACAAATATGTGCAGTTTAGCAAATGTAAAGATACTCAGTTTGAAGCTTTGCTTGCACATATTCTAAGTGTAGCTGATATGTTTTTGAAAAAAACTCAACAGAAAATATGTATTTTGTCAAACGACGCATTAAAATAACACAAGGCCTTTCTAAAGTTTTGGCACTGCTTTAAGATTTCTCTCAGATTTTCTCTTAATGATTATAAACATTAGACTTTACTGGGATTAGGCCAACACAGATTAGCACGTACTGGTGAAAATTGATTCTTTTTAACCAATTTAAATCTGATCCTCAAATATAATTTAATTGCCTTCATAAATCACCCTACTAGAAAAGAGTCAGCCTTTGTGTTATAATTTCAGTACAAAAGCAGCTGTTCTGTGAAGGCCTCAAGTTTGTTAGAGAATATAATAAAAGAAAAAAAAATTGAGAGAGAACAACTAAAGTGTCATCAACTGAGGGACTTCTGCTCTGCTTCATCAGTATAGTTTTGAATTCTTTGGGGTTTATTTCACATCTCACTTGATTCTTTTGGTTCTCTAATATTTGCTTAATGATTATTCATTCATTTATTCATTCATGTACTTATCTTCAGTTTTTTCCCTGTTGTCCCCTTGTTGTGTTTACACAGCTTGTCATTTTGAGTCATCCTCCCTCAGTGCCACAGTTCACAACTACAGCTCATGTAATTGATTAAACTCACCTGTTTTTTTTTTTCACTCTAATCACACCTCCGGTGTTCATGTTCCTCCAGTTTTTACTACTTGCTGGATTCAGTTCATCACATTTCCTTCCATGGTTCGGTGCCATCTGGCCAAATGTTTGTGTTATTTTGGCACCTTGGTTTTCCAGTGTGTATGTTTTCTGGACTCTGTCTAAGCTGCACTTTTCTCAGGATATTATCTGCATCCTGCCTGTGTTTGGGTCCTCATTTAGCACAGCCTGGGCTATTAAACAACTATTCCAAACTTTGTTCATCTGATCTTCTGAACACACAGTATCTCACTAACCTAACCACACAAACCTGTCAACGTGGACTGAACTTACACAGGGAAAACATTAAAAATATCTGTTACGCAGTGAAATACTTTGCCAAGCACTGCAGCAGCAGAATTAATCCAACAGTAAAGTAATGGTGGCTCTTTGTAGAAGATTTCTTCCACATGCTCCAGGCTAAGACAATTTAAGATGCTTTGTGTTTAAATGAAACGCTTAGTGTTTCTTATAGCTGACAATCTGTCACACTGACTATATCCTCCAAGGGGCTTCGGCTTGCAGTAGATACTTTACATCTGTACAAGACATGATGAATTTGGTCCAACTGGAGCACTGGACATATTTTGTGCTGCAACATGGCCTCCTGAATATTAGCGGATGTCTTAATAGAATTTTGAAAGAGTTCAATCCAAAGTTACACCTAATCTTTAAAAGCTGCAGTCTCTGGCTAATGCATGGCATATATTATATATATATATTATATATATTATATTATATATTATATATATATATATACTGTAATATATAATATATATAATATAATATTATATATATATGTATATACTGTATTGTTATATGTGTGTACAAACATGATTTTGAGAACCAAATCAGAGGTGCAAGCATTACACAAAGTGCAGAGCTTTACACTGGTGTCAAAGAAACCAATTAGCAACGTTGTAGCAGCAGCTGCCGAGGCATCGGAGGGCAAAGGAACCGTGGCATTAGCTCAGCATGTTTGACGTTAATACAGATGTACTCCAGGTGGCAAATTGTTGCTTTTGGCAACACAACCCTGGAAAAACATTACATAAATGCAGTAAGGAAGGGACTTTGAGCATTCAGTCAAAGCCCTTTACAAGCGTGTTTGGCTCAGTGTAGGAAATAAAAATGACTTCTCATGATGTAATTATTAAAACTTCTGTCAGCATACGGAGAGACTAAGTTTGAATGAATAACTGCGCTTTAGTAATCACTTGGTAACTCTCACAATAGACTTCCCTTTTATGGCTCCCTGCGCTCGCACTCGGTTGCAGCAAGAAAACTTTACAAGGTGCTTAAGGGACCACTAGGAAATTACTACAATAGGAAACTGTGAGTTATGCCAAGACCAGCAACCTTCATAATTGGACGAACAGGTTTCACAGCCTGCTCAGTGTGTGAAGCTACCTGCGAAGGGAATCAAATGCTGGAGAGAAGTGAGCCAAATGCTTGATATCTTATCGGAAACGACACCCAATTGCTCTGAATGGCAATTATCTGAAATTGCAAAATACCTCCAACTAAATAAAATTATTTCTCATTTCTAATTTCTATCATTGGGATCTGGATTCATAAAAAGAGTACAATTCCCCTTCTTAAAATATTCACTCCTCAATTTTTGTCCCACAGGTCAAATGTTTATGTACAGACGAAATCCAGATCCCTGTTTCGGTCTGTTGACTTATAAAATACAACGAAGTAACATCTGGGCATCAAATAACTTTTTTACATAGAAAGTAAAGAAAATCACTTTAAATTATCAGATACTAAAGAAGAAATTAAACACTCCTGGTACGAACCAAACTGAACCAGAACTTTAATGATACCAAGTTTTAGCTGGTAAATGGCAAAATCATGAATATTACAAGTTAAAGAGGATTTAAATATATTCATCTTAGTGTAATTAATTTTTATAATACAAAATAAGTGACAAAAATATGAATGTTTTCCCCTAATATTGCAATTGTCTAAGATGCTCCCATTTTCATCCAGTAGGAACACTGGAATTATTTATTGCTAAATAGCTCAATCTTAGTACACTGTCCCTCGTAAGTCCTAGAACGGTGAAATACACACTAAGTTTTGTTTTATCACTCAAGGCAGAAGCAAAATATAAGAAAAGCCTAATTATTCACCAGGTTCTTACCTTAATATAAGATGGATGAAAAAAATGTTTTCTTGGTACAACATATCACACCACAATACAAATGTACACACTCTGTAAACTTTCCATGTTCCCCCGTCCCGTTTTTGTCAATCTGATGCCATCTTTGAATTGATTTGCAGGTAAACGCGTCACGCCAGGAGGGCAAGCTCATGGAGGAGTGTGACGTCCTGATTGACATCATCCAGCAGAGGCGGCAGATCATTGGCAGCAAGATTAAAGAGGGGAAGGTGAGGTGAAAAAGTAGACCAGTGTGACTTGAAATATCACACAGTGCTTTTATTGTGTCCTCAAAACTGTTAAAAATGTTCAAAGCAAAACCACAAAAAATATGAAAATCTTAAATTATTGAAAAGCCTTGTTAAGAAGTTGCATAAGAGTAGTTAAACAAGCATAATTCATGAGCAGCACTAACAAAAGCTGAAAAGAGAATGCAAAAAAAAAAAAACCTGGAATACGTGGAAGGTTTTGAAAGACCTATGATTATCACCTTACAGTTTAACCAGAGCGTTATTGGTTTTAAGATCCTGTAATGATGGCTAAGCACTCTACCGGCTACCACTGTACAATGTTCTGGTAGAGATAATAGAAGTAAATACTTTTTCTTTCAAGGGTCAGGCTGGTTTTGATAACTTTTGTTCCTCAAAGAAATCACCACTTACAAATGGCTTTTTGTTTTTATCCCGGTTATCTTTTGAAAGCATAAACATTTGTTGAATCACTTCAAATATTACAGTATGAAAACCCCCCAAAAGGAATCATTAAGGGGGCAAACTCTTTCACAGCGCTGTATGCTTACATGATCCTTTAACTGCCAGCAGATGGCAAACTACTCAGATGCCTGAGATTCAAACCTTTCTGAACAGACGGCAGGTGGCAGATTGGCCAAAGACATCCCACAGCATATGGAGAAGATGCTTGCTTGTACTCTCAACCCAAATGATAATTTAAGCTCCATGTAATGAAACTTGGAGCGCTTCAGAGTTTGTTTATTTTATTTTTCCCAACCATCTAACTTCAACCATCCCAACATTTAGCACTGAATGAGAAAGAATATGCACAGGCGCTTGGCATTTTTTGTCATGAACTGGATCCAGAGGTCATGGCTGCAGTGTAATCTTTCCTGGGATACAATTTCTGTTCTGTGTTTATGTTGGTACAAGCCAAACTGCTGATGAAATGCCGTTTGACCTCAATCTAACCAGTGACCTAAATCTGCCTCTTAAAAAGCAGAGGGAGTGAAACTGGACGGGAAACAAGAGAAGCTAAAATCTCAGATTTGTATGCAACAAAAATCACCAACATGGCTGATTTAAAAACATGTTAATAAAATGAAAAGAAAATTTGGAATTTCACCATAAAACAATTGTTTCATTACATTTCCCACCAGTTTATTTGTATGTTTTCCACATAAATTTTGCTCTTATAATCCCCTAAAACCTTGGTTGATAATACAATGTAAACTAAAGAAAGCAAATTATTTGTATGGTCTTTCACTGACAAACTTGAATAAATGTGATTTCTTGATTTTGATACAATACAAAAAAATAAATAAAAATACATCTAGTCATAATGAGGTAATTGTGTATAGAATTTTGAGAGCAGAGATTAAATTAATATATTTGGAATAAAATGTAACTGTGGGAAAACTGAATCAGGCTTCATGGTATGTTTGAATTTTGTTTAATGGATATCACATTTGAAAAAAGAAGATTTGAAATAACTTGGTCTCATTGTTTACATGACAAAATTCGGCAGTCAGCAGGTGATTGTACACTTTTGAGACTCACTGTATGTTTACAAAAATAATTTACCGGTTCACAATTCGAGAGACAAGATGGTTAAAACCAACCTACTCCAAGTCAGAGTAACTTTAGCTAAAAAAAGATTGATGTTCTTAAACCTGTAGCGTTTTCTACTAGCTCTTATACTGATACAAATGAGAAAACATCAAGAAATACAGAATTTCCTAGTCTTGAGCTTTTGTGCAAATGTCAACATTCGCCTCCATGTAGCCCCATAAAGAGCTGCAGTCTTGCTATTTCACAAGCCTTCTAATAATGCTCCATTTCAATGATTTCAGGCTCAAAGGCTTCGGAAGCTGGCCCAGCAGATTTCCAACTGCAAGCAGTGCATCGAGAGATCCTCGGCCCTCATCACACAGGCTGATCAGACGCTGAAGGAAACGGATCACGCTCGCTTCCTGCAGACGGCCAAGAGCATCAATGAAAGGTCAGGCTGCCTGGCGGAGATTTCAACTCGAGCCTCAAGCTACAAAGTATCGAGTCCCAATCGAGCGTTTTTTTTTTTGGACCAATTTAAACAATTTGGGCTTGTGTGCTAAATTTCCTACTGCTAAATCCAGGACTCTTGGTAATCTGATTGTCATATCTGAAGTCTATTCACAACACTTGGCCCATGCTTTACATTGCGACCAATGAGTGAATAGTAGCACAGATGAAACATAAGGTGTAAAATCCTTTTTACATTTCTGTTTATAATAATCTAGGGTTTCCATGGCAACAGCATCAACCCAGGTGCTGATTCCGGAGATCCACCTGACAGACACGTTTGACACGTTTGCTCTGGATTTCACCAGAGAGAAGAAGTTGCTGGAGAATCTGGATTACCTTACAGGTTAGAGACGTTTTACGTCAAGAATGTATTCACAGCCTAAAGGAAAATCTGATTTTTTTTTCTGAATTCATTAACCCTTGTGAAACCTAAACTTTACAGAGAACTTAATGAAGTTTCTTTCAACTTTAAGATTAATTTTCGTCATTTAATTTCTTTCAAGTCTGTCTTTAGGTATTCTTTTAGTAGTTAGACATCAGCCAATTAACTCCTAAATTAATGTCAAACATTGCTTGGACCTATCAAAATGTCACCGTTAATTGATCGGCACACCAGGGAAAGAAGAAGAAGAAAAAAAATGATGGGGTTTGTTGTGGATTTTGAAGCCTGGTGAAAATGGTTGCCTCATATTTATTCTCTGCGACGCATGAGGGCTTCGCTGGAGGGTATTTCACTCAGTGAATCAGCCTGAATCACTCCGCTATGTGCAGCCACTCATGACAGAATGCTTGGGAGTGGGGAACAAGTGACAGGCACAGAAAGAGATAAGAAGTGGCTTTACAATCATTTCAAGCTGGGTCTTTGTATCTTTGTTTTTCTGCCTCGCTCTGTTCTCCTCCTGCAAGAAGCTCAATGGACTTAACACAAAAGGAGCCGTTTCCAACTACATTCTCATAACATTTGTTTCCCCCACGAATCGATGCATCAGTGAAATAGAGCCAGCCGTTTCTGTGATTATACACTAAGTGACTAAGATTTTGTGTTTCTAATGAGGTTGTGCTATGCTCTGTTCCTGCTGTGTTAATGTGATTTGGAGATTTATTTCTATCGCCATTATTATTGAACCTGTAACTCTTGCATCTCAGAATGAGTTTCAAACCCCCCTCCATAAAAGTCTTAAATTAGATTCTTGTGCACATAAGGAAGGTTTATTAGGCTGGATTTTATTGGAACTACTAAAAACTGGTGAATCACCAGCTTGGGATTTCTCTAATGTAATCTCTTGCATCAGGGGGGCCAAAGATAATGTTTCTGCTTTTGGTTCTCTGCAGCTCCAAGCGCTCCATGTATAAGGGAAGAGTTGTGCACAGCTTCCTATGACACAATCAGTGTCCACTGGACATCTGATGATGAATTCACAGTTGTGTCCTATGAGCTGCAGTACGCCATCTTCACCGGACAGTCTAACATCGCCAGTAAGTGCATTATGGACGTTATGTCCATGTTATATGTTAATTCTAACTGTAGTGTAACTGTAAGTGTTTTATCCCCATATTTTCAGAATTCATGTCCAAATATATAATGAAAGAAGAAATATGCCTTTTTACTATGAGATTTACAGGATGCAGTAAATTCTCAACGTGTTGGCTGCTTGTTTACACGGACAAAACCACAAATGTTTGACAATGGGCTCCATAGGGAGACTTTTTTTAGAAATGCAATATGAATCATGTCTGTGTAAACAGACGGAAAATATTTGGAAACAATTTCGGTCATGTCATCTTGCGCTCGAGCACTCAGGCCTCGTTTTCACACGCACAACAACAGCGGACGTCCAACTCCTGTCCGTCTGGGTGAAACTCTTGAGATTATCTGACGAGTTAAAGCAAAACCTGCTCATTGTGAAATGTGTCCATCAGAAATAGTCTGTACATCTGTAGAGGTTAAGGACTACAAAAAGACACTTCTGGATGAAGGAGGCCTCGTCCTACAGGCCTGGCATGCACACCACATCCATTTTCCAGGGATACTGCGTTTTCATCTGCACCGTTTTAATTTTGTTTTTGTGTAAATTCAATTGTTTTTCAGATAAGAAACATCAACATTGTCAATTTGAAAATAGGACTTGCAACAGATGCAAACATGCAAATTAACATAATTGGGGAAAAGTGGGAACAACTCTTACCCTTGCGTAAGATGCCAAATGGAAGCAAAGTGCTCCCAACATGATACTTCATATTTTCATCCAAGATGGTTATTAGTTGGAAAGATAATGAGATTATAGCAGAAAGCTACCCTGAATCCTTAAAATGCAGCAATTTTGCACCCTCCATCCAAATACATGCAATGTAGTAGCAGGGAGACATCAACATACATAATTAATAGACAATTTAGGATGGAGCAGAACACTAATTCTTATATTGGTGACATTGACTCAGAAGAAGTACTTTCAGGCCTTTTCTGAAAGTACCTGAATTTCAAATTGATAAAGGTTCCTTAAATTCATAGTCACATCTCACATATATAAAGAAAGACTGTTTCCTTTAGAGAAACATTCTGCTTCGTGGATATGAAAAGTTGTTTTTTTTCCCTGTGAAAGAACAGATGAAACCACGAGGATGGAGACTTTTTTGTCAAGATGACAGCTAAGAGAAAAAAAAATCTAGTATCAGTCACTTAAGACATAGAATATCTTATGGAACAATTACCTTGTAGTGTATACTTACATACACATCAGTCAAACACCCACAAGACCTTAGAAATCTTGAGAACGGCTGAGTGAGCAACAACTACATGGAGGGAAATGGGGTCAAGGCACCTGAAGACGAGCTCCCCTGCTGCCTTTCAATCAAACCGCCTCATCTCTGCCTTTCATCTGCTCCAGTTTTTAAGTCTTTTAAAGACTCAAAGACTTCTCAGGAAAAGTTTTCCTTTCTTTGGTTCTTCATTTTCTTGTTTCATATGCTTGATGGTTATCTAATAAAGCATTCCCTTATAAGGTGGTCTCTCTTTCCATTACAACCCTCATTACTTTAAGGCTTAAAGAATATTAAGAAGCAACATTTATGACACTAATGTGACACTTCCTTTCCCTTTTGCGGTCGAATCTCAGTTTCTTTTTGTTCAATAAGATGTATGTTTACTGCACTCCCTCTTATCACATTCGCTAATGACAGAGGTGTTGCTTTCAAAGTTGGGGTCACGTGGTAAATAATTCTCCCTGAAGCCACCAAGCAGGAAGTTGAAGCTTTGTAGATATTTGCTTCTTTATTACCATTTGAGAATTTTTAGACAGATGTGTTTACCCACATTTAAAGGCAGCTGTGATCTGGGATCTTTAAGGAGGTTTAACCTCAAAGTAAAACCTGCATCAGGTTTTACTTTAAGGAGGTTTAGCCTCCTTAAAGTAAAACCTGCATCAGGTTTTACTTTAAGGAGGTTTAGCCTCCTTAAAGTAAAACCTGCATCAGGTTTTACTTTAAGGAGGTCATCGCCTCAATTTGCATGCAAATGTGCCAAAGTGTAAATTGTTTTGCATTACATTCTAGTTTATTCCAGCTTATGATATCCTCTTAATCAAATGAATACTTTGATTTATTAGTCAACTAATAGATGAGATTGTAGCCAATTTGTATTTTTTCAAACCAACTCGAGACAAAAATACATGTTGTGTTCAACTGTTCATATGTTCAGTAAAGATAAAAAAACAACTAAATTTGTTCATTTTAGCTTGAACTTGTCCAAACAGCTAGCTTAACTTTAGCTTTTTATTTGTGATGATTGGAAAATAGTGCCCATCTTACAAGGTGCAGTTGCGGTCGGGTTAGTCTAACATTTTACCTCAAGTCAGAAAATATCTTATACAAAAAAAATATATACGAATCGAGTAGCACAGTTCAGTCATTTCCTAAACCAATATTCATCTCAAAATATAACTTGATTGAAAGAAATAAACCTTCTGTGCAAAAGCAATTTCTGGTGTAAAGATGTTACACTGTTGACTATTTTCACTTCTGAGTGCCTAGCAAGGAAAAGAAAAGAAAAGAAAAAAAAAACAACAACCATGTCAATCTCTCAGGAAAATAAGAAAAATGACATGAGGAGTATATGTACGCTCACAAAAAACACTTTGGCCTTGGAGACACTGTGGGAAAGCAGAGGTACCATTAAATAAACCCAGACTGAAAACACTCACAGCAGAAAGTATTGTGCTGGTATGAAGCCAACGAGGTGTGAATTGTTTCCTCTTGTGCCTTTTCTTACCCTCTTACCTGCTCCCAAAGGCAAGGGCTTGCACATCCTTTTCAATTTAGCACACTATGCTGTCACATAGCAGTACATTGATCTTCTGCTGGCTTTTTTTAAAAAAGGAAATTGTTTTGTGGACTAAAAGTATGCCTTCAGTAGTAAGTTTTAGGAAAGTTTCTTGCTACTTTATAACTGCTTTCCCTCTCCCACCTAGGTCTATGTAACTCATTAGAAAGTTGGATGATTGTTCCAAACATCAAGCAAAACCACTACACAGTGCATGGTTTGCAGAGCGGCACCAAGTACATTTTTGTTGTCAAGGCCATTAATCAAGCAGGAAGCAGAAGTAGTGAGCCGGGGACTCTGAAAACCAACAGTAAGAAATCAAACAGTTTCCTCTGTATGCAACAATAAAGCTCAACTCTTAAAATAGCCAAAATATCTTTCTTAACCAGGCCAGCCATTCAAACTGGATCCAAAATCTGCTCACAAGAAGCTCAAGGTTTCCCATGACAACCTCACAGTTGAGCGGGACGAAACCACGTCCAAGAAAGGCCACAGTCAGGATCGGTTCTCCAGTCAGAGCAGCTACGGCGTGGTGGGAAATGTCTACATCGACAGTGGGCGTCACTATTGGGAGGCTCTGATTGGAGGGAGTACATGGTAAGAAACATTTCTACATTTAAATAAGTAAATGTTTGGTAACACTTTATTTGAAGGGGTGTGCATAAGACTGACATGACGCTGTCATACACATGACATAACATCCGTCATGAACATAAAGAAGTCTTTATAAATGTTTGACTGTTGTCATGAAGTGTCATTCGGTAAATAATGACACTTTTAATGCCAAGTTGCTCTAAAAGTTGCATTTCATAGTCCATTAAAAGTCCCGACTTTGCATGATTTTGTAAATTATGATAATTTAATGCAAAGTTGACATTTTTAATGGACTTTCAATGCATCTTTTAGAGCAACTTTGCATTAAAAGTGTCATTATTTACCGAATGACACTTCATGACAACAGTCAAACATTTATAAAGACTTCTTTATGTTCATGACAGATGTTATGTCATGTTTATGACAGTGTCATGTAAGTCTTATGCACACCCCTTCAAATAAAGTGTTACCAAAAGTTCTTTTTTTTTTTTTTCTGCTAAACAGGTACGCTATTGGCATTGCCTACAAGTCCGCCCCCAAACACGAGTGGATTGGAAAGAACTCAGCTTCTTGGGTGCTCTGCCGCTGCAACAACTCCTGGGTGGTTCGTCACAACAGCAAGGAGCTGGCCATCGAACCCTCACCCCAACTGCGGCGGGTCGGGGTCCTGCTGGATTACGATGCCGGATATGTGGCTTTTTACGACGCCGTCGGTTCCCAACACCTACACACCTTTCACGTCTCCTTTGTCCAGCCTGTGTGTCCCGTGTTTAATGTATGGAATAAGTGTCTGACGATACTCACTGGTCTCCCTATCCCAGACCATCTAGAGGGACTAGAACCCGGAAACTAAATGGTACAAAAACACAGTGAAAACTCACAAAAAGTCACTACCTTCTAGCCGCACTGGGAAAACACTTATTCAAACTATGCTTTCTGGGTAGAAAGCCAAAGAGTGAGTCATCCTCTTCTGCTCCAGCTGCCACATTAAATTCTGGTCATGGGTGATTATGCATCCAGAGGAAGGGACAAAACAGGAAAGTATAAATATTTTCTGACCTTAACCATAAAACATGCTTTTAAAAAAAAGAACAAGTAAGCATGTCTGTGTTTGATCTATTTTTCATATAATTTCAAACTTATCTAGATCGTCACAGAATGGTTGTTTCCTGGTATGCCACTAAAACTAGTCAGCATATATTCACAGTTACCCAGTGCAGCAGCAGTGCCTTGAAAAAGTACATACACTCCTTAATTTTTTTAACAACAAGACAGCTATATTGATTTTTTTAAGATCAACTTAAATCAAACACTGTTCACCATTTACTAGTTAGGTGACTTCTGAAAGCAATTGGTTGTACAACTGTACAACTAGATTCACATTTTCTTAAATATTTCTAAATTTCTGCATCTTCTTTATTTACACGGTGCAGTCGTGTGCTACGTTGCATTAGTCCATCATTTAAAATTCTAAATACACTAGAAATTGGGGATGTAAACATGAAAAGCTTAGAGGGATGTAGAAACTTTAGCAAGGCACTGCATAGAGGTGTTAATTTCAAGCTTTCCTAGAATATGTTTCAATATGCTACTAATATTAGGACACTTGTTTTCCTGAATTCTTTCAACTTTGCAAAAAGCAGAGGATGGATTTCATATTCTTTGTGTTTTGACAGAGATATTTGAACTATTGCAAAAAGGAAAAAAAAGCCACAACTTAATTTTCGGTTCTTTTTTGTTGTTGTTGCTGTTTATCATTTTTATAGCTCATCTCAGTAAAAATAGCACTTTGAAATTTCCATAACGTACGCAAAACATATATGAGTATATTTACTTTTTAATCCGTCTTGGTTGCTGTGAAATCCAGAACATGTATATTTTGTACATTTGTTGTACCCCACGAAGCCTGTTTTATTTTTTCTCAGTTCATTTAGCAAGGAACCAAAGTAGCCATGGCTGTTCAGATGAATTTTATTCTATGAGAAAGTCTGAGATATTTTTTAAAAAAATGAGAAGAGATGAATGGAAAATATTGATTGCTGGATTCCCAATATAGACTTTTTTTGCACATTGTTTACACTTTATTCATGGTTTGTAGCCTAAAAATGCTCATCATTTTGTGAAATTTATATGCTTTCATACTGGTGAGATGTGTTCTGTCTGACCTAATGTGTTCATTTTGTTTTGTGAATCCTGAGTTTATGTGATGTATAATAGGCAAAAGTTGTCAAGCAGTCGTATTATCAGCATATTATTAAATACAAAGGTAAAAATGCACATTGCAGTATCGATTTCTGGTAACTGAAACAAATTTGTAACATTTTTCACGTGAATTTTCTCCTTAATAGTAATGCTAAAGAGTTCACTCTACAACGCAAATGTAAGAAAAAAAATAAAATAAAAGTCTGCATTTCTCAATTAGATTAAGTTTTGACACAACACAATTTACCATTAACCATATGAAGAACAACTGAGGTTTTTGGGACATCTCTTTGGTAATCCATTGAGTAAATAGTGCTTCCCATCTTCTAATCCAAGCATAGTGCTTCGTTTAATGTGTCCTTTTGAACTTTTTAAAAATGGTGATTTATGTTCAGTCTCTGTGAACACTTGTGAAAATCAGGTGCAACACTGTTTTCTGGGATAATAGACAACGTGAAATAAACTTTTTTCGTTTTGACTTCAGGTTTGTCGTTTCATATGTGCATCAAGCAATTTCACCAGCAGGATTTGAAAACCCTTGATCTAGAACTATGCTGGAGGTTAGGCTTTGTTCATCAAGTCATCTACTAATTTTTTTTCCATCTGTCAATGTGATTGTCAAAATGTCGATAAAATATCTAAATTAAATTTTACAACTTTGATCCGAGTAAAACAGCAGTACTGCCTAGCATCATGTCCTCATTTAAAAACTCAACATTTGTCCGAGTAATCTAGGTCTGCACTTTGGTTGACATCGAAATATAGAGTTCCCTCTAGTTTGGGAATTTCCTGCACAAGAGGAAGTCGTCAAGTCTATCATGAACTTCCTGCATCCAATCAAGGTCTCTTCCTGGTTTTCAAGGAGTGATTGTTTTCAGACGGCAGGGGTTCATCCCTAAACAGATGCTGTTAACTACAGCTTTGTTTGTCATTCACACAGCTCAGTGTGTTCTCTCAGTAAGGATTGTCTGACAGAATATTTGGCAAACCTCAAATGATGCTTCTTGAAACACTCATTAAACTACTTATAGACAGGTGTTTGTGTAAGATTTTATAGTTTTAAATTGACTTAAGCAGAAAGATACAACTAGCAATTTAAGTGCTTTTTGCACAGAATATACAGATACACTGAAATACATGTCCTCTGTGATGAATGATGCTTATTTAATTTCAAAGCCTGGATTGTGTGTGTTTTTGTGACTTGAAATATTTCCAAACATTCAAATATTTTTTTTACAAGCTCATGGAAAACTACCAGTCTTTTCATCAACAAACTGGCAGCAACGGGTGAGAGAGGATCAGATCTGAGTTATTCTACGTTGCATACAGTCTGAGTATACTCTGTTCACTCTGGCACTTTCCAAAAAGAAAGCAATTTTGAATTGTTTTCAAAAAATCAGGATTGTATCCTAAAACCAGCAACTGACTTAATCAGCAGAAGCAAGGAAACAGTAAAAAGAATGTTATAAACGTGACACCTGTAAATGCTCTTGCCATGTAAACTATGTCCTCAGAGCATAATCATCTCTAAATTAGCTTAGAACTCAGCTGTGTGTAATCAGAACTGTCAGGTGTAAAAGCTCTGTTGAAATTACTTGGAGACTTGTAGAGAATTTAGTTAGCAGGTGATTGGATGAAGCTTCTTTTAAACAAAGCATTTCTTGAAGCCAGTGAGTGGCCAGGTGTTACCAGTGTTGACCACTGGTGCATGGGGCACCTGCCAGTACTCTGTGCCAACTGGAACCAATTTCTGTGTATTAGCCCCCATCTTGGACCTTGCAAGATGGATTTCCTTGTGACACTGATCTTAAAGATTCAATGAATTCAGTTGCTTTGGAAGGTAACCCTGCTGTGCCAGACAGGACACAGGATACTTATTCAGTGCTGTTAATACGTTTCACCTTTGACTTTTGATGCATATTATAATACTTAAGCTCTAAATTCTAACTTTTTCTTCCAGCTCAACGTTATTATTTTGCCTGCTGACCTGCCTGTATCCTCATACAATATCTCTGTGTGACATTTCGAAACAATCGATATACTAACATAATGCATCTTGGGATTTCGCTGCTCAGCTGAATCATCCCGCAGAGGTTGAAGACCTACTGTTTTATTAACCTTTTTTTTTTTATTGGGGAGGATTTGCTGAGCTCGTGTTGTTCCTCTACACAACCTTGGCTCTTGTGTGCATCCGCATGACAACCAGTGTAAGCGTCCAGCTACTCAAGCAGCTGGAGCTCCCTAAGGGCACTTTCAGTGTGGTTTAACAAGACACAGATAAAGTGACTCAGTTTCTCCTCATGGGAATTTAAACCGTTGACCGTCCTTCAAAAGGACCGCTTCACCCTCCTTTAGGCAAACACTGTCCCACTTTTGTGCAAAAATTAAACCAGAGCTGGTTTAGTGTGTCACCGTTTTGTGGTTGTACAAATGATGCTGCACTTGTCATGGAGCCTGTCAAGTCCCTTAAGATTTTTTTGTTTTTAATAGGCATTAAAAGGAGCTGATCGGAGTTAATAGGAAGTCATGCTAAATACATGGCAATCCTGGGAGAAAATTTATTAAAAGCAGCAGATAAATTAAGACTGGAAGGGAGGTTAGCCCTTCAGCTGGAGAAAACCCCTAGATACTAGCCACACTTTTCAGTTAGTCACATGATGAATCGTTGAAAAGCTTGCACAACTATTGCCAGTTACTTTTCCCCTATTTTGTGTTCACATAAAATCTCAATAACACATTTAAGATCGTGGCTGTAATGCTTAAAAGCTTAATAGTTCTGAATACTTTTTCAACGTCCTGCAGCTTGCATTTCAAGCTAATGAAAATGATGATTTAAAATAAGTGGAAAAAAAATTGTCAGTGTTTGAAAAGAAATTACAAGAAAAATAGTAAAAATTAGCGCACCGTCTATCAAATGTTCTTCTAAAGATCCATCTAGGAAACTACAACATATCAGACTTCTACACAACCTAATTAAGGGATTTTTAAAATTACAAATCCAAGTTATTAAAACTACTAAAACTTCATCCTCATCCTCCTTTCCTGCTGGGCAGTTTTTAAGAAAACAGAAGTCCTTCCTCTGAGAGTCCAGCAGATGTCACTATTAGGATTCAGGAAAACATGGACATGTTGCTGAATAATTCACAATAATTCCCATCAGAATGTTTCGGTTCTTTTCACCATGGTCTGAATATAATAGGAGGCAGGTTTTGGAAACCTCCTACATTTTCATTTCTAGTATTAAAAACTAACATAGCTCATTTCAATTGATTTGACTTCTATATCTTTCGATATGCTCTGATTTGATCTTCATTGTTTCATTGTTAAATCTTTGGAAACATTTCTCCTCCATTACTCCTTTTAAGTACTGATTTCCCAATTTCTTACTTTTGATTATCACAAAATTCATCTTCTCATATCCCAAGACACAAAGTAAGAACATGAGCCACACTCAATGTATCCGGAAGGTTTTGAGAACACGATCCATATGCAATTAGGAATTTGTCCATCAATTTCTTTATTCCTAAAGGGATCCCAGTGGTTTGGCTTAATCTGTTTAGATTAAACATTTTAGATCTAGCTGGAGGCTTTGAGCAAAACACGTTGAACTTACAGCAGATGGCCATATCGAGCAAAGGAACGTTCAAAGTCCAACTGAAGGATTATTTCCCAGTTTTTGGAAAGTTTCTGACAAGGCGAAGGGGCAAAACAAAGCTTAGGTTGGACAAAAAACAAGTCGTATTGAAATAATATGTTATCTTTAAAGGTCAAGGTGTCTATTGGTCAATGACCAGTGCTACTTCTGAACCTTTTTTTTCCTTTGATTTCAGGTACATTTTCCTGCCACCTTCTATTGCCCTGTGGTCCAGTTCTGATGCTCATGAGCGCAATGTCGGAGCATTCATCTGTGGACAATAGGTCGGCATGGACACCATGACTGGCCTGCAGCCCCAAATGCAACCCACTGTGATCCACTGTGTGTTATGACTCATTTCTCTCAGGACCAGCATCAGTGAACCTTCAGTGAACCTTGGTGGCCCGTGACCATGTCGCAGATTTATCTCTGTTCATTACTTGAACTGCTTTAGATGGATACTGACAATTGCTGACCGGGGACACTCAAAGGTAGCAACAGTTCTGGGGATGTTCTGACCCAGAAGTCTAGTCGTCGCCATTTGTCAGACTCTCTTAAATCCATTAGCGAGACAATTTCTCCTGCTTCTAACACATCAACTTTTGGAACAAAATGTTCACTGCGTGGCTGCACAACACATCCCGCTGACGACAGAGTCTCGCAGGGTTGAATTCACTTCATCCGTGGTTAAAATGTAATGTCTGATCTGTATATTTTACTGCTATCACTGCTGTAGCAATCAGGATTTTACAATCTAATGCCGACTCCTAGACTTTTGACACATTCCAAACCAAAGATAAAGAATGATTTATGCTTTTTGCCTTTAATGATGCTGGATGGGTTTGGCAGGCTTCAGCCGACACGACTGAGATTATTTTCCATTATGCTGCTCTGCTTTTTGATTTCGTCACACCCAGAAAAATCCGGCTAATTTAATAACAAACCCGAGTGAAGGAAAACATTCTTTTTAAAACAAATATATTCGGTGAAAAACATAATTAACTTCAACATATAAAGTACTACTGGGTCAGTGCTTTGGGTTTTTTTAAGAACTTCTATCTTCTCAAGACTCCAGCTGGTGAGGGCAGATGACTGCTCTCACTTTTCTGCTGGGGGTTTGTTCCTGCTCTACAGGGTGCAACACTTCTATCACTCACTTGATATGCAAGGCTAAGCCAGTATATATATATATATATATATATATATATATATATATATATATATATATATATATATATATATATATATATATATATATATATATATATATATAGTATATATATGTATAAATAAAGAATTATGACTTTAATTCGGCAAACATATATTAAAACTCACCTACAAGCTTTGAAAGGACAGCAGACAAGAGGGCATTAATGAAGATGACACCCAGCTCATCAGAGTCCACTTGCCAGCTGCTACTTTTCAATAAAACTCTAATCTTTCTTGCCAAATCTTGTGTTGACTCGTGCTTTTTTTTTGTGAAATAGTTTCTATCACTTCTGTACTAATGTGTTTAATCAAAAACCTGCTGTGTGCTTCAATTTTGAACTCTTATCTTTGTCTGCCAAGGTGCCAATTGCCTTAAGGATGCACAAATGTAATCCATTGACCTGGCAAAGCCAGGGGTAAAATTCCAGTTAAAATGACCAATTTGCAACATATTAATTATGCAGCTTGAAAGTAATTTTTTGACTGATAAAAGCCATTCTAACTATTCAAGACTAAAACAAATGTGCATTTAATTGGCTCCCATTTTTTATTCTGTTTTCCAGCTGCCCTGTGGCCAAAGCAATCTCTCTTCTGAATTTTTCCTTTCTTGATCTTTAATTTTGAAACTTTCCTTTCCTCCCAATTCACTCACTTCATCCCTCTTCAATAGCCTTGCAGTTTCATCCAGACAGTCAAGGAACCAATTAGTCTGCAGTTCTCAATCATAACATCAGCCAGGATGCAGCAAAGTTGGACAGACAGGCCTTTAGCGCCTTGCTAATTAAGAGACAATAATTCATTGCACTGCAAATGGGAAAGGGCTTTTGTGCTCTCAGCTAATTGGAAGAGAATGTAAAAGGAGAGAGAAGAGAGCAAGAGCAACCAAGCAACAAGAAAAGATAAAGGTATGAAATAAAGGTATACTGGCTGGGTGTTATGGAGGTGTTAGAGTCTTGACTGAGGAAAATTGTCATTTCCTTCTAGAACTGAGCTGTTTCAGGCAGTTAGACTGAAAACATTCTGAGGACAAGGATGTGTTTTTTCTCCGTTATCCTGCACAAGATTGGTGAGATTGTCCATGTTTTGATCACAATTTTTTGTCTGATGTTTCTCAATGTAAAATCTGTTTATCTATAAAAAAACATGCAAAGTAAAAAATAGGAGCGAAAGCAGATTGTATAGACATCCAATCCCTGGAACATGACCTCCAGCGTATCTGGTGGTGGGTCTCTAAGGTTCTTGGCAAGTCAGTTGTAAGAGCTACCCCACTCTAAGCAAGCACAAAGTCTGCCAAGTGGCATGGCCCGGTGATGTATGCCTTGAACATCTGCCTTGACAGGATTCAGAAGTCACTCTTGGACTTCTGGAATCCAACAGAGTTATTTGTTGCTGTAGCACTAGTGGCTCCCTTCCCTCACCATCATTCTCACTGTGTGTTTGCAATATTTTAAGTAAGTAAGTAAATAAACGAATAACATCTGAGGGCTTTTTACTCATCTCTACCTGGGATGCCAATTATTTATCCAAGACACTGTGTGAACTTTTTTTTTTTAAAGCGTGTTTCTTATTGAAATAAACATCCATTCCACCACATTGCTATTCCTCTATCATTGCCGGTTGTTTTTCTAAAGGTGCTGTGAAGACCCCCTTAAGACTGAGAATAATTTCCATGGGAGAGACTCCAAGGAAAAAAAGTCGACTGCCAAAATGTAAGAAGAGAGAAAAGGCGAGTGGTTTTGTGCGAGCAAAACAAACAGCAAAGAGACAACGTGTGATATTCAATGTGTTTGTTTTTGAAGGAGAGAGTTGGGAAGGGAGAAAAGGTGAGAGAAACCGGCCCATTTGTATATGAATGTGGAAATGTTCGCAAGGTTGTAGTTGTGTGGGTGTGTGCATGCTTATGCCATTGTTTG
Organism: Poecilia picta; assembly: GCA_033032245.1. Taxonomy (NCBI): domain Eukaryota; kingdom Metazoa; phylum Chordata; class Actinopteri; order Cyprinodontiformes; family Poeciliidae; genus Poecilia; species Poecilia picta. The sequence goes on from CM065354.1 coordinate 8,217,992, forward strand.
CTCTTGCCTGAGTGCGTTCGTGGACAGGGGAGAGGATATGACAGGCCTGTCTGATGTCTCCACAGAATAATTGCTTATGGATTACCTGAGGCGAGTCCCACTGCAGACACTTAGAAATGACACACCCAGGTGACTCCTTGAATCGTGTTAATATCCGGTCTGAGTGAGAGTTTGATTTTGTTTTTCTTTTTTTTTTGTTTTTGCCCCATGTGTGTCTGCATCCTCCCGCACATGCCGGTTATCTTTGTGTGAGGGCGTTCGCAGATCCACGGGGATATGTTGTCTCTCTCATCTTCCTGACTCACACAGAAGTAATTCCACTATGTCAGAGCTGTTTATTATTCAAACACGTAGACCATGTGTACACACACCACCAGCAAACACATATGCCCTTCAGATCCATCATCTGTGCCTCGGCTCGGTTCCATTTGGTAACAGCTGACAAGCTTAAAACAGGAACAATTTGGGGAAAATTCCAGGGGCACTTGGATCCCAGGTACACTGCTTGAGATTATTTCTCTCCTCTGTTTCTGAAAAAAAAAAAAATATCTGTGGATTCCAATAAATCATGCACTACATTGACATCAGCAAATTTAAATGCTATTTAAAAACATCTAGTAGAAAACTGATTTTCTGCAACACCCCAAGTCACAACAACAGAAAAATGGATCAAGAGAGATGCTCAGACGGACTATGTAAAAATAAATACATATATACACTCCTCATTCACCTACATTTCCCTGCAGGGAAACCCTGGACTTGAGGCTTACATGACCTACAAAAAACATAATTATGCAACTAAAATTTCAATTGTCGCATAAAAGCCAAAGCACTTAGGAAGTAATCATTATTCAAGAGAGAAAACGGTTTTGAAATTTCTTCCTAAAGCTGACTCAAACAAATGGAGAAAATGGTAGGAAAAAAACCTCATCCTTCATCTGTTTTGTAATTTAGTCTTTTTTCCAACATCAAATTTGTCTATTTACTACTACATTTCATTTTCTACCCAAGAGAAAATGAAAGATATAGCTGGAAGTCTCTCATTTGATTGATCTCTTTAGACCTAAGGAGTGTGTTTATGGCTCTGGGATTTGATAGAGTCTCAGTCTTCCTAGGACACTGTTAGTAATGAAAGGTACAGGTACCATTCAATTACATCCCTCCATAGGCTCAGCATGTATCTAATCAGGGTGGGCCTGAAGTAGATGAAAGGTGACAGGGATAAGTGGAAAACATGGTGGCCACTGTGTTTTGAGAAGCTTTTTTATTGTTGATGGATCTATTTTTTTAGCATTTTCTTGATCTTATAGTAAAGAAGATCAAAACCAATTTGATGTTCACCCATTGTTGGTTATTCAGATGAGTATTGAAAGTGTATTGATCTCTATCATTTTGATTGTTTTGCAAACAGAGGCCGAGTCATTTGACACGTCATGTGCCAAAGTACAAATTAAGCAATGCGGTATGGAGATTTACCAGGATAAAGTTGCTTTTAATATAAGAATAAATACATAAACATATGTAACTGTACAGTAGAAAAGTTGGAGCTGAAATAGTAATTATGGAAAAGTTTGGTGAGGTAATAATACAAATTGTGCTTATTAAATAAAAACTTGAATGTTACATATGACCAACATTAAACTAAAGATTGTAGGTCCATCAAAAAGCAGGATCAGATGCGGTACAGTACAACTACTCAATATTTAATCATGGCTTCTTCAGCATGAGGTTCTGCCTCAAACAGTTTGCCATGCAGTGAATCAGTTTGTGGCTCTACTGAGGGGTTCAGGAATCTCAGGTTTCTTTAAAGGCAGTTTTTTCTGGCATCTCTGATTTTCATTTAATCAATTCCCCGCAGAGATCTAAAACTCCAGCCGGAGTGCAGATGCTCTGCAAATTTAGATGCATTCCTGATCTAACACACCTAAATCAAATGGCCTGATTGTTTCTTCAGCATGCAATTATGTTCTACTACAAGCCCTGCTATTGATATATTTGACTCAGGGCTGCTGAATCAGACCCACATATAAAAGTTACAGAAATCCAGCCCTACTGGAGTGGAGAGTTTGAGATCTTCCATGGATTATTTGTAGGGTTTCGGTCAGGAGGAGAACGACAGTCAAACTTAGCAATACCATGGACTTAAACCATGGACTTGCTACTTTTGACAGATGACCAGTAGCCAATTCCTGCTGGAAAATTAAATGAATCCCCAATAGCTTGTCAGCAGGGGACACTCTAAAATGTTCTGTTATCTCACTGGGTTGACATCATATTTGACACACACTGTGGACAAACACCAGCTCTTAAGCTCCAACTCCATCTGTAGTCCACACCTTTATTGTGGCCTTTGCTTTATCTTCTCAAGGTTACAGTTATGTTTGGTTGATTTTGCACTTTTTCCATCAACATTCTTCTGAACTTTTAATTAATAAGCATCACTTGGACACACTCCATCTTCACCAATCAGCTTTTGCTGCTCACCTTGTCCAGTGGACTCCAGTTAATTCAGTAGTTATTACATAAAACTATTTTTTTTAGTTTTATTTAGTAAAACTAAAAATATTCAGCAGTTTCCTCATGCTGAATTCTGTCTTTTATTTTAAATTTTAACAATATCAAACAAATTCCTAAATTGTAATAACATAATAAATAGTAATGAGTGCTTGTTCACGAGTATGTATGAATCCCACTGTTTTAACCAAATTGTGTTTAGATTTTCTTCATCATGTACTTTGTTTTAGATCTAAAGTGGCATTGTGACAAATAAGAGCCTTCAATATTTCAAACAGAATAGCAAAGAAACAAAAGTAGTACTTAGTATTAGATATGAAAAAAGTAGATTACATGTGAAAATCATTATTGTAATACAGTCTAATCATGGTAGGCTAATTTCTGAGATACCCTTATATGAAGTTAATGTCAAATTCTTAAATGGTATGTAAACATGTATGTAAACATAATGGAGAATTACACTGTAGGTCAGGATTTTGCATGCAGTTTCTGTATTCAACCAGTAGAGAGCGATGTAGACACACCGGAATAGAACTTCGGTACTTCCCCTCCTCTCTTGAAAACTTTAATGGAGCTGAAGCTGCATGTGTGTCCTCACATGTGTGCAGGCACAGCAACGTGTACGAGTATCTGTTGCAGTATGGAGCTGCAGCCCCCTCCAGCATGCTGAGAGCTGGAAAGCCTCAGCCTGACATTCACAAACAATGGTCACATAACACAATACGAACAAGATGCCTGGGATTCATTTTCCCCATGTGCAACAGTTTGTAGAGCTTCTTTTTGTTTCCCCTCTGCTCCTCCCCACCCACTTCTTGCCGTCTCCAACATAAGTCATTGCCCAAGGTGTGGATTTATGCAAACGCGCGGATCCTTTTTTACCAGCCAGCATTTTAACCAGATCATTCTGCATTAAAAGCGCCTTTATATCTCAGTCCCATATCAGATGTGTTGACGTAAGAGGGAGCAGTTTGGGTTTTTTGGAACGCTTCGGCAATAACCTGGGGTAGATTTGAGGCTCAGTGCATTTTGGGCAGCAGCATAAACATCCTAAGGGTACTGTTTAAGTCAAACATCCATTTGGCTTAGTAATTTTATGGGTCAACTGTGCACCAGGGGCAGGGAATAAATACTTCGATAACACCCTGAATAAGAATGCACGCACAAAAAGTAAATCTATGTCCTCGTGTGTTTCTCTGCCTATTAATGACAAGTCCAAAAATTTTCTGAAATTCTGACAAGCAGGATTAGAGGAAGAGCTTCAGCAGGGTGAGTCACAGTGTGTTGCGAGTTAAAAAGAGCATGGTGGATGGTTATTTGTAGTGATGGTATAATTCTGAGGAGGAATTGCGGCTCAAAGAGGGATGGACATGGGTAGACTCGAGGTCTTCCAGTTCTCATTTCCTCGAAGCCGTGAGGAAATCAACGCTGACAGCTCAATAGTTGACTGGTAGGTTTGAATAATTGCCAGAAGCTATGATTGGATTTGCTGGGTCACTGAATGCACACACACACACACACACACACACACACTGATTGGGCCTTTTAATGTAGAATTATGGTCAATCCCAATGTGGTTGCAATGTTACAACCACAAACCTTTAAGAGTTTAAAGTCTTTTGATTCCTCCAGCATGTGTCTCTGTCCATGCTGAAAAAAACATGCCCACATCATGATGTTGCCACCATTTTGTTCCACCATAGTGTGAACGTGTCCACACACAGAAAATATGTCTTTCAAGAAGGCAAGGGAAATTCTTGCATTATTCATCAATATTATGAGGAAAAAGCTTGTTTTAAATAAAAATTTTTGATTTATTGTGAAAGTTATAGTATTGAGGATGTTTTGTTGTGTTCTCACAGCTCATCCTACCTTTGCTCCTGCTACCAGATTGTAAACCAATTCTCCATTTCAGAAAGGGAGCAACAAATGTTTGTGAAAATATATATTTGCTAAAATTTCTGTGGGAAAAAAAGGACGTTTTGCAATTTGCATACATTCTGATTTATGATTTATGATCTCCACAGGGACTGTAAGGCAGCTAATTTGGGATTGGTAACCTGGCATTAGATGCAGAGGTAATAGGCTCACAGTATCTGATCCAGGACCAACTTTACTATATTTAATAGTTCAACAAACTAAACTGAGGATTTCTGCAAACCAGAAAAAGCTAACGTCATGGTTCAGATTGTTACAGTTTCTTGGTAGAAAGCCATTTTTTGCAATGTTGATTTCATAAGTTTGGCAACATCCATATATTTATAAAAACATGATTTAATGCAGTTAGTGTTTAACATGTAGCAGTGTAATAGAACCGTTTTCTGTGACTGTTCAATGCTAGATGAGTTTTATTTGAACAGGATAATGCATTTATTGGTCAATGGTTATTTCCAGTGATATATTGGCAATAAATTGGCAAAAAGGACTATGAATATTACGACAGTCATTATCACAATAAATGTTTTTAACAATTACTCAGATGGGTTCGGAAGGCAAATAGATAAACAAAATTTTATTTATGGGTTTCGGAGTGGTGATAAATACAGTCACATTCTTTACATTTTTATTTGCTATAAAATAAAATTATCTAACACACACACACAAAAGATATTAAAGTAACATGACAAAAATGTGAGAAAGATCCAGGGTTATCATCACTTTTTCTAGGGCAATGTAAGTCACAGCTGCCTCCCAATCCGCCCACTGGGAGTGAATTGAATTTCTTGTGAAAATATTCCTTTCATTAGAATAACTCCTACATCACACTCACACATCTTTAAATAGTCATAGTTAACAGCCGTAGAATAATTCCCACCACAGTGGTCATTAGATTTTTTTTCTTTTTTTCTTTTCCAACTCATGCCCTCCGATTTTCATTGCATCTAATTTCTTCTTAATAAAACGGCTCAAATGTGCGTTGTCTAAACAGGTCTCCAGCAGCAAAGTGTTATTCTCTCTGTCCTTGACTTTGGTACTTTTACAAGTCAGAAGATCTATTAAACACTCCCCCCCACACAAACACACACACACACACACCACACACACACACCCACAACACACACACACACACACAGTCCATCTCCACAAGGACTTTTCATTGACTTTCATTCATTTTTCATTCATTCTGTATCCAAACCCACCAAATATGGTGGGAACATAGGACATAGGACAACTTCCACTAATTGTACAGAAGCTTCATCCATGTAGGACTTTTCTTTTTCTTTTTGTTATTTCAAATAGATGAATGTCCATTCGGGTTTTCATGCTATAACCCCAACTGGGACTATAAATCTCGGCATTATCATGCATCATATGCTCAGATTTATTTTCAAAAATAGAATAAGAAAGTAAATTGGTAGAGTAGAGTGCATGTTTCCTGACTTTGAGATCCATAAGGAGCAGTGGGACCTCACAATGTAGTACTTGATGGAAAAACAGATGCCCTGCGAGGTGAGAAATGCTAAAACACACAGGTACACACACACAAACAGCAGGGAGATGTTATCTGAGGTCAAGTGATTCAGTAAATTAGCAGGTTCTTTGGTGATCTCATGTAAAAGAATGAATTATCAAGTGAAGCTTGTGAAATGTTGCCAACAACAGTGGTGCCTGTTGACAGTACAAAAGAATACAATTAACCGCAGGTGATCCCGACTGCTACAGTTTAAAGCATCGAAGCAAATAGCTGCCTCCATCAGCAGGAGTCCAGCCATTTAAAAAGAGTTAGGAAAGAGCAGATTCATCAGGTATGGTTGTCGTTGCAGAGAGAAAGTCTGCATGTAATGTATACCCCATTATGGACTTCGGCTTGCAGTTCTATTACACTCTTATTATTTTTGCGCCAATGGCCTTGGCGTCTACGTCAGAGTGCAAACTGTGTCTCCTCTCATCCTTGGAGATGTTACTATGGGGACAAAGGTAGTGGAAGGAATGCAGGCTGAGGGTGTAATGCTGCGCAAATGAGTCTGTGTATGTGTGTGTGTGTGTGTTGAAGCAGATGTGATGGCCTTATATGCAACGCTCTGTAATGTAATGAAATCATCGCCTGGATGGATTGTAGCTCAGGGCATATAGCTTGCAGCTCCATGAAAGTACATTTTCAAATGATTTGAGAATTTCTGGAGCATTTCAAGCTGAGCAATGCAGGAGAGGGTGATCTGTGCAATGATTGTAGTGCCATTACTGCAGGGAACAAAGCCAAATCGCAACTCAGAGGAGAAGTCTTGATTTTGATGATTTTGACGTCACCTTCTTTGCATCCAATAGTCCAAATAAGTTTGCATTAAAAAGGATTCAGTGTTTTGAAAAAGTGTAACATCTACAGATCTCTGTGAAACACCAACAGAAAACAGTGTTTCTTTTAGTGCACAACAATGAAATGTTTAAAGTTTGACATGCTTTTGCCCTCTTTCACTCACTTTGGGCTGGTTTCTAACAGCTTTTGCATATAAAGACACTAAACCTTTTCCTCTTAAGCATAGTCAGATTGCATTGAGAGCGTCTCTAGTCAATACTTTTATTGTGTTCTTGTAGATTCACATTTGAATTTGTACTTGTACTAGCTGAATTACTTTTTCCAGTCAATTCTGACCAGTGGCATCCACCCTGACCAGACACTCTTTGCCAAATAGTGGCGGCTAAAATGATGCAAGTGAGCACAGAGCATCATCTCAGTGGATTTCACTATGTGAGAGTTCTGTCTCCTGCAGACTGCCAGAGTTCTGGGTGAGGCTCTTCAAAGAGCCGCGAGAACGAGGTAGGCTGAGACTGAAACAGGGGAGAATTGGTTCCTCTGTACTAATCAGCCCAGCGGATGAAAACGCACAGCTTGTGAGCACCGCACAGCCAAAAATGATCATTATAATAGGAAAAGGTTCTTTATAAAGCAAGTGTGTTTAAAAAAAAATATGGATGGCTTGCAGGTAGTAAAACCTACCAGAGTTTGCTGCATCTAAAATATTCGCAAAGCATGCTGAGCTGACAATATGACAGTTTAGGGGAAAAATTGGTGGAAAAAAAAAAAGGGAAAAGATTTTATGCTGAAAAACATGGCCTTATTCTGGGTTTATTCACCGTCTTCCCTCCTGCGTAGATGCCTTTGAAAACAGGGATCTAGCCACTGCTCTTAGCTTTCCTTGAAGCTTTGAACACAAAGTTTGGAAATCCACATGTTTTTGAAAGAAATGCTTTATCCTGCCATCTCCAACTCCAGGTGATGTTTTTGGTTTTCTAGCAAAAGGCTAAAAAAGATGAAATAGATCGGTTGCACCAGGCCAAATAAGATTACTTTAGGGGACTGGAGAAAGAAGAGGTGAAGCTGCACACGAAGTAGTCAGAGAGACAGTTTGTCTTCTGTCAAAAGGTGGAGTTTTAATTTTTACATTGTTTCTTCCCCCCATCACTTCTGTGATATGCAGCATCAAACAAGCTTTTCAACAAGAACACTGCTTTAGACTATAGCTTGACTCAGAGCAGTAACACAAAAGCTTGGCAAAAACAAAGATTTTTGTCCACATGCCAACAGTTCTTAGCTAGAAAATGTGAAATACTAAGAAGCTAGCTGTTCATGTTTGAGAACAAAAAGGTAAACAATATACTGTAGTTCTGCTAGAGATGGATTTTGCTTGTTTGTGTTGAATTTAGACATTGATTTTAAATAAATTTCTTGTAGGAATGGAAACCATGCATTGTACATGCAGATATTTCAAAAACAAACAAAAAAATGTTAATGGCTAGAGTAACGTTGCTAGTAGCTTTTATTTACTTTACTTCAGAAACCCAACTGGTTATTAGTTTTAAATCTGCAACATTTGACCTCTAAATTAAAGTTACTACCAAGGATAACCACCCAAAAAAGCAACACTATTAATCTCTTCTTATTTGTACCAGTAAACACCAGACAAAAAAAATCACACCAAGTTAAGCAGAACTAGAAACAAATCACAAGCACACTTAAATGAAAAAATTATCCTTCGATAGCCAAAGTCTTTTGTAGCAGAATAATGTGCCCAATCATAGGTCAAATTATTTATGGAGAATTTGGAAGTGTTGACCTTGCCTCCAAATTAGCTGTCAATACAGTTGAACATCTGTGGGTTGTGCTTGACAAACAGGTCACATGCGTAGCAAAGCTAACCCTTCTGGGTTTTTGTGAAATCAACTAAACCAGTGGTTATAATCTTATGCCTGATTGGTATCTGTCTAAAAGGGTTAGAAGTCTACCTAGAATAAGTTATGAAAAGAGCCACTCATTCTGCTACTTGAATTGTTCTGTCAATAAGGCTCTGCCCCATAATAATCACAGAGAAATGCTTAAAAAATTAAGGGGAAAAATGCAGCACAGAACAAATGCAGACATCTTTTATTTTTATGCTACAGTAAGTAATTGGTACTGTCATTTCTTTCAGAAAAACAAATTATGGGTTTCATTTCATTGTCACAACTGCTGGTTAATTGAAATCTCCATATTTGCATAACCTGCTCATCAACCATCATCATTTAATGATTTATATTAGTAGCACTGACTCCATCGTGTCTCATCACAGCCAAACAAGCACCTCTTCATACCCCTTGATGCTGTTGTGGCCCTTTAAAACGAATGCAAGGCGTAAAGATTCGAACTGAATGCTGAGTTTTTCTTCTGCTCCAAAAAAGAGCAGGTGGATAATCACCAGTGCCCCACAAAAAGCTGGGTCTCTAATGATCAAATCTTTGTGCGGGCCATTATGCTGCGATTCTATTGAAACACCATCAAATATCCTGTCACATCCACCTGATATGATGATTTCAATTACTCGTTAGATCTGGTGAACACTGTAATAACACTGCTTCTGAATGAGTGTGTGTGTGTGTGTGTGTGTGTGTGCGTGTGTGCGTGTGGGCAGATGATGGTTGGGATGCAAATTCAACAGTTTCTGTCAATCAACTGCAGGTACATCTCAAAACAATTTTAACATTGTGAAAAAATTATATATTTTTAAGACTGCTGAATCTAGACTGACACCCCTTACAAAGAGGATAAGCTACAAAAGGTCAATGCTAAAGAAGCTAGTTATTCAGAGTGTTACAACCAATCATATTCATGAAAAGTTGAGTGGGAGGAATATGTGATAGAAAAAAAAGGTGCACCTTCATAAGAAGTGGACTGAGGCTGGAGTCAACGCATCCACACCCACGACATACTAATCTTTCACACGGACTCCAAATTATACATTCGTCAGGTCAAGCCACTCCTGAATCAGAGTCGATGTTAGAAGCGTCTATGGCTGAGGAGAAAAAGAACTGAACTGTCACTCAATGGTCCAATTGTCAGATTAAAGTTTTCAGTTCATTTGGAAATCAAGGTTCGAAAGTCTGGAGAAAGTGTGAAAGTGTGTAGAATACATGTCGCTTGAAGTCCAGTGTAACGTTTTCACAATGAATGATGATTTGAGATGTCATATCTTCTCTGGTGTTGGTCTGTTGAAGTCTCCAGATCGGAGCCCCATAAAGAATCATAAAGACAAAATATTTTTAAAATGAAGATCAGAGACACCAGGTCCAGCGTCCACAAATGACATGAAGGCCCCAGCCGAAGTTTTAGTTTTTGAATTCAGAGAAATTATTTTTATGTTGCACCATATTTAATATTTTCAGATGAATCTGTGTTCATGATCAGGAAACTGCTGCATTCAGTTTGTGGCAGCTCCTTCAATAAAGGGAAAAACTGGATGCATAAGTTTCTTTAAATATACAAAGTGAGCCACAATAGAGTGCATGGTAATGCACTACTCAGTTACTTTTCTTTCATCTGAGATTTGGGCACTGAGGTACAAAAACCTCAAGTCAACTTGAATCACGTTAATGTGGAAGCAGCAGTGGCTTTTCATCAAGCTTACCCAAAATTTCACTTCTTCAGCTTATCTCAAAGAATGTCCTGAACGTCAGTTCATTACAGCTGCTTGTTTAAGGAAGATAGTTCTTCCTTGTGCATAGCTTCTGAAAAGTGTAAAGAAACACCTTTGCTGTTTATATTTCACACACAGGAAACATACCTGTCAGCATTCAGTTCAAAGTACAAAACAAAATTTAGAAGAAACAGACTGAAGTAGAAGTTTTGCTCTGGGCTATGAAGCGGTATGTATAGCCGTAGTTCATAGTTCAGGTCCTGCAGGAAACATGAATGCCAGTAAAACAAGAAAAGGAGTTATATTATTTTAATAATGTCGCCAGGGAGGCCATGGCACAGCAGGAAGAGGAGTAGTCTTCCAAAAGCAAGGTCGGCAGTTTAATCCCCAACCTCTCCAAGTTGAGTTGTCCTTGAGCAAGGTGCAGAACTCTTCAATACACGGGGTGGGACTGCACAGCAAATTGTTATATATGTATAGAATACAAAACACATGTGTGTGTGAGAGAGAGAGAGAGAGAGAGAGAGAGAGAGAGAGAGAGAGAGAGAGAGAGAGAGAGAGAGAGAGAGAGAGAGAGAGAGGGGAGAGAGAGAGACGGAGAGAAACAAGTTGTGAACACTTTGTAGAACTACTTGGACATGTTAGAATTACCTATAGGCACAACAATTTTGCATTTTGTTCAATTCCAACCAAAGGAAAACTTGACTAAAAACGTTGATGGTGAAATGGTGCAAGAACAAAAATGGTTTACCAAAACCAATGCATATGACTTGGCACACAAAAAATACATTTGTTACCAACCAAATAAAAAGATCAGTACGTATTCAAGACCAAAAGTCCAATCATAATTTCTGAGCAGCCAGACTCAAAAACATTTGGGATTTGCAGCAGGATAATTATCTGAACCACGCCAGCCATTCGGTCTCCGAGAAATTAATTGGAACAAAGGTTTTCGGAGTGACCTTGTCAAAATCTGAAATTAAATCCAATTGTAATGATGTGGCATTAAATTAATTCTCGAGCACTCTCTGATGTGGCTCCATTAAAACAGCTCCCACCAAAATGTATTTTGTGTTTTTCCTGTTGTCTTTAAGTACTTGAAAGGACACAGTGTTTTTTCTGGCATGCAAGGAAAAAACAAGTACATTTTAACAAGATCTTATTCATTTGAGACTTTAAGATAATTTAGTCAATCTCCTCAGATGCTCCTATATACATAGTCCTCCTTCCTTGTTCCTCTGACCCTCCCATACCTCCCACCTGCTCTTGTTTTCACCCCAGCTTGTCTCTGAGGGATCAATTGTTCTACAAACTCAATGAATTCTTTGCCAGAGCCTGTATTTCCTCAGAGAACATGGTTGCTCTTGAGCTTTAACTGAGAAAAAGGCGAAAAAAGGAAAGTTTGGGGTGGGGGGGCTGGGGGGGTGGGGGGATGTGGCAAAGAACGAGGACCTTGGAGGCTGCGCATATTTAGCACTGGGCTTTGACAAGGCTTGGCAAACATAGGTGCTGCATCGTGGAGTTTAAATGAAAGACGCCAGACGGAAATGAAAGGGGGCAGGAGATAAGATCAGGAAATACAATAAGGAGCTGTCTTGTAAACACACCATGATGCCGGCAACAGATAATAAAAAGAACAAGCTGATGAAGCAGTACTTTTATTTAGTTTGACAGAGGGGTGTGTCTGGATTATTATCTGTAGGGATGGGTTTAGGGTGTCTTGCCATTATGCTGATGCCAACATTACTCGTTTGAGGAGATTAAGAGTTCCTAGTAATTTTGTAACAATTCCTCCCATCCCTCCATCTTTCAAAACTTCTATAAAGTAACGCTAGATGGGGAATATCTTAAAATGCAACCAGAAAGAGAGGGTGTTTATGTTTTATAGCCCTGGAACTGCAAATTAAAAGTTCCCACTGAGACAAACTCAAAAGAAAAACACCTAATAAGATTCATGAAAAGAATATGTGAGTAAATATTGAGCATTAATATTGATTTTATTCATGCATTCTGTAAAAGGCTATCATAACAGTTAATTAGCTGTAGCCGGCCTTATGCATTATGTATGTCCTCCATTATAGAACAAAAGAAAAGATGGCATCCCAAAGACACGCCTTCAAAATCTCAACAGTGGTATGAATAAACATTCTTTTGAAATTATGATATGTGGATTTCCGTTCCCAAGGAGATTTCCAGAACAGAAGGGCCCGCAACCGAATGAAGTAGATCACGTAGCGTACACCAAAGGATGCTCCGGCACTCTAATGAGTGAAGGGGTTTTACTAGAACCCTTTCTAACACGGGAAGAGCCTATAGATCAAGAATGTGGCTTCGCATTGTTCTAATTGCATATGTTAGAATGCATTTGTTTTTTGTTGAACCAGTTTCTGTTTGAAACAGGTTCAACAAAAAAACAGTTGTCAAAAACAAGACTTCATTTCACAGATTGAAATTAGGTTTTGTAAATAAATTCTTTCTTGTTCATCTTACTTTAATGCACAAATTCACTTTCATGGAAAAAAAACCAAACAAATGTGTTGTATGTGAAACCAACATCGTGGTATTGATAAATGAGCAAACAGACCATCTTAATACTGTTGTGCTCTTGCAGAAAGACAGCAGGAATGTCTTGTACTTGGTCCTTGTGATCCAGCATATTGTGGCTATGCAGTGGCTGCCGACTCAACCACCACTGACTGGGAAAAAATAGAGAAACTTTGCCAATCACAATTTTTTAGTTGAATTAAACCGTTGAAACTTGAATGCAGCTCGATTGCTTACTGATATGTAGAACTAAGTTATCATCTGAATAAAAGTGATTTACAATTTGAAGCAGGCTAAAGTAATGGTAGGGTCTACCGCATGCCATCAGGTGCTGCAGAAGCCCGTTAGTCCCCTATTAATTTAAGTCAGGTGTGTGGCAATGGGGCAACATCTAAAACATGCAGGACATTAGTTCATGGGTAGGTTGACAGACAACTGAGCTAAATGTAGAAATTCCCAAAAAACATCTAAAGTGGTAGTGTGAAGGTCTGGGTTCCTTTTTAAGATCTGAACAAATCACAATAACTGATTTACTCATCAGTTCTGCTCTTTGCTAGAAGTTGATGCAACGCAACAAATCATTAATTCCAGGTGAGCTGGGTGCAGTGAGTTTCGTGTTTGCAGAAACAAGCATGTGAAGACCTTTAGGTGACCGGACCTTTCAGGACTTTACGCTCTATATCAAGCCACTGTGGAATCTGCATCAAAGTTGGATGAGTGCACCATGTGCCAACCTGGAATCATGATACAACGGCTTTGAGTTTTACTTCTTGAGTCAGTCAGGCTTATACTCGACTCCTGAGGCCGCTACTCATGCCTACCAGTAGTTTCTCTAAACTCAATTGGTTCTGGAAAAAAAAAATTCTACACTCAAATCAGACAACTTTGTCAATGAGGCAAAAATCTAAAAGAAAAAACAACAAACAAAAAGAGGAGATTCAGGGATAATAACTGACACTTGAATGAAACTTTAATTAGATAAACTACTTAATTTAATCTCTCCCCCTGTGCCTCCGCTTCTGTTGAAAACAGAATGCTCCATGAGTGAAAACTAAGTTTTAGCTTTCCATGCATGAAATAAAGGCAATTTTATTTAAAGAAAGAAAGTAATTTATTCTTCGATTTACAGATTCAGGTTAGATTGGGTTCTTCATATACCCCTCCTCCTACTAAAATTACTTTAATTTGTGGTTATCAAATGAAATAAAACCTTTAAGTATTTACAAATTAAATCAATACTATTTCAGACAAGTTATTTGTGAATCCAGAACACGATGCAACTTTCTGAAACAAAAACCCAATTAAAACCAAAGCTTGACTGAAAAGGCCCGCAGCACAGCTGTGTTCCAAGGGAGAGAAAAAAAAGGTAAAAAAGAATAAATATTTAATTTATCATGAAAAAGTGAACCTTGTATTAATTTCTACAACTCTAGTTAGTGAACAGCTTTACCAAATTAGTTTGACATCAAAGCTGCTGTTCATGGTGAAGACAGTGGGGTTGAGATTACATCATGCAAGCTTACGGGGAATTGTGCAACTTAGTGTATTGAATTTTAAGTCATTAATTTTTATAAGCTCAGCACGCTGTGCTCTCTAAACCCAAATACACCATTCCTTTCTTTTGACCCAATAGAAAATGCTTAGATATTCATGCAGCATATTCATCTTGCATGAACCAATAAAGCAAGCACAAACATGATTTTTCCAGGGTATAGATTAAGTTAAACTTTTATCAGGTAGATGATCTCAAGAACGTGTTCTGGAAATTGATTTTTTTAGGTCATAAAAAGCAGGCATGAAAGTGTTTGTGTGCAGAAAGTGGCTCAACAGAAAAAAAAATAAAAACACAGAACGGTGACAAATGAAGGAGCCCACGCTGAGCTGGACAGCTGGGCGTGATACATGGACCTCATTGTACAGTACAGGCAACAACATTCATATATTTAATGGGCTGTTTCATTAGCTTTTAATCATATTTCCCCCCACATTTCGTCACAGGACCTACATCCAGGTAAGCGCCAGGAAATGTATGCGTGTTCTGTTATTTTAGCATTTCATGTGGAGTTTTTCTTATGTCATCTGCAAGGAAGGCTGTATTTGCATTTCAAAAGTATAGATTGATCTCTGCTCAAGGAGATGTTCAAAACTTGGGGTACTGGTTTTTGACCTCTCTGCTTTAAACTTCCTCCACAACTTTAGCTTTATGGCTGAAAAATGAAAAACCTTGGACAGATTTTAGAGGCATAAATAATTAGTGTAAATCAAGCTACCTTCTACAGTTGCACCCTTCGTAGAGTCACAATTTCTTAAACTGTAGGTGCCAGGCCACCTTGCATTTTTAATTTGTTTTGTCTCTGGGACGTATAACACAGGCAATGTGTCGAAACGAGATAAACATATCGCTCCAGGGGTAATTAAATTCCCTACTGAGGATGGGGTCACTTCTTCATACTCTAATGAAGGACATAAAATAATAGCTCATCTCTTATATAAAAAGTAGCAAACAAAACTTCCTCTTTTTTCCCCCCAACTTTGGCCCACCCTGCTTTCTCCTAGAGTGCCTATTAACTCCCCAAAGTCACTTTCCCTGTCTGCCTTAAGAACGGTTTTAGCAGGATTGTTTCCGCCTCATTTCCTAGGCAACCTCTGAAACCGACTCCCATGTCAGACCAACCTGCGCTGACAGCCCCCTGCTGGAACGTGCACGCACACACTAACTCGCACACAGCGGCTGGAAATCCAGCGTGGCTTGGATCACCTCCCTCGTTTCTCCATCTTGATTGACTAGCTTCTGCTCACAGCCTGCCAACCCTCCAGGGTCATTTACGCAGCAGAGAGAAGAAAGGAGATGGTGAAAAAGACAGATCAGAAAGAAAGGGCCCAATAAGGGGAATGAATATCAGGGGTGATAAAAAAAAGGAAGCCGTTCTCATGTCTAGCTGTCAAAAAAAGCTCCCTGCTTTGCGAAGATGCAAACCTCGTCTTCTCTAGAACGACCCCCCACCTGTCTTCTCCACAATAAACCTTTTTTTTTTTTTTACTTTGGGAGGCAGCCCTTGATACTTTGTTGCTAATTTGTTTTATTTTTTGAAGTGAAGTTGAAATTCAGCAGGAAAATGAAGAGTTTGTCAACCGTGCTCCTCAGGCAAAAGAGAAAGGAAAATGAACAGGAAATTGTGGGAGATGAAGTTCTGGTATGCTGGAGCTTTTAGCTTTTTTATCATCTTGGAAATTAAAAAAAAGCCATTTTAGGCATTTGCGGCTGCATATGTAGAAGCCACAACTCTGAATAATTCCACTAAAGTTCAAGCAGGGTTTTTGCTCATCCAGCAAATACTTGTTCTTCAACTTCTTCCGCTTCATCTTGTAGCTTTGTGCTTGAGGTAATTATGGCACAGGTGTGAATACTCATTTCCTTTTCTGAACATTGAAGTTTCTTGAAAAGCCTTGCATTTCTTTAGGTGGCGCTAAGGCAGAAAAATGTACTAGTACCTGTGTGGTGGAAAAACTGCATCAATAGATTTCCTGACTTGCCTCAGACAACGAAGGACCGCAAATAATTCTTGCATCATTAGTTTTGTTTTCCACTAATTGAGCAAAAGCGATAGATGGTCAAAAGCCAAAATGTGAAGTTATTGATTAAGTGTTCAGTAAATCTAGGTTCCAAACATAACTAATAGACATGAGATCTCATTGCCAATCCAACACTGGGTCTAGGGACTTTAGAGTTAAGCCATACAACGTATAAGTAGATGTTTCAAACTACTGCCCATGATGGACAGTGGCCTGCCACTTTTAGCTACATTTCTGACCCAACACTCAAAAGGCTTAATGGCCTCCTCATCATGCAATCAAAGAACACAGTTTGATTCAGATGTAGCAGTCACACACCATAATGCCATATCACACCAGCCCTTAATGTCTAGAGGTTGAGACACTTGGCTTAAATTTATATTCATTTCACCAACATGTTTTTGTCTGACTGAAAATGATAGTGTTGGAGTAAAACATGCAATTGTTGAAGCATTTCATTGCTTTAAAGTAAATGAAGATTTGAAAATTATTCAGAATTTGACATGCTAAATCATTTTACACCGTTTTGTTACCTTCCAAGATAACAAAATGGTTTCTACTTCTATCCCTGCAGAAACAAACTGCTGGGATAGAGCAGTTTGTTTCTGCTCTCCTTTTTAATCTAATCTCATAGAAGTGGAAATTCCCAAAAAATAAATAAATACATCTCTGTGACAATTAATACAGCTCACATAAAGTAGTAGAAATGACATAAGAAGCTTTGCTAAATGGTCGTTGCATGACGATTAGAAATGTTGTTTACCTTTTTTTTGTAGGCCATGGCTAATTGCAGACACCTTATCGACTTAATTACACATCATTCATGGGATCAATTACCAAAGTAAGTAATTAACTTATTCAGTGTGTGTTTGTCCAGCTGTCAGTGGGGCTTTTGTCCCTGGAGGTATGGGTTTGCTGCATCGTTAATCGGCGCGCCTTGGCAACTACAACTTGACCCAAGTTACAGTATGTCCACATCAAACAGGGAAATCTGTCAAGCTTCCTGGTGTTTGTGAAGAAGTCACTTATCAATTGTGGGGATTTTTTTTGGTAGCTTTTCACAGCTCTAATTAAGAAACCTCCAGCAGATGGACTTTTCTCGAGTAAAACCTTGTAATAGTTTAACACTTATGCTTTGGACTGTTACTTTAAGACTTAAAGGGAAAGCAACTTCTTGAATAGGCTGGGGTGGAGGCATATCATATGCTGTCACTGCAGGAACAGATGGACCAGCCCTTCAACTCCATACTGCAGAGACAAAGCGGCTGGTTTTTATGTACCGAAGCTTAATGAGAGTGAATGAGGGAATTAGTGGCAGGTGTGCCGAGACAAGGAGGAAGAACTGACAGGAGAGCAGAAGCATGACTAGAGTTCAAACAGCAAGAAGTGTCTGTTACAAGCCCCTCATACACCTTTTGTTTTTTAGAGGTCATCTAAATCAGCTATGGCTGTTTTAAAGTGCTTTATTAATAAAGTTGGTATGGAAAAGAGACAGTATAGAAGGAGACAGTTGAGGTGCAGGGTCATTCTGCTCTAGTTTAAAAGCTTGTTTTACATGGGTGGCAGAGGAGATTATTAAAGATCAACGATAATAACTTGAGTTTGATTATTCATAGATCAGTGCATAGAGCGTATGGATAGGAATAGGTTAGTGATAATAATTGGATTGGTATTAATGACATTTGTGTTATTATTCCAGCTTTTTGTGAAAACATAATTGTATAGTTAATTATTCCAAAACAAATGTCAATGTGAGCAAAAAGCAACCCCTCTAAATATCTATTTAATTTGTTCCTGGATTTAAAAACAAAAACACCAGAACTATGTTTTTTTTTCAATGGCAATGGTGTGTTTTGGTTATTCTTAGTTTTGTTTTTGTGCAAAACATAAGATATTCACATCTTTATCTGCAATAGTTTGTCAAACGAGTTTGTTGGCGATTAAAGATTAATCTGCTTTGGAAAAGTAAATGAATGTCTCACAAACACAGATTTTTATTTGTTATCAATGGTGGAACCCTAAACTTTGATAAGGTGTGAGCAGATCTGAAGACAGGTTTTTCTGTGTACACATTGATCTTCAGATTGAAATCGGAACCAAAGGTCACATTACCGGACATGGCCCACTGCATCCTCAAGCAAAAAATTGGGGAGAAAAGAGTTGCAGCACCTTTATTCACGCTGAAGCACTGGTTTTCTTCATGGCTGCCGCTTTGATGCTTCCATGTCATTTCACTCAGTTAGGAAACTTCCTGAGCATAAAAGGTGATTTGATTGCTTTGACTGTGACATTTGAAAATGAAAAGTGGAAGAAATGTGGGAAGTCACAGACTTTAGAGGGGACACTTGCATCTCACTGAGTCATACCAATAACTTTTTTTTAATTTCCCAAATTCAGTTCCAAAGTGAAGTTCATAAATTGTACAGGCTCATCACACATATCAGTACATATGTGTTTGTCTATAATGTTGATGATTAAAGTTGATAATCAATAAAATTTCCCATACAACTTATGGAGAATGGTTTAATACATAAAATGTACTCAATATTGATCAGGGCTAGTTTAACTGTAGGGATCAGGCTGTAGCTCTGCTGACACATTTGATAAACTCAGGTTGTTTAAATGGAGGACATTTTACAACCCTGTGCCCAAAACAAGTCACAAGTCAATCACAAGGCAACATGGGGACAAATCACTAAGCACATTGTAGGGCATTTAACCAGTCAACCTAACAATTATATTTTTTGACAGTGGGAAGAGGCTGGAAAACCCGAAATGAACCGACAAGCAAAGGGAGAACATGCAAATGTCCTTCATGCCAGATTTTCAATCTGGAACTGGATGTAACATTAGCCACTACCAGTCTGACCAGCTGAAATATAACTTAAAGTATAAAGTAATCAAAAATAACAAAAACAAAACACCTAAAGTATTACACACTGTTTTTTAATCAAAATCAAAATTTTTATTCATTTTCCAACTGAATTTGTAAAATGGTTTCTATGAAATTCTAATTTCTTAAGTTTGGTGACCATTTCAGGGTTTTTACAGAGCAGAAAAAAGCAACAATATTGTGACAGGTAAATTAGATTCTACATTTAATCTTAGTCCTTGAATACAGCCACAGAAAACTGAATACTAATCTCCGAGTGAGAGGAAAAATAAGACAAGTCCCACATGTTAAAAATGCAGGAAATTAATTAGCCAGCAATAATTTGATGGATAAAAGTGAAACTAGTTTGAAAGAAAGAATGAACCACATGTTTTTGCAGAATTAATTCTTTATTTCCTTTCCTTCTTTTTATCACAGCACACCAGCGTCCTGCTGATTGCACCAACATTCGATAGAAAAACAAAAACAAAGGGAACCAAACAGGGACGAACAGAAGAGCACACGGAGAAGATTTATTTGTGTGCGTCCTTTGTTTTCTCAAAGGCACTTCTCTAACACACACCGTTGTTGATGCACGGAAATTCATACTGAGACGCATCCCATAGGCTTATTAATACACGGAGCATCACCGGGATTTCAGGAGTATTTATCCTTAATTAGAGCAGACACATGCGCAACACGGATACCAGCTCCTCCACCACACTCAAGTTTCATTCAATATCTTTTGGAAAGCAGAGTGTACTTCTACATAGCGATGTGTGCTGAACCTTTTCCCCCCGCCTCGCACCGACTTGCCATTTCCAAACTCTAAGACTATCTGAATAATACAGTCGCTCCATTAAACGGCAAAACCAAACACTGTGCTCATGTTTGCTGGATTAAGTGCATTCCCTTGCTTCAGAGATATTCAATCTCTCTCGTTGAAATGAATTTGAACTTTGCACCTCAGAGTCAAATAAGAATAGAAACAGAGTCTGGAAGGAACACATAATGAAAATTATGGCAAGACATTTAGTGTCTTCTTGGCTTTTTGGAGTATAACAAGAATTCTCGTTATGGTCACAAGTGGGTGCAGTGGATGGTGGAATTTGTGGCAGGTCACTACCATTTCCAAAAGCATCAACAGGTCAAGCACATGTTGGGTCTGTTTGTGTGTGAGCCTAGATGGTGTGTTTGGAGATAGTGCACCCACTAAGGAGAGTTGATACACAATTGGCACTGAATGTCATTGGGACAAAGACAGACTCCCACTTGGAGCTGAATCATCTGCAACATGTTGCAGCCAGCAAGAGCCAACAGACTGTGCATTTTGCTCAGAGAAATTTAGATCCAATCCCACAAGGCTCAGATATAAATATGAAGGGACAGACTTTACCATGAAGGGATCAGCAGAGGAGACTGAGCTAGAAAGTAATTTCGCAAAAAAAACACAAGGATTAGACTTAATTAAAAATATACCACAAGCAGAAAAGTATTTATGCAGGAAAGCTTAAAACACAAAGCAATTCCCCAGGTAGGCTGACTTTAGACAGACTTACTGAATGTTGTGGCAATATTAGCAAATTGTATTTTTAGTTTAGCTTCAACAATCTAGATGTCAAGGTTTTCCGTAATTTTAAAAAACAACTCTGTACTTGATTTTTCACACCGTTACTGTGTTAAACTGAAATGTAACCTCTAGTTACATTTCATTTTAGGTTAGAGATGCAGATTGGAACCTTTTGGTTTTCCAGATTGACCTGACCAAAAGTTACTAAGGAATCAAAGTCTTAGTAGCTTTGATACCTTTGATGCAGCCAATGATTTGGTTCATTGGTTCATACCTGGAGGTGCCGAGGACTTTGAGGAAGCTCAGAGGGGACAGGGCGTTTGCTGTGGCAGCTCCCAAACTTTGGAACTCTTTACCATTGTCTGTAAAGCAGGCCACTTCTCTGGCAACTTTTAAATCTGCTCTTAAGACCCACCTTTTTCGGCTGGTCTTTGATTCAGTTTGAGCTGCTGTCACTTTTAGTTACTTTTATTGTTGTTTTTTTTTTTTTTTTTAGATTACTTATTGTGGTCTTTATTATGACTGCATATTTGGGTATATTCTTGTTTTGTATTGTGTGTCTTCATCTTAAGTGATTGTATTTTTGGTGTTAGTGTGCTTTTAATTTTTATTTCATTTGTTTAATTTTGTGGCTGTACAGCACTTTGGTCAGTGGTACTGTTTTAAAGTGCTACATAAATAAACTTGGCTTGGCTTGGCTTGGCTTCAGCATTTCTTTATCCAGAGAAAGCATGTGGCAACAATGATAAGAAGCAACTCCTTTAAAGGGAAGACACCTTTCACAGAACCAATTTCACGTTAGTCCCTTTTCCATAGATGTGGCATTTACAGTTTCCGCTCCGGTCAGTTCTGGCCAAAACGGTTCGTTCCTGTGTTTTGGAACCACCTCAGGAAAGGTACAACCTGGACGTAACCGGATAATTAATAACAGTAGACCAATTTCGTCTATTGGCTTACGTCAACATCTTAACTACCACTTTCATTGTTTTTTGTGGAAGAAGGTGCTTTGGTAGCTTTTGATCAATCATTCCTCTGTGTGGCAGCAAATACAAACATACGAAAATATGAACTTTCTACTCAGACTGGATAGCATAATTATAACTGGATTAGGAATAAGATGGATTAAAGCTGTCCCATCAATAGGGTAGCTTTAAAGTCATTGCATACGCAGTATGCAAAGGCAAAGACAAAAACCTATGCCTTTGCATACGTTGGTTCTAATTTGTAGAACATAGCTCAGAAATGCTTTAAAAAGGCCATTTAATTTTTCATCATGTCCTGGCAGTTTGTTTCTACCTCAGTATCCTCCACTATTCCTGGCTTACCCTCCAATCTTTTTTAGCTATTGTTCTCAACCTCCGTATTTCTGCTCCACAACCTTGCTCTGTGAGCCGAGCTGTCTATAGAATGTTAAAAGCGTCTAACACTAATGTCCCTGCAGAGCCGACTGTCCTGAGAAGGGAGGCTGAGTTGAATGCTAAAAGAGTCTCGACGGAGTCGCAGGATGGCTGCCTCTGCTGAGACTTGTCTTGGTGTGGCACCCTGCGTCCGTGCCGGCTGTGTGTGGAAGTGATGTAACAGATGTGAAAGGAAAATGTACGTGTCAAACAGCAAGACAGACAGAATGACAGTGAGCGGATGACGGCGTGCGTGGCGGTGGGTGTAAAGATAAACAGGGCTATAATAGGAACTGCAAATGAGGTTTCATCTCTGTCTCTACTTGTATGTCTTGTACTTTATCTGAAGGGACAAAATAAAGAAAAAAAAACCTGCTCTCTTTTTTTTCCCTTCTTAGTAAACTATGTGGGTGGATGTCTGGTTTAAACATTGGCGCATTACCCTGATGCTGCAAAGCATAACGACCTAGGTTGAAAATAGACTCGACCACACAAGCTTTCACTTTATGGCTGCCAAAAGGTTAAATCTGCAATCAAAATATTAACAGAGTGCCCATCACATGCCTCCCAGCATGCTGACACGCAACCATATTGCCAGGCGTATGACAGGTGTTCGGTATGAAAGATCAAGTAGCTTTAATGAAATATAAATTTAATTTATGGAGCGCGTGTTGTGTAATGACAGACTGCCACTGTTGCACTCCAGTGACTAGAGAAGGATTTGTTCTGGAGCTGGCCTAAAGGTACAACATGGATCTTTGCAGATGTACTTGGCGTTTCTTTGTTCTGTTATTTCATCAACACAAAAATGAGGAAAGACCAAATGCTGAAAAGCAAATTTGGCAATGTTATAAAAAAAGCTGTTAAAAAGATGATAGAATGTATTTAAGGGTGAACAAGGAGGAGAAACCCTTAAATACATTAATGGAGGGCTTTGCATATGTTTTAGAATTTGATTTTCTTGTTACAGTGCATGGCAAACAACAAGAATCTAATAAAAGTTTCAAACGTAAAATTTTCTTGATATTGGCATCCTTCAGCTGCAGTCATGATTTGCAGAGAATTTACAATGTGTAGATATATCATTATAAAAAAGGTATCAGTCAGTATAAGGCTACAAAAGACATACAATATGAAGATATCAGGAGAAAATAGGAGACTGTAGTGGTATTTCAACAGCTGAATTACAATTTGTGTACATTCATTACATTTTATCATCAACCACAACTTTTAATATTCCTTAAATTTGATCACACATAGGATTGGTGCACCTTTATCCAAACTTTTTATTCATAAGGGGTGGAATCTGTCCAAGTCAATACAGAAATGGTGAACAAAAATAGTGGTCTTTAAAGAGGGAAAATATACAAATGTTTGTGGAGGTTACTAAATAAAAAATGGTAGGAGGGGACTTCCCAGGCAGCTGGAGTTGGTGACAAATGCACCTCCCATCTAGGAATGAAGAGAAGCCATGGGCGCATCTTACAGTGAACAAATGCATGCTCATAAACAAACAGCTGCTGTGTCAAGCTCTATCTAAATACAATCAGGATGCACTCACCAAAAGCCCAATTTGAATTTCTCTCGCTCTGTCTTGGCTTTTTGCCATGGCTCGTCAGCACTTTAGCAAAAGGGATTTTCACGCACAAACACAATAAAGCCCCCAACAGGCGTCTCAGGTGGGCAGGCGAGCTGTAATCCTCTTTCCATCTAAGCACCTTTTTACCGAAGGTAGAGGGGAGAGGAAGAGCTAAGAGCCAGAATTTGTCACCCGGTTCCTTCTGCTCCAGGAGTATTTGCATAGGATATACTCAAGGTGTGAAGATTTATTTAATTGGCTATCTTTTCTTTCCCGGCATCATGCTGTGGGGACAAAATGAACAAAGTTGTGAGGTGCGCTCAAGAAACGGATTAAGATTTCAAGTCTTTTGATAAATGTGTCAGGGTGTTCACACTTGCATTGCACGAATGCATTCACATGTAAGGGGTGGGGGGAATTCATTGATAGAGGACGGGAGGGTCTCTGGGTGAGGTGGAGAGGCCGAGACAGGAACAGACACTGTTTAGTTGAGAACACAGGCCTCATTTAGGTTACCGCGGGATTAGGCATGCTGAGCTGCAGGGGCACAGGAATTAAAATGCAAATGAGGACGAGGATTGCACACGAGGAGCGCAACAAGACGAGGATAAAATGGCACGGTTAAGGATGGGCGCAATTTGTGTCGGGGGTATTATTTATGTTGTATTTGTTCTTAATTGCTGCCATTTTGGAGATGTGACAGAGGCTGAACCCAGATGAAACGTATTATACCACAAAGGACCGGCGTATTTTTTTTTTCCTAAAAAGCATTCTTGTCAGTACAATAAATTTGTAATTCAAATAGTTGGTATGATTTAAAGAATCAGGAAGAAAATAAAAGAGCCAGACTGGTGCTTTTAGGAAGACTTGGGGGCAATGATCTAGTTTTCATCACCAAGATCCAGTTGTTGGAATGTAGCAGTCATAAAACATTACCAATGCAGCACTTTGAAGTAAAATATGTTCAGCAAGTCCTGAGTCTGGCGGGGCTTTTTGCTTTGTTTTCTAACACAACTAGTTAGCTATGAAATTTACTTATTTAGAAAAATACTTTTGTGGAGTAAGCTTATGAAAAAAACGTTCAAAATCCTAATAATGCTACAAAGGTTTTGGTTAAGGCGGTGTGAAGGTGTGGGCAGCAACACAAATAAACAAGGAGTTACCAGCAGAAACAATCTCAATGCAGAGCTAGAGATGAGAGTCTGCAAACAGTGGCAATCCCACATCTCTACTTTCAGAGACTGAGTAGCATCCTTGAAAAGTACTGAGAGGGGCTTTTTTAGAAAGTACCTCCAAAATTTGCAAAAATAGAGTCAGAATGATCTTCCTGCAGTCTTGATGTCATCCCTACTGAACACTTGTGGGGTTAGTTTGGACATGCCTTCTTGTGGTGTACTGATCAAGACAATCATACCAGCTGAATTGCCAACAGTTTTCTTCCCCTCTTTCTTCAGACTTATATATATATATATATATACAGTATATATATAATATATATATAATATATATATACATAAGCATTGGTAGAGCAGATTTGGTCAGCATCACTACCTTGGTCATTAATGAAGGTATTCGTACATTCCACAAAACTTGTCAGTCTTCCCCAAACTCTTCAAAGGCTGTAGATTTCCCTGTTGCATGCACAGTTCTTTCGTCCACATTTTTCCCTTCCACTCAACTTTCCTAAGATGCCTAGGTTAGATACAGATAACTGTTTATTTAGCTATCAGTGTTTTTCTCGTGGCGTTTGTAAAGGACTGTGTGCAGGAAAATTGTCAAGTGTCCCAACTTAATGGCATCATCTACCCAAATAGGGAAGAAGAAAAAACCTTGGCCCCACAAGTGAAATCTCTAGCTTAGCCACTGAGGGGGAGTTGTGACTTCCTATTTTTTCAACATCAGCTCTCTGTTTGAATCCCTACTAGATTAGCCATCACTGAATAGAGGCTTGACATTGAGAAGGGTATGTAGTACCGAGGCAATTATAAGTTTCCTCCGCTTGCATCTGCCCTCCAGCTAGAAACACAGGAGCAAATTAATCATTTCAAACTGGTCAAAACTAAAGGGTAACCATAATCCTGCACATCATTGTCTATATGTAAGCACACTGATACACACGCAGGAGGCCACTTGTCTCCTCCTTGTCACCTCTTGTGTCCTCTGACTAGACATAATGAAAGGTAATGAACAAATCCATGACAGAAAAGTGACACGGCATGCACAGACAGAAAAGGGCAATTCTCTCAATATGTTCATAAGTTTCAGTGAGGCCAGAAAACGATGGAGAACAGGTGGAGGGAGCAACAGAATGAGGCCAGTGACACATCCAACTATTGGTCCACTGAGAACAGCTAAGTACTCAAAAAAGTTGTACTTCCTTTAAGATCAAGAGAAATTTGTTAAGATCTTAGGGAAAACAACTGGTCTACAGTTTTATTTATTTATTAAAATAAATAAATAAATAAATAATAAAAAAATCAATTACTTTTAGGTCCTATCCATACAAGTATGGAAATGTCACAAAATCGTTCTAGGGTAATTGCACCTCGCATTTAAGATAAGTAATGAATTTATTAAGCTAGTGCATGAACTGCAAGTACCGATTATCTCAAAACCCGATTATTAAATCTTAATGCACCCTTAAAGAAAAAGTACGTACATTTCTTTTAGAAACTGGTTGAAAACTACAACGGTCCTGGACAACAAATAAGATACCCCTGATCTTTTTCAAAGTCTCTTTCTCTTTCTCACAGTTTATTCAATGTCACATACATTTTTTATTTTAATTATGTAAAGCACTTTGAAATGCCTTGCTGCTGAAATGTGCTACAGAAATTAAATTTGATTGATTGATTGATTGATATGCTCTGAATGTTCTTTGATTCATGTATTCAAATTTAAGGGGAAAAAAATAATTCGGCTGACCAGTTTAAAACAAACATGTCTTTATTGATCGATTCTGATCTAACAAATGTATTTGTTGCCTTTGTCAAATTTTTAAAAAGAAGAAAAAAAACTGTATGAGTTGAAAGGTATGGTTCAAAAATGTTTTTGATGTTCCAGCTTGACTGAAGCGCCCCCAGGAATGTGGGTTTATTCTCTCAGCCAGCAGAACCCCTACAGAAGATGGTGCAGAGTGCTCTGTTCCATGAACAGGGACACATGCAAATAAGTTCTGGGAGCAAGTGATGTATTGGCTTTGTACGATTCCTTACAAAGCCAATACTTTGTTTTATGTATGTGTAGCAAAAGAAAGTGCAAGAAGGCAGGCAGAAAATGGAACAAAATTGGAGGGACGATGGCAGCCAACCACTTCACTGGTCTCAAGCTCTGCAATCACAGGATGCACAAATGTATTAGCAGCAGAAAAAAAGACTTGTATGGAAAATTAGAGCATTTTCCTTAATGGTGTAGAGTAACTCAAAGTGACCATCCTGCACTTCCAATTCAGAGGCAAAAAGGCCTGTTTTGTGCATTCAATTTTGTTTTTGTTTTCTTTTTCACAAAACAAAGGATGCGACAATTTCAAACAGGTATTCAAAGGGGGAAATTAACTGGCAACATCACATTTTTTCCCACATTTTTTTCAATTTTAGTTTGTCTAAAACCGAATTTTATCATAAAATAAATAATAGGTATTATTTGATATTGCATGATGACAATACACGCTTAATGAGATGCAAACTATCACATAAATCTAAGCAAGTCAATCAGATCTATGATGTCTTACCCTCTGCAAATGTCTTACACTGTTAAAAGCATAAACGTCATTGATTCTGAGGGGATTTTACATAATAGAACAAATACAAAGAAGAGCAAAACTAAAGCACAAGAGCTGCAGACACCAGCTGGTCAGGTCAGGTCAGATTGATCCGTTCCCAGGAAAGCGTTATGTCACCTGGCTTTTAAGGAAAAGTTTAAAAACACATTGTTAACAAAAAGCCATATAAGTGCCAATGAAAGTTTTCCACATTTCATGTAGGGGACAAAGCAAATGTATGAAAGAAAGTCATCTGGTCGACCTCTTGGTCAGTACACTGAACAGTTTTAGAAGAATAACACAAAATCCAATGAATGAGAAAAATTTAAAAAGAAAGAAAGAGCTATCAATCAATCATAAAAAGTGTAGTAGATATTAATATAACCCCATTTGATCTGGCAAAACATGACCGCGGCTTTGAATCAAGAGGCAAAGAGCCAGTCCTGTAGCTGAAATCCTCCAGAAGAGCTTTGATACCACTTTACAGGTCTTCATTTGTATTCAATGCTGCGTTGAGATCGAAGCTTGTGCTGTCCTGGTGTAAGCAACAGAGATTTGCGACGGTGTATTTGTTGGCTCGGCCTAATCCATCGGCTTTCCTCAGAATGGGAGCTCGTCAGATAGGCCGACAGTCACACAGACTTTTCTCAACAAGCTTGCCTTGTCAGATTGCAGAGACACAATCAGGCATTTGCACACACTCACTCTTTCCCCAGCAAGGGGTCACATACCCAATCAGGTACACAGGAATAAATACACCCACATGGCAATGTAGTGGTGTGCTCAGCGTCTGATGACAGTATCGGGTGCTTGTGTGATTGAGGTGATGGATGGTGGAGACAGGATGGGGGTTGTCATCAGCTATGAGTGACAGGAAGCTGCGGTGGAGGAGGTGGGGGTAGTGACAGCTAAGTTCAGGGCATGAAGTCGATCCCTATGACTGTCTTTGTGTTTGCTTCACATTCTCCCTCTCATTCCCTACATTTCCTCTGTATCTTTCTTTTGCCTGCCAGACTTTCTCAACCTTGCTGTCTTCTTTGTCCTGTCTGTCCATCTCTGTCTCTCACAGTATCAAGTTTTTTTTTTGTTCCCTACCTCCGGATGATGGGTGGACTGATTATGTCCCTTCTTCCCCAAGTCAGACAATACATCAATAATAAAAACAATAGGAAGCACATAAATAGGGTTTAGAGAACATGCACCCAATTTCCTTTGACAGTGGGGGAAGGTGTGCTTTGGTATGTGTACGTGTGTATGAGTGTAAGTCACTTTGACAGGTACCGCAAATGAGGCAATATTGCCGGTATTGACTGGTGTGGCAGGCCTGAGGCCCTTTGCTTGCTTAGAGAAAGTGGTTATCATAAATCACAATTGTATTGGGAGCTGATGCTCCAGAGTTTTAACTGTTTTTAATAAATAGCTGTTGTAAACATTGCACTCTCATGCAAGCAAGGGAAACAAGCCATTTTAAAGTTAAGGCACGTTTAACTTTAAAATCCAGTAACACAAAAGGTCAGACTAGGCAGTGAGACCAAATACCTTCATATCCAATGCTTTTGCTAGGTTTCTCTGTGAGCATACAAAGCATGTTTTTGGTGTAAAAGATTTTCACCCTGTGTATTAGTACTATATTTGCTTACTGCAAAATTAATTGAATTAAGAGTTTATTGGTCTGGGCTGACTGGAGTGGTAGCTGGTGTGGTGTTCTGCTGGCCTATCTGCTTAAAGACTCAATATGTTTTGTTTCCAGGGATGGAATCATGTGGTTACAGGC
This sequence comes from Poecilia picta, assembly GCA_033032245.1. Lineage (NCBI taxonomy): Eukaryota > Metazoa > Chordata > Actinopteri > Cyprinodontiformes > Poeciliidae > Poecilia > Poecilia picta. The sequence continues at coordinate 8,247,458 of CM065354.1, forward strand.
CAGCTGAACGCGAGATGGCTAATTAAGACAAGAACATCTTAGATATTTTTTGAGTGGGAGCACTTGAACTGTACTCTGTACCCTCTGCTCTGACGACACCAACAAACTCAGTTTCTGTATAAAAGCTAATGGATGTTAAAATTAGAGATGGCTGGTTAGGTAAAGTTATGAGGTTATTAAATGTTAATAGCTGCTCCAACCTTTTAAAAAATATTTTGTCATAAAATCCATCAAGTCTGAAGTTTGATCGTTCCCTTTCTTCTGTGCACTAGTTTTAAGTGGACACAGGATTTTAAACTTTACTGACGTGAGCCAGATGAATTCAAAGGCAAAAGACGTGTCAAATGACCACTTTTCCAAGGACAATTTGAATAAAATAAGTTTTATGAGAGTAAAAAATTTAGCCTACAATTTTCACAAGAGGGATACTCAGAACATATGTATATGTATATATTTGCCAATAACAGTATCGTTTGATGGCCCATTTCTGCCTCTTTTCTCCTACCATGGGCCCAGGACAATTGACTGGAATAGTCAGACCAGTCTGTTTGGCAGTCAGAAATATGGCACATTCAAATCACTTAAATGTCCTTTCTTCCTCATTCTATTGCTTGGTTTAAAACTTCAGCAAGTCCACAGAGGGTGTATATTGGCAACACAAAGCGAGTGCAATGAACTCAAACGCCATCTGAGAAGAGAACTTAAAGCTTTTATAGATAGAACACTGAATCCACCAAACAGAGCAACCACTCATATTGCAAAATATGACTATATATTTCCATTATTTCCTAAATTATATTGATATGTATGTATTCTGAATTTGTTTTTCACCAATATATGCTATTTTTATTATTTTGCAGTGACATAACCCTCTAATTCTAACTTAGAAGTTAAGGTGCTTTGTAGCAGTTTGGATGCACAAGAGGTTTACAAAACCACTGAGGAAACGAACATTGATTGCAAGTTTTTTTTTGTGACCAAATTATCAAAGCAGTTCAAGCATCATGCAGAGGGAGTGTTTGTGATGGAAGGCATGCAGCTGTGGAGCTGTTTGCTCCTGACGAAGCAAAACGATGTGAACGGTTCAGCTTGTTCAGACGAGGTTAAAGGAAAGCAGTTCCAGTGAGTATGATGTATGCAGTTATATCTTTTAAAGCTGCAGTTTTCTTATAACCAGAATTGTTAATTGGAAGCAGATGTTATTCTTGATTGCAAGAATAATGAAAGTGATCTTTTTTAGTAGCCATGCATGATTGTGCAAGCCTCACTTTCCTCCGCATAACCAGCCATTCATAACACCTGAATGACATTTGCACTAAAACAGACACATTTAGCCTCAACACCGAGAAAAAACATACTTTTACAAATATCTATCTGTAAAACAACAACAAGTTACTGTTCATACTTCATGTCATTAAACATGTACAATCCTATCGTGGTCTAGCTGTCCTACAGTAATGTGAAACCAGTGTAAGATAATTACAGATTGGGGATTAATGTACTTTTTATACAGTTGACAATCAAATACATGCAATTTGTTCCATAGAGCACAATATAAAATACTAAGTTCAAATTCTGCTTGTCTTCTTTTTTTAATCAGACTATATTTTGCTTTGACTAAAAAATTTAAAAAGTCTGAAGTCTGCTTCACTTGTTCTTTCCATCTGATTAATAATGAAGAAGCCAAAGCTTGAAGCAGTCATTTAATGTCAGAAAGGCTTTTAAGTAATAAGCCAGAATATCCCAAGGGGCCCAGGCATTTTCATATCAAGATGTTCCAAGATAAAAGCTAATCCTGAACTCAATACCGTTTTGAGATTGTTTAAATTTATTATACCGATCTGTGCACAGTAATCTATACTTTCAAGATAAAATAGTTTTGTTTTTCTTAGATTAACAGATGTACACTATAAGTTAAACCGTTATGTAATGAATTATGAATTTTAATTGGATGATTTCATAGTAAAATATTAACTTTGTGTCCATTTGGATTAACAACACAAGGAGCGATTTATTGGGATGATCACCTTTTATCACTAAAGGAAACATGTGGATAAGCAAGTGTAGAGGCAGGTTCATTTTGAGTGTGTGTAACCTCTGCAAGCTGTGGCATTAGCTGAAGGAACCCAATAAAGTAGGACAACTGAACTTTGTTGCACAGGTAGATTAGTGAAGGAAATATATTTTCCTTCACTTTATGTCTCAATAACAAAGATTTAACAGGGTTGTGAGAATTACTGCTTTGACATCTCTTTTTTTTCATTGGATTTCTTATTAAATTGAAATGGCACTTAGAATATAATAAAACTGCATCACCTGTCTCCCAAAAATCTTCAGTGCTTAACGTCCCCCATCTGCTTCTACTAAGTATCTTGACGGAACATTTTCCTCCTGGTTTCTACTGTCGTTTCTGTCTGCTTTGCCTCCTGTCTTGTTCTGAACAAAGACTGTGAGATGAGGGTCATCTTTTCTGACAGCAGGGGCGGTCATCCCCTGCGAGATTGTCATACTCCACTGCCTTGGACGGCATGCTGCTTTGTCCAGCCTCTTTTCTTGGCTGTGTGCTGCATGTCTACTTGCATGTGTGACCAAGGGAAGATGTAGAAACCTTGACGTCGAAGCACCGCCCTGCTTCAGACTCCTTCTGTGCTGGTGTGCATATTCAGGAGACAGCATTGCCCTAATCTTTTAGCTTCCCTCTGCCTCCTGTGCGACCACAGCGTAAACGTCCCAACGCTAGCAGATATGAAATCCTGTGACAGGGAGGGTGCTGACCTTTGGATATAAATAATACTCTCTATTTGACTCGTGAAGAGAACAAATGCTTCACTCTCCAAGCGGCTGTTGGTGGCTGCGCTAATTGCTTTAGTGTCCTCATCTCGTCGGCTGCCAAGCCGCACTCTGCTGAGCCACGGACTTGGCTGCCGCATGAGAGAGAGTTGGACAACAGGGCTTTAAAATATGCCAACATCCATTTGACTGCTTGGCAGAAACACAAAGGGGAGGGAGAGAATGACAGAGAAAAATGAATGAGAAAAGGACCAACACCAGCGAACGATAGTGGTCAGAGGTAGCAGGCCAATGAGCAGTGCATAATGGTGCATAATATTAGCCACACCGAGCAGCAGATATCATCTCTGATCTGTTTTAGCTTTACTTTGGATCCTGATTGCTTCACGAATGAACATCCCCTGAACTGGTGTGTGGAAATTTACATAGAAATCAATAACTATTGACTTGCCATTAAATTTATTCCCCTTTCCCCTGAACTACTTTCCCCTCATCCTCCTCTCTTTTCTAATTCTTAATGATTGCTTTTCTACTCAGCGGGGGCAATCTTCTAAAGCCTGGAAATTTCCTCCTGTTGATTTGCATCAACTGCTCAGCAAGCTCAAAAACTCACCTGTCATGCAAATTAGGCACCACATGAGTGACAGCATACAAAATCTGAATATTTCAACCAATTCTGGTTGTATTAAAAAAAACAACAAAAAGCCAATGGAAAGGGAAAACTCCCCTCAAGCCTTCAGTGGTAGCAGGAACCTTGGCACGCTATCAGAGGTTGATTTGTGTGTATTTTTGCGGGGGCTTGTATAATGGCTTTGACACAGAGTCCTCTGATTGTGACCATCAGCAACAAGCGCCCGTGTTAGGTCATTTATGATATTTAGGCTCTCTGGCAGCAGAATTAAAACATCAATCTGCAAGGACCAAAGAAGGGACGTCAAAGGGCTTTCTAACATCTCTGCCCAGCAGTGCCGTAAACTTTAGAGGTATAATGATACCTCCAGCTCAGTTTCCAAGACAAGATTTTATGGGAGTATTGAGGGGAAACTAAGAATTTCCTTTCTTTTAATCAATTAAGATTTTTAGAACGCACAGCATCTCTGAAGACAATAAAATTAAACTAATTTTCTGTCCACAAATCAATATATTTCAAGTATGTCTAGGTTCTAGAATAAAGAACCATCACCGGTCAGTATGACATGAAAAGCACTATAGTTAATCTACTTAACTTTCAAATTGTCACACTTTGTTTCCTTTCTAAAAACGTTTAAAGCTGTATTAAACAAGACATTTTGTTTTGATGTAGCACTCATTTGAACATTTTTCTAACATAACTACAAGTATTATCGTTGTTACCCGGTGTCTTTGATAAATTACACCTAATGATTTCAGACTAACTTGCATGCTGATGGCAGTTTATGAAAAACACAACTTTGGAAATAAATATTGTGGAACTTTAATATTGCATTACTTCCTACTACAACATACAGTTTATTAAATCCATTTTCAAAGGTTAAGACTTTGTGAGGTTGAAAATTCCCCAAACTTATTGAAGCATCTCTCATGGGATGTTTTGCTATCATATCTGTTTCAAAAACATTCTGGACCATTGAAGCTACAGACATGCAAAGAGGAATTATATATCATAAGACTTTACTGTGATGAGTAATGACAGCCTGAAGTTATAGCAACACAAGTGATTGAATGTTCTGCCTTTAAATGGCTTGTCATTTACAGAATCCTTGCATTTCAATATTTCAGAAAATAGTTTTTAATCTATGCCAACTTGTTGGACCTCCAGTGTTAAGATTGTATTTGTATTACCCTACAAAACTTGAGCCTACTTCAATTCCTGTTTCATCACAGTAGCCATTATGCGATTGTAATAAATGCTGGTGAGTGAAATACTCAGAAAAATGTAGAAATGTCTTAGGAGAAAGGATGTCGATTGCTAAATTGGCTGTTGTAAGATGGCAATGTAGGGAAGTGATCATTTGGTTTAAAGAGACACCAACCCGTCCCTTGAAGCAACAACTCTTCTCTCTCCTGCGTAATGTACCGCATTGTCTTTATGAAGTGTCTATGAGATGTTCAAATAAGTCTGCGGTGCTTGTTCTTTCAGAGCTGAAAGTTTGCAGATGACACAGAAGTGACGAGCCAGTTCACAGACTGTAACGAGTCAGCCCACAGGAAAATTGTGACGAGGTCAGGCATGGCATGCGACAACAATCTGTCACTTCTGCCAAGACGACAGAGTGGCCACCCTTTGGGCTTGTTAACGAGCTTTTGATAAAAGATGACATGTTAAGTCGCCTCAAAAAGAAAAAAAAATGCCATTTAAATATGGACCTATGAAGGGTAAAGCAGGAAAAGCAAAACCAGCCACAAATGCTTATTTGTGTGCCACCACCAAGTGTAGGTACCACTCAGGGCTACGTTTATGCTGCCTTGAAAGAGATTTGCTCCAAGCCCCCTATATTAATGTTGCTAATTCCCACCTGTACAAAAGATTTACAAGATGTTGTGTGGGAGGAAGGCTTAAAGCAACACCAGCAATCCAACCCTCCCCAAACCACAGAGTGTTTAGTCCCTCGCTGTCTAACAAATGGCACTGCAGCATTTCATGACTGGTGCAACTTCCACCCTGAAGCAATGAGATATCTATAGCTGAGTCTTGCAAATATCCCCAAGTGTTCTGAGCAAGACCTGGAGCAACAATTTCTCCAAAGTGCTTATAATTCACCAAGCCCACACCTATAAAAAAGAGGCAAAAAAGGGCATCTAAATGTGAAAGTAAGGCATCGCTTGTATCACTGTCTTCATTCAATACTGATAAAGATTAGGTTTAAATGAGTGTCAGAGCAGCAGTAGTATTTAAAATCAATTAAAAAAGTGGAAAGTTATAATAAAGAATCTTTGCTAATGATGCTTAATCATAACATAATTTTATTTTTTGGCACCCTGACTAGAAATCCAAACCATGTCATCTTGGAATGATGGCGTGCCTTGGTGACATCTCCATTCCTACTAAAACCACTGACTGGATTAAGCAGCCACAGAACAAAAGGTAGTAGCTTCAAATCCTTAACTGGAGAACAGAGCAGCAGAAACACTGCACTTCATATGCTGCTCACCAAATTTCAAGTTTGCCTGCTTTTTCATGAGTTACAAACCTTGAAAATAAATTGGTATATCATGGGCTATAATTGGATATCATATCCAACAGATATGTACAGCAATTACAGCATAAGGCCAGGAGCAGTCGTATGTGTGCCTCAGTGAGGGTTTACCCTTTAACTCAGATGCAGCAGCTTTATTAAATGCCATATGACCCAATCCATCTTGGTAACATGACATTTCAGCACTGTACAATGGTTAACAAGACCAACTATACATCATGCCAAGGTCTGAAATAATGACATCTCCAAGTTACATGATGGGAAGCACCAAAATATTAAGAACTTTTATGACCTCCTGTTTGGAATGTGGAATTCTATAGAATATTGGTCCATCAGAGGTTGTTCATTTATTGAGTGTGCTTTAAAAGGCCTGGGTCTGCACTCTGCCTCCCATACACACACACACACACACACGCATGCGCACACACACACAAGCTCCTCTTTCCTCTGCAGAATCTGCTTCGACAAGATAAGTGTGGGACTTGTAATTGTGCGAGGGCCCTCATCTCTCCGTGCTGGCTGATAATGGCGCAGTGAAAGCCTTGTGCTCATTACGCTCGCCTTTGTTGTTTTTATTGCACGGCTCGGCTGATTATTTTTTCAAGAGAATTCAGAGAGTTTAATGCTCTCCCTTGTCGAGTTGCCACTGTGGTGCGCAAATAAACCAATAAATAAATGGATGATTAAAAAGAAAAGCCAAAACAAAAGAAACATTTTAGCAGAATTCCAAGAATTTGTGCCTCGCCAAACTGCATGCTAAACTTGCGATAGCGCTGCTGATAAGGACAACTTCCTGGCTGCTTTCTGAAAGGAGCGAATGCTCGGAGAGAGGCTCACGGTATTAATGGCAGGGACCATTTCAACTGCAGTAGTGCGTGGAAGCATAAAAAAAGCACAGATAAACTCTCCACATTCATTCTGCATGCATGGCAAGAGCTCAGTCAATAGCAAGTGCTCAAGCTGTGTCTGCTTTGGTTTCCCATTATCTTTTTGAAAAATGTGAGAATAAATGTGACCTCGGGTTTTAGCTAGCTATCATAATACAGAAGCAGATACAGAAGCTGTCCAACGTTATTATTTACAAGTCGACCTCCATGGGATTGTGCTAAACCAGTTGAGGCACTGAACTGAAAAACGTTTTATATTTATTCTTAGTTAAAGACTGTGCCCGAAATTTTCCTCTGCGCTGCTTCTTATTTAGAGGATAAGAGCAGACTACACAGCAGATACAGAGATATTACAGAGAAAGCACTCTATAAAGAAAATAATATCACAACCCCACTTTATTTTTTTCCTCTCACTTAACAGTTAAATTGCATCATTGTCTCGGATACTTGAGAATTTCCTGTGAGCCATCATGACTTCCTCAACCCTTATTTGTGGGTTTAATAATAATAAAAAAAAGGCTTGAAAGCTCATAACAAATTTATCCAAAAAGATAAATCATCAAGTCTCAGTGATGAAACTGGAGTGGCTTCACTAATTTCCCGGTTGGGATGAATAAAGTACTTCTATTCTATTCTATTCTAAAAGGAAACTTATGTTATCGCTTCACAAGGCCCTTGCTGTAAGAAACATCTAATCGAAACCTCAATCCATGCAGGGTGGTGTGCATCTCCAAAATATAAGAATATTGACCTACAATTTTCCAAAGGCAACTTGTCCAGGTTGCTGTTTTTTTATTAGTTGGGTGATAACTGCTGTTTTTGAAGTCTGGATGAGAGGAAGGAGTTTACTATTTGAATCAGATCAGATGGAATGACAGGCAAATATGGAGACAGCAGAAAGAGGAGCTTAATTGACATAACATTTATTCTAAGTTTTTATGGTTGAGTTGGTGGAATTCAATCATTTTCTCTATATGTTTTAACTAGGCATAGCATTGGTACTATAATTGATGTTGATGTGCAGATTGATCCTCTATATTTTTATTTTCAAGTTAGTAAATTCACTGCAGGCCCTGTAAAGTGGAATTTGAATGCTACAGTCACAGGAGAGTTTATTAATCTGTCGACTGTGGCAAAGTTTTTGTGGTAGTAGCAGTTGTTAAATATATGTGTGATATTTATGCTTATAATGCACAGATGCAGACTAGAAACTATTAATTCAACCCATAATTTCAGCTAAAAATAAATAAATAAAAAGTGATAGGAGTTTTTATGTGTAGTCCACTGAAAATATACTGCACTTCTCCTTAGGCATGATTACACCCAATTACTTTCACCTAATAAATTACAAAATAATGCTTGGCTCCTGTCATGAACCCACACTCCCTCGCACTGAACAGATCATGTGTATTAAATCATTTAATCATCACTTTTGTTTTGGGACACTTCAAAAATTCGCCAAAGTTTATATGTAGTTGCAGATAATATGTAAAAAAATCATGTAAGTTTGTCAAACATTTAAAAATCAATTGTCAATCAACATTGATTGGTTTCAACTGACTAACTGGTATTAGAACAAAGTCCATTGTAATCACTGCATCCATACTAGTATCAAAATCTTTGTCCTGCAGACATGACAGAAGCATACTGCACCTAATCACACTTAAACAAACAAGATTAACTTGCATTATTGAGATTGACTGTTGCTTGCTCTGGGGCTATTGGCCTTCATTAGCAGATGACAAAGTGGAAAGTGGGTGGCTATAAAGGTGACTTTTATAGCCACTTCTCTGTAGGGTGTTCACAACCGTGCCTGTTTGAGATGACTGTTCTTGCATGAAACATCATGTAGCTGTAAAGCACTCAAGTATTTTACAGTGTTTTCCATTTAAGTGTCACAGTGGGGAGGGTTTTGACCTTACTGTATGCATATACACTGAAGGCAACACTTCTAACGACATCCTGACTCTAAGGGAGACATCAAGACAAATCCCTCCAAGTTGCTGTGTGACATTGTTGGAGGAAATGGTAACTTTAAAGAGATGATGGAAGTGTTCTGAACTGATATGTTTTATAGGGTTTAAGCAAAATGTATATGGTATACAGTGTCTTCCACAATACTGACGCAAAGGAAAATAAGGGTCAGGAGGTTCTCTCCTTACCATTACTGTAATTAGATGGAATGTCCTTTTGCAAAGAGACAGTCATACACAGGCTGTCACTGGAGGGTTAGCTTTCATCTTTTGCATCAAAGATCAGAAGACGTGAGGTCAGTATTATACAAGAACGTTCTAAAAGGCAAGACCGTGCATCTTTAGACCCCAGTCTTTGGATAATTTAGCTATGGGTAAGGTAGTATCACTAGTGGTGAACTAAATAAAATAGCAATTGAGTTAATTTTCAAAAAGAGGCTGTAGCTACAATATCATCCATATTTACTGGAAACACTGGAACATATACAGGAAAAAAAAAACTTAAAATAAATGCCAAACATTACTTAATTTGTATGAGAGCAAAACAAACGTGGGTTCATGTCCAAGTTTGCTCCTTTCATTTCCAGGTGTTTTACATTTTTTAATAGTCACTCTCAAAGTAGCTATGAGCTTCTGGTCAGTAGCAATAGCATGCTCTCTTCCTCATTTTGAGAATTGGCTAAGAAAAATGAGTTTTTGTGCTATACCACAGAGAAAAGGTTATGAATTAACATTTGAAAATTCCTAGAAATCAAGTCACTTTCTACCCATAAGTAGTGCATCATTTTCTGATGGATCACTAAGGGCTCAAACTTACAAAAGTTCCTCTTGGGTGCTTAACACTTGGCAGAAAACTGCTCCATCACACATTGAAGGTAATATCTCAACTCCACCAGCAGAATAACAGTATCTAAAAAAAAAAGCTAATACACCTTGAGTTCCTGTCCTTAAACACCAAAAACACGATCATAGATAATAGGTAGCTTGGGTAGAACAACACAGCTGCAGCAATGGCTATCTATGGGCAAGTCATAAAATTGACTTTGGCACTTTCTTACTCTTCTGTTATCCACTAAAAAAAAAGCTTTGTGCAGAACTAGAAAAAATAAAAATGGACAGCACAGTCAAACTCTAATCAGGCCTTCAGCAATGTGTAAAGATCTGCTCCACAGTGAAACGGTCATGTTCAATAGCTAGGGGAAAACCTAAATTGGTGCATACATAATTATCTGTCTTATGAGTCTACAGCCGGACCCACAAGGGATTGACAGCTCTTCAGGATGTATCTCAAATATGTCCCATTGATTGCTGGGATAAGTGCTAGTCTCAGTACAATTTCTAAGAGAATGAACTATTACAGAAAATAAGTGACTACACAAGTATTCGTAAGATGCTTAAATGGAGAATGGCACCATTGCAACACGTCGGTGGGGCTTTGTTTATTTATGAGCAGGAGAAATTGCAACAGTCTTCTCCAGTGATATTTCATTTGTGCTGGCCTGCTTTTGAATTATTCTGGTGCAACACTCAGAAATTTGTGGAAAGGAAGCTACACATGGGCAGCGATTCCTTCCAAAAATTGTAAAAGCACACCATTTCTTTTTGGTTTTATCAAACCGTTGACTTAAAAGTCACAGTCAAACTTACCATCGTCTCCAGAGGAAACTGTAGCTTCCTGGCTAGTCCATAAAGTGGACCAGCATCTTGCCTTCTCAGAAATAAAATATATCCACAGAGACACATGAAATACTGAGTAGATCAGCAGTAAAAATAAAAAAAATGCTGAAACACTGCATCTGGCTTATGCAACAATGCTATGTTCAAAGTCACATTAAGCTCTTTCTTCCCCATTCAGATCCATGTTTTTAGCAAAATGTCTAGATACCTAAATGCATTGATGTGATTGGCTAAGTAACCATTTGAGCTGACAATCACTTGGAAGGTAAAGTGGGCCGTGACTGTCCATTCAACTGAACAGACAAAGCTTTCAGCTCCTTTGATGGGAGGAATTATAATGGCTTTACCATTGTTTTTGAAGCTCTAAATATAAAACCCAAGCATATTATACATAAAAAAATAAAAAAAACAACCCCAGTAAGTATCACTGCTTCATTTTGAAATCCTTACATGTTCAAGGATTTCTTTGTGATGACAGCTTGGCTAATAATTTATGCCTTGTTGACAGAGTAGAGAGGGTAAGACCGAAAGAAACGAAAAATGGAGCAAATCCAACTTGATTTAGTATGTTTGTTTCACTAGTCAGATTCCCAACCTCCACAACCCTTCATTAATCCTTCCCAAACATCCACCGCCAACACCCCCACCATCCTCTGCTTCCTAGCAGAGTGAGACATACTAACAAGGAAAATAAGCTCACAAATACCTAAATGATTGGATTAAGGGAGAAAGGATTGTGCCAAAGGTGAAGACAAGAAGCACCTATGTATTATCCCAACTCCATAAACACTGCGAGCAATCTCCCGTTATGAGTTCCTGTTATGCACAGGAGAATAATAAGGCCGTCTCTTCTCAGCGGCGAGAACAATAATGAGTTTGCAGGGAAACGGTTGCAGAGGTTCAGTAGCTGCACCTTCTTTTTTTTCTAGTGATGAGAGGGACCTCTTTCTTTCTTTCTGTCCTTATTCTCCTTTTTTTCTATCTGTGGTAAGAAAACTCTTCACTGGGCATCAATCCCCTGAAAATACGATTAAGGTACTGACTCATCGCTTGGCCCATGGGGTCTAGTGACCAAAGCAGTGAGGCTGTTTGTGTGTGCGCAGGATTCGGTGTGTGCATCCATTCTCATTTGTCCATTTGTAGCACACAGAAAGGCAGCAAAAAAAAAAAAAAAACTGCACATCCACATAGTACTGTACGAAAGAAGAAAAAATAGGCAAGTACTTTTTTTGTCAGATTCAGTCGGATGGTTAAAGGCACGACTATCTGCACACGGTTATATTTGCCCCTACAACTTCTTCACTTCCCACCCTTTTTTCCATAAAAATCTAAATGTAATAGTGGATGCTTTTTGTAGCACAAGGCCACACTATATAAGAGGGACAGAGACAAAGTAGAGGGTAGCAGATGGAAACCGAGGGTCTAAAGGGTGCTTGATGTGTCTTAGAATGTCAAGTTGAATTTCCTGGACTGCAAGGGGAAATGAAAGGCTCCAGTGTGAAGATGATGGCAATTATAGCTCACTTACCCCCCTCCCCACCCCTCCTCCTCAAACAGTCTACTGTACTTTGGAGGCACTTAAATTTGGAGCTTCAGGAGCGTTTCAGCTGTATGGAAAGAAATATCTCAGAGAAGTGACAGACCCTGGAGTTCCTCTCTCCTTGATTACCAAGATCAGAATGCTGTGAAACAAAAGCTCTCGCGTCACTGGCAACACTCCGTAAATGACTTGTCACCACAATGTCCCAATCTGTGTACGAAACCACATTATTGGTGACAAGTTGTTTTGTCTCGATTTGGTCTGCTGGTAAGCAGTAAAGAATAGCAAAGATTTTACCATGGCAGCCTGACATCTTAAGAAAAAGACAAGTTTTCTTTTGGTTCAGTTTGTTTTGACAAGTTGCATAGAAGAGCTGAAAGATTTGGGGGAAAAAAGGAAGAAAAAAAATGATTGTGTGATCTCCAAAACTTTGTGACACATCTGATCGATATTTTTCACTCAAAACAAAAAAGCAGGCTGTCACCACTTCTCAATAACATTTCGAAAGGGAAATGTTGAGCTTTAGTTGCTGTAATTTTTACCAACATGTCTTTTTTTTCTTTTTAAAAAAAGAGTTTTGGTGCCTGCAACAGAGAAAACAAAAAAAAGTGAAAAAAAATAAGTATGACGAAAAGGAGTGTAGGACTTTATACGTCTACCTTACAAAAGTATCGTCTTTATTAATCCTGACTAGCTTGTGTCTCCTGTAGAAAATAATTCTTTGATGAGGTTGCCAGTCTGTTTCACCGAGACGACAGCATGGCCAGAGTGTTGGGGCAGCGTTAAGGGCTTTTCACACTAGTCTGGAAGTCTTGGTTGAATTGTGGCGCAAAATTGTAATGTTTCTTACATTTCCTTCTGTTGGTACTTCTTGCTCCCTTGATCTGTCTCTTGTATTCCTTGGTCTTCATGATGTCATTGATTCACTAATTTTCTCCAACAAGTCTCTAAGATATTAACAAAACACATGTATTTATATAGAATAAAAGGACTCCTTTCATTAATTAGGGGCCATCTAAAGGCAATTCAAGACACTGGATATCAATTATTTTTTTTCCATAGCAGTTCAGGTAAAGAGAAGTGAATCAATTTTAGTGCACTCGATACTTTGGAATTTTTTAGTTTATAAAGAGTCAAAAAATATGTGCAATTTTCCTTCGACTTCATAATTATGCACTTTGTTCTATCACATACAAAATAGATGAATTACTTTTGCAATACTGTGCACGTTTTCATGCCTGAAGGTCTGAGGACATATGGTTCTAAAATTCCCATATGACTAACACAGTCTATGCAATCCAGTCATCATCAGTCTTCATGTTGGAAGACACGCACCAAGTATGGAACAGCAGTACTTTCTGCTCGCAACTGGGTTAATACATTTTCATTCTCACCAACAAACGGTGTCATTCAGAATGTGTCATATAATTAAACAAATATGCATTTTGCAGTAGATAATATTTTAGCGTTTATATGCCTAACCATGCACGCATGAAATGAGTTAAAAGACAAATAATTGAAATAAAAATCAGCATGGAAGCTGCCAGAGTTTGAATTTGTGTGCTTGAATTATTCACCAGTCTGCTCAGAGGACCAACCCCGTCCCACCTCCCCAACCTCCCACCCTCATCCTACTTTTTCTTGCCTCTTTGGGAAGCAGGGTGATGCTAGATCAGATCAATCCTCACAGCTCTAAAGAAGTCGAGAAGATCTGGCATGCTGGGCTGCTACTGCCTGAACTCCTGCAGCTGAACTCATCTTTTTTGTATGTTTTAATTATGAATGACATTTGCGGAGCAGCGGTGCTGCTCAATAGCTGCCAGAGGAGGACAGAGGTTTCTCTTCGCAGGCGAAATCAGTCAATCTTACCATCAATCAATCATCCATGAATCCATGGCATCCATTTCATTGGGGAAAAGTTTATGAACTTAACACATGGATTCAAGGAACTTTTGGGGAGAAATGAGCAATTTCCATCGGTAACAAGATTTCAGGTGTGCAAACATTTCCTTCTTGATAATCTTAGCAGAAAAGCTTTACATAAGCACACTTGGCACCACTCCTGGACCATCCAGTCTGCCAGAAGCAGAGCATACAAAGCAAGCAGGCAAAGATAAGACAAAGTGACATGTTATGTAAATACAGATTTAGAAAAGCCAGGCAAAAATGATAGGATCAATGATGCACATGTGACTCCTTAAGGCAATCAACTCTTTCCTCTGCAGGGAACCAAATCCGCCCCAGATAAGATCTTCATTGGATCATGTCTGCTGAGTGATGGCCAATGTGACCACTCGGACAGAAAGAGGTAGGAAGCAGGAGGAGGTGGAGATAAAGGGATGTGTGTGAGTGATAGCGTGCCGAGTCAAGCTTCGTTTTTAGTGTGGTATTAAGATTTTATGGATATTACGGCTGTACTGTACAACAATTTTTACAACTCACATCCCAACTGGTGCTGAAGCAGTAAAACGTGTCACCTTGGGAATATTAAAGGCTGGTTATGCTGCATCAATTCATAAAGACAAGAGAAACTTTATCCGGAGCTTAGACCTTGGGACTTTGTGCTTTGACACGGTGGTGTGAATCAGACTCATGGATGCCTCTTGTTCTTATTTGCAGTGAGATTCATCTGAGCACAGCGAAACATGAGAGCCAATTTTGTCCAGATTAGGGATACATTTAGTATTGGACTGTCTCCAAAAATATTAAATATTTTTTGTCTGAAGCCGAGCTGCACAGTGGCGCAGTTGGTAGAGCTGTTGCCTTGCAGCAAGAAGGCTCTGGGTTCAATTCCCGGCCCCGGCCTTTCTGCATGGAGTTTGCATGTTCTCCCTGTGCATGGTGGGTTTTCTCCGGGTACTCCAGTTTCCTCCCACAGTCCAAAAACATGACTGTCAGGTTAATTGGTCTGTCTAAATTGCCCCTAGGTGTGAGTGTGTGTGTGCATGGTTGTTTGTCCTGTGTGTGTCTCTGTGTTGCCCTGCGACAGACTGGCGACCTGTCCAGGGCGTACCCCGCCTCTCGCCCGGAACGCTAGCTGGAGATAGGCACCAGCACCTCCCGACCCCATTAAGGGACAAGGGTGTAGGAAAATGGATGGATGTCTGAAGCCTTCAGACGTTGCACTGACACTCACAATGTACCTTCTATTCAGGAAAGTATTTTCATAGCATTTAGCTTAGTTTTGCAAATTAGGCATAAAATAATGTTTAAAATTTAATTTAGAAAAATGTCATATTACAAACGAGCTTTACGTAGTGAATTTGCTATAGAAAATGTATGGAGATGTGCATTCCTCTTCCCGTCACTAAAAATAAGTCAAATGTTACTGCACTTCTTACCAAGGGAGAATTGTCAAAAGTTTGTCAAAACTTAGGTTATGTTGTAAGTGCATCATAATAAATTGGTATGTCAATAAAAATACTACCTAAAAGAAAAACAAAATCAAAAATAGGAACAGATTCATGACATGCAGGGTGATATATTTCAAACATTTGTTTCTTTTGCTTTTTAGAATTACAGCTCATAGCGAACACAAAACAAAACCGTTTGTTAAAACTATGGATTAACACTAAAGATCAAAAAAATGACAATGAAGAAAGCTTTGAGCTAATTATCTTTTCTTTTTTTACATGAATCTCTTTCAGCCACAATTTTTCCCTCCACTTAACTTTCAATCAATATTCTTGTAAAAATGGCCTCCTTGTAATAGGCGTCAGCTTCTGCAGGATATTATGGGGGAAAATACCATTTCTATGCTAAAAGTCCCCTTTAACAGAAACATATACATAATGTCTCACTTTGCTTGTAATTAATATATGTGTCGTACTCAAGTCTTCCTTTGTTAATGGTATTCTAACATTCAAGAGAAACTGGTGTTATCTTCAGCAGTGAAAAGGAATAAGTACCGACAATTACTAGACAAGAGAAAAGTTGGAACGGATCAGACTAATCCAGTTATTTAACTGCATCTAATGAAACTATTTTGCCTGCACTTCTGTTCCCACTGCGTGGTGTCAACACCGCCACCAGTTTTCATCAAAAGCAGGGATATATTTGTTGAGCAAGCACTTAAGGAAACCCACCTTTGCCGTAAAACCTCTTTACTTTGACGTTGCAGGACACAAGGTTTATTGCTCGAAGATTGCAGCAGATCCCCAAGGGCCTAATTACAGCTATCAAAGCAAAACTAATGGGTAAGGTATCAAAGAGAGAAAGCTTCATCAAGGACATATGACAGTGTGAAGGTCAGCATGCACCGTCACACTGCATCTCATCATCTTCAGTCGCTACCGCAGAATACGGATGACCCCAGAGCATGCTAATGGCTCAGGCTGTTGTGTGGACGTGACAGTACTTTTTTTTTTCTTCCACTTTTTATCTCTCAGAGCTCAGCTATTTATTCTGATTGTGCGATTCACATTCAGGCACACAGACGCTCACTAAAAATTCCCGGTCCACCCACCTGCAGCTGTCGACACCCCTGTGCATCTAGAGCAGGACAATTAGTAATCCATCACCGATGTTTACAGTCTGGGCGGTGGGGGCTCTGAAGAGGGGATGAAGAGAATCTACAATGGGGGGGGGATGCAAAAAAGAACGAGACAAAAATAAAGTGAATGGAATGGCGGGGAAGTAGTAAACAAGGGTAAGAGGACAGCCGGGACAAACAAGTGTTTTTTTTTTTAGTTCTTTTTTTTTTATTACTCTGACTTGCAACTTCTTCATTGTCTGTTTGTGTCTGGGAGGGTGTGCAAGGCTCAGGGAAGATTACAAGTCATTTTTGCTTTAGCATGCTGAATGGGTGCAAAGCATGGCCCTGCATGCATATTAAGAGTGTGTCATGTGCAAGCCAGCCCGTCTAGGAAAACTGTGTGGGACATGGAGGGATGTGTGGCAGGGAGAAGGAGAGGAGCAATAATAAAAAAAAAGAATGATGAGCAGAAAAGCAGGAAAGAGAAAGCCACTAGATGGCACTGTTGGGTGGCAAAATCACACTTTCGGTTGCCTTTTCTTTCTCTCTTCCCTTTTCTAGGTCTCTGTTTCTGTCTCATGTTGTCTCTTTCTCCCCATCCTCCATTTCCCTCCATCCATCTTTTTACCTCCTCCACTTTTCCACTTTTCCCTCTCGCTCTTTCAGCACATGGCGTCCATGATGGAGCCGGTTATACAGCTGGGAATCTAGCACACAGAACTGTAGTGCTTCCTGAATCGAAGCTAGGCGCTTGAGGAGTCCAGAAAGCTCACCCAAGAACACCGTCTGTCTGTTTAATTGACTGGCATCAATGTACGAACACTCATGTTCACTGTTACTACTTACACAGTCCAGTCACATTAATGTGACCATCTGTCAAAAGCCAGAATAACCACCTTTCGCAGAGCGAACTGCTACGAGACGTGCAGGAAGAGAGTCACTTAGGTCCCTGAAGGTCTTCTCTGGGATGTTGAGCCATGCCGACTCTAATGCCGTGGCCAGCTGCGCTAGATTACGCGGTTGAGGATCCATGGCGCGAACAACTCGATCGAGATGGTCCCACAGATGCTCGATTGGGTTTAAGTCAGGTGAGTTTGCTGGCCAGGGGAGGACGGTAAACTCATCCTGGTGCTCTTCGAACCACGCACGTACACTGGCAGCTGTATGGCACCTCGCATTGTCCTGCTGGAAGATGCCATCATCCTGAGGAAAAACAATGCGCATGTAGGGGTGGACATGGTCCGCAAGGACAGATGCGTACTTGTATTGATCCATCGTGCCTTCCACAATAATCAGTGAACCCAGAGAATGCCAGGAAAACATTCCCCAGACCATAATGCTCCCGCCTCCAGCTTGGACCGTTCCTGCAATGGTTGCAGGGTGGTTCCTTTCAGAGGTTTCACGCCTTATACGCCAACGTCCATCTGTCCGATGGAGCATAAAACGCGATTCATCTGAAAACGCTACCTGTCGCCACTCAGTGGACGTCCAGCTGCTGTACTGGCGTGCAAATTCTAGCCTTCGTCGTCGATGAACACCAGTCAGCATAGGTGCACGAACCAGGCGTCTGCTTCGGAGGCCCAGACGCAGCAATGTTCGCTGAATAGTGGTTTGGGAGACACTTGTGGTAGCCCCTTGGTTCATTTTAGTGGTCAGTTGCTCAACGGTAGCCTGTCTATCTGCCCGAACGCATCTCCGCAACCGTCGTTCGCCTCTGTCATCTATGGCCCGTGGTGCACCACATTTGCCACGTCGTTGATTTTGGACAGTCCCATTTTGCCATGCACGGTACACTTTTACCACGGCGGCACGCGAACAGTTCACAAACTCAGCCGTTTCGGAAATGCTTCCACCGTTGGCCCGAAAGCCAATGATCATGCCCTTTTGGACGTCGGATAAATCGCTTCGTTTCTGCATTACGCCAACGATTGAAATGTTTTCCGAAGCCCACACACACCCTTTATATACGCTCAACTGCACTGTGCTGCCACCTGCCTTCTGTGATTGGTTATTTAACTCTGAAGTGGAAAGTACGTGGTGGTCACATTAATGTGACTGGACTGTGTATATGCAACACATAAAATAGAATTACAGCAACAATAACAACATCGTTTCTTGGTGAGGGAGTGAAAGAGAGAACTGAATGAGCGCATAACCACCACTAATCAGAGAGCAAGTTCAATTTCCTCCAGGATGAGACAGGTGAGAATGGAAGCAGGAGTGGACATGCTGCCAATGTGGTAAAAGTCAACGATACAAGAGTGAAGATTACGTGAAAATAAGGACACAACGGATAGTTCAGTCTGAAACTGAGACCATCGTTTGGGATTCAGTGTTTTTCAAAAGAAATCATGAGGTGGTTTATGCAAGTACCCAGTCTGAATGATTCGTTTGTAGAGAAAATGTTTTGCTACAATTAGAGTTGCAAGTCTGTGTGATATGTCTCTACTAGTTTTGCGCATCTTGTAAAAACACTCAAGCGTAGTCAAAATAATTTGAGAGCATTCATGCATATTGAACAAAGTTTTACCAAAGATCAAGTCAGGAAATTTACTGAGACGCTCCAACACATAGATATGCCTTCTTCTACACTAATGCTAGGGATTTGTTGTCGTATTGAGAAGCTTCTAACATGTTTCTGAAGGACTGTCCTGTATTTAGCTCCAGACATCTTTCCATCATCTTTAGCCACCCTCTAAGATTCTGCTGGAGTAAATACATAAGTATACATAGTCCTTGTCATTTAATTGCTTCAGTCTATGTCCATTTTTTTAATTCATTCAATGACTGCAATATGAATTGTTATGAATATGTTATGAATATGTAGAGCATATAATTATAATGCTCTACATATATCCACAAATCCAACTCATCAAGAGCAGCAGTTGAAAGTCGCTTCTGTTTTTCAGTCCTATTGTTGCTGATTATACAAAACCAACATTACACATATCTATTATTCACCATAAGGATTTACTTTCCTTAAAATAAGAATTTACTTAGTTGAGTTTTTTTTAGACCTCATTGCCAGAACGCCCCTTTGGATGTCCCCCAGTTACGACCACATTTATTTCTGGCCTTGGATCTATTCTGGGACTTGATCATTTTGATGGAGGATAAGGGCTGGGCAGATCCCCTGGACAACAGAGCAGAGGAGTCCTTTGCCAAACTGTACGTCTAGACATCCAATTCAAATATGACGGAGTGAGTGATGGCTTTGCCCATGGATGAGATTGAGTGCAGGCAGGGTTTTTTCCCCCCCTTCTTCTTGGTTTGCTGAGAGCTCAAATAGAGGAATAAGCTCTGTGACAGATTTAGATAGTCAGAAGAGATACTGACAGCCAGGGCCCAGATTTGTAGCTCAATATGTCATTTTCTGTTGATTTGAATTTTTGTTCTAGAAACTGCAATGACTGTTGAATTAGTTGTTCTTGTACATTTTCAGCCGTTCCCATCTCAGCAGAGAAAGAAATGCACAGATGGTTTGCAATCTGCAGCAGATTTATTACCAGGCTACTCACCATTACACTACCTATATTCGAGGAAGAACAACCTGTTTGTTGTTTCATCTCGGTGTAAACGCAAATATAACCAAGATGTAAATTGGGTGTAATGTCCAAAAATCTTAGGAGGAAAAAAAATACAACAACAAAGCAGTTTAGATCATCTGTGATGCAGCTGCGTCTGCTGGGAGTTTCAGAATAATTTGGCATCAATAGAAGATGATTTACCTGCTGCAACTTCACATGTTGTTCAATAAAATCTAAGATTAACTTAGAATATCGTCCCATATTTTATACTTCCAGATCAACGTGCTGCAACGGTGGGATGCAGACATGAACATGCCCTTTTGCCTCTGGACAAAAAGAGCCCTTCTGAAATCGATGAGTTTTTGCCCCTTTTTTTACAGTGTAGTGTGTAGCACGCTACACTGTAAAAAGATGTAAAATGATAGCAAAATGAGAAAGAGGTATGATACTTTTCAAGGAAGTGCATGTCTGCTTCATCTTACATAAACCAAGAAGGTTAACCCATTAGATATATTAGATCAGATTCAGTCTCCCCATGACAAAAGATTTATTGTTCTATTTGTCAAAAGGCCATTTTTTAACCCAAGCTGCTCTGAGTTACTTGGTGGTGAAGAGAACTATATTTTCTGCACATAAATATTGAATATTTCTGCATTTCCTTAGCTACAGAAATGATAATTTAAAAAATTGTGATTGATGGGTTGAACAGCTAAGAAAAAAAAATTCAAAAAATCATCCCACTCTCCATGGCAACTGCTTGTTATTCATTGTACATAGATATACACATACAAACACGGCACTTGCATGAATCATCATAGTTGTATTGAAAATGACTACTTTCTGAAAGTTTTCTTCTCAATACTGTCTTCTTGAATATTCTTGATTCGTTTACTCATTTGACCCACTCTCGCCCTCCTGCTCTTCCATTCCTCCACAACAGCCTTAATACTCTCTCCACAGAGTTGTAAGTAGCCTTCTGTGGTCACCCTGGGTCAGCCTGGTTTGTTGATTTAATCCTTGTCTGATGTTGTCTCAAGCTCTCGGCCTGACTCAAATGACTGTAGCGCCGACTGACTGGACCTCTCCGTTCGGCTGCCTGATAACGCCTCTCCTTAGAGCCCGTCAGTTCGATTTGATCGGGGAAACTGATGAGAGGCAGACACAGCCAGGTATTCCTGTTTACCTAAGATGCTTTAAGAAGCAGCTAAGGTTGAGTGCAACGGACTTATCGAAAGTAAGGTTGACCGTGAATTGCTGAAACAGGGTCTAAAGTGCCGTATGGTGAAAAAAAAAAGAAAAAAAAGCAAAGCTCTTATTGCTCTGTCAACTTTGTTTTACACCCCAAATGCCATGTTGCTTCTAAAACAGAAACTATTTGAACTGCAGCTGCTGTAGATATTTTACGGTCAGCTTCATTGTCATGTAAATGAGGCATAAATAAGGATTCCTACATATTTTCATAGAGAATTCTGTCTTTTTCCTGACTCAAAACTCTGGTGTTCTCAGTCCTTCTGAGCTTAATTATATAAATATGTTTGCTACAGAGGTAGACATTTATACATGGAAAAGGAGAAAGCAAAACAAAAAGATAGATGACAGACAGAGAAACAATAACAGAATCAAGTTCATGAATGATGGAAAGATAAAGAAAACAACTTGTGGACAGTTAAAGAACTGATGGACAAAAGATGTAAGGGCAAATAGATGAATGAGGAAAAAAACTACAAGGACAATTTGATGGAGATAGAAGCAAATGAACAAAGGATAATTGGATGGGTGTTTGAAAAGTTTAACAGAACTCACTCAGATGGACATATTCATAGTTAAAAGGACAGAATTTTTACGACCAACTTACAAAAGGTTGGATAAAAGGGAGACAATGGGATAAAAAACTATATTAACACATTTTACCAACATTTTATCCTCACAAATTTATTTTTTTAATCATTCTTTTCCCTTCCCAACACTGAAAACACCAAGTAAAATCCCAGACTTCTCCACTCTGCTCGACATGAATTTTTGACTGTACTCTTTTATGCTAAACTATTCATCACTGGTTGCTGCCCAGTGGAAGACGAGAGCCCACTGCTGGAGGGCATTGAGCGGTTCCGCAACAGAGGTGGATTAGATACCAGTCCCAATGGCGTCTCACTAGTGGCTGTTACGAGGTGGGCAAAAAATTATTAATTCATTTCAGACATCCAGATTTCAACGCTCTTTGAGTTGGCTGCTGCTTGGTCACAAATGGACTTCTGTTTGCAAAAACGATCATTGTTATCCGATGCCCTCCCCATATTGGTACAGTTTAATGTAACTGAATGAGTTAAAGCTCAAACTCACTGTCCTGCTTAAGAATTTGGACTTTTAGTTTTATATACACGTGTGTGTGTGAGAGAGAGAGCGAGAGTTGTATTGTAAGCCAGTGTGTACTGCTTCATTTTGGTAATGGAAATTCTGGGAAGCCTTTAGTAGTTGCCACTGGTAATGGAATGAGAACGTATGTATAATTTAAGGCTCCACTTCAGGCTCCCAAAAGGCACACACACAGTCATATCCTAGCAAGCACACATATCCACAAGGAGCTTAATCACTTTCAGTGTTTCCTCATCTGAGTGAGTGAAAGCAGCACTAATACAGTGCTGTAGTTTCAGCTCTCCTGGAGCCTCAACATCTTCTGTGCTTATCTAGGCCAACTGGCAGAATAAGCAAAGACTGCACAGAAATACTGTGAGCTTAGAAATATTGATATAAAGACCATTTACGATCTAATGGCAAAAAAATTATCCATAGCATTACGACCATTTAATTTCAAAGTAGATTGTGGCATTTATAGATCTGCATACTTCCTCAAACGCTTCAACAAACTTTGGACTCAACTACCTGAAAACCTAAGATGTGTACAAACTGCTGGCTTCTTTATATCAGAGCACAAACTTTACTGGCACCCACAGTTTACATCACCTGGTTTGTCAGCAATACAGTTTCTTAAACAATCCTGTTGCTCTGATTTTAATTGATCAATATTTGGAAGCATGGCCAACATGGACAGACTGAATGGCTTCATTCATTTCCTCCGCTGCGTTACCAAAGTACAACCATAGGCAGACTACAACTGAATAACGGCACAGAAAATCGACATTGTTCACAACTTCTTCTGTTTACTAATTGGCTAGGATGAAATGCATTCTGAGAAATAGAGCTCAATGGATAAAACCCAGTGGTTAGCATATCATTTAGGTTCTGTATTGCCCCTTTTCCACCAGCTCAGCTTGGCTTCAGGGTAAATATGTTTCCATGGTCCAGCTCGGTTTGTAAGCAGGGTGACGCCTCCTGGTGGTGGGGGGTATAGCGCCCTGCCTCCAGGCGCCATATGTTGTGCTTCGTTACTATGCGACCTAATGCGAGTTGTTGTTTTTCCCGAAACAAAAGAAGAAGAGAAAGCTGAGCTATTGTTTTATATTGGATAGAATGATATATATATATATATATATATATATATATATATATACTGTATATATATATATTATATATATATATGTATATATAATTAACTGGAATAGTTGTGTAAATTAAAGACAAAACCCAATTACTTTTAAGCTTTAGACCTATGCAGACATACAGTCATGGATAAAATACCATTCTTGTTTTCTTCAGGTTTATTGTTCATTTTTAAGTCCTGTACAATTAATATTTCATATCCGTTTAATTAGAGAACTGAAATCTAGCCATTTTACAATAATAGAATATCATATAACATGTTTTATTATCTCACAATGATGGAAACTCCAGTGCAATAGCAAAATGAGAAACAATCGAAGCACATAGATTCACGCAAAGATAAAACATAAAAAACAAATGAAGGCAACATGCTATATAATATTGACAGTTATTTATAACAGGAATGTGCAATCTTCAGAAAATGCACGATGTGTTTAACTAATAAAAATACAGCAGACTTTGTGTTTCAAATGTCTTCCATGATTGCATATAGGCAACCTTAAATATAGTAAAAACCAGACAGATATATCTGCAAACTGCTCACCTGGCAGCGGCGTTAGCTGCACCTGAGTCGGTGTTCACCGTGGGGCTCCGTCAGCTCCAAAGCGGCTAATGAGGCTTTCCATTCTCTCAGCTACATTGACAAAATCGACTCATCCCTCACTGCTTCATCGACCTGTCAGTGAATATTGAAATATGATGCAAAGAAAAGCTGGTATCTTTGTTCTCCACTTACTTGTAGCTTCCATCACTTCCGTGTTGCAACGAGTTTGAAATGTCGCGCCTTTGTTTTTTCTTCTCTCTTTGCTCTTACAATTGACCTCGCCCAATCAGTGAACAGGAGTGAAGCTTGGGTCACCCACGAAAGCAGAGCTGGCCCGACTGGCCCTACTCTGAAGCAGGTACCTAAAAAGCAGGGCCAGCCTCACAAAACGCCAGTGGAAACTCTTGCAAAGCAAGTCGAGTAGAGCCGAGCAGGTGGAAAAGGGGCATTTGTAGTATGCTTAGATCTCCAAGGATTATAGGAGCTCCTATTTGCATGCAGTACAGTTTAGAACGTAAAAAGTCTGATTCCAGAGTGCAAATCAAATCAGAATTAGGCTGTTAACATGGACTCAGTTTCATATACTCAAATTTGGTCTAAGGATTCAGTTTCCAGATTCTAAATATATGGATCTCTCTCCATTCAGGATGTAACAAATTCAATCAAACTTTTTACTTATGATTTAATCAATAAAAAAAACTGTAAAATGCTGTATTATCAAAAAGACAATAGCAATACAGATTTCAGTTTAAAATGCGCCAAGAGTTTAAGGAGAATTGGTGACTGCCTCAACTTTCCCTTTCATTTTGCAGAGGAATAAAAAGGTAGGATGTCATAAGACTACTTCTGATCCATCAGCTTTTAATGCGAGATCAATCAGAAGTAGAGCTGCCAAGTGGCTTACCTTGGGTTCGGTGGGTGTGTATTGAGTAGAATCAACTGTGCCTTCTCCCCTTAATGTTCCATCACTCTATGTGTCTTTACTGCAGGAAGAGTGGCTTTTTGTCTGCCTGGGGCTCACTGGGAGCTGTTTGTTCTGGCCCAGATTGTTGGATGTCTTGCTGGTTCCTCACTCCTTAAAAAAAAGTTTGACACAAAGAAAAAATGCTGTGTAAGCTGTCAAGTGACAATGGACATGTGGTTCGGAGTTGCAAAAAATTGAAATCTTTCATAATTCCGCACACAAATGAAGAAAAAATATTTATTTCTACGAGGAAGATCAACTGTGACCATTCCATGGTTAGGCAAGTCTTGATGGGCTGCTGGTTCTTTGAGAGAAAACACTTTTCATCTTGTCGGAAGAGGACGCTTTTGTGGAAGAAAACGTCAAGAAGACAGATTAGCCAATCAGAGACAGATTTGGAGTAATGCAAACAAGATGTGTTACATTTTCCAAACCAGATTCATGAAAATGCATAGAGAGAGAAGTAGATGTGTGCAACACTGCATATTTTTTGTATGGATCAAAGAAGGAAGGCCATAATGACTTTATAGTAACATATCCAGTGTTTGTATGACTTATATAAACAGAATTTAAAGTTTGACTGAATGTGCTTTTCTTCCAAGTAAGGGTATATAATATACGTATATTTTAAAGGGGCCTTTGCAAAAACAGTTATGGTGTATGAAAAGTCAACTTTGATGTTTGTGTGCTCCATACGTCACATGCTGAGTTTGTGTTGGAGTTCAATCAGTAAAATACTCAAAAGTAATAAACTTTTTAGTGCATGGAACAAGAGAATGTTTTGCCGTAGCCTGAAGCATTTGCATAATTTCCCATTGAAAACATCAAGGAAGACGTATGTCAGTACAAAGTATACCGTCAGCATCATTTGTACACAAAAAGCTCTCCATATTGTTGCTCCATTTCGCCCTTTAATTGGTATTTGCCCGACGACATTTCAAAACACATTTGACTGTCATATCATTAACATCCACTCGGTTTCCTTCTGTTTGTGTATGCAATTTGCATTTGATTTCTACCAGTCAAGCTATAATTTACACAGGGCCATGTCCGGTGTGAGCGTGTGTGGCAGAACGCCAAGCGATGAGTCAGGACATTATAATGACTGGGCGGCATTGTGAGGGGAAAAAAATGGTTTTTGTACCTTCATCCTTGTCAAAACAGCTCCATTGTGTCTTTCCTCTGAAGATGAAAGTTGGCAGACTCAGAAAAGAAGCCATACAGCAGCTTTGTGTCCTTTTATGTCCATTCTTCACCTGTTTTTTTGTGTATTAGCTGCCCTAACAATGGAGGTGAAAAAGCAATCATTACAGCCATCTGAAATGGAGGGAGTGGAGCCTTCATCTCTGGCATGTTTGTTTCCAGAGTTATCAAGTAGTGTTTCATTCCAGGGGAAATAACCTATCAAAGTTAAAAAATGTCCCCTTCAGAAAAAAATATCTCTTAAACTATTTACCAAAAATAATTGCCATACAATTTTGGTTCAACTTTACATGGCAAAATAAACTAAATAGATTTTCTGACAACATGAAGTTGAATCTCCAAGGACAATTTACCGCGTTCCATTTTTGCCCATAATATCCTAAGTACCCTAAGTTTAACCCCCACAAAATTTGAATAAAGGGACTCAAAACTGATATTGAAAGTTTTGGAGTGGTCTAATCAAAGTCCAGACTTAAAATTAAAACTTATAAAAGGAGAGCGGACCACTTGATAACATCAAGTGAGGCCCAACAAAATCCGTTTTAGGGGTGATTAATTTCTTTAAATGGTGGGAAAATCTCAAAACACAGAAGTCTACTGGGAGAATACAAATTATTTTACAGCACTGCAGATAAAACAGTGGTGTGAGGGGATAAATACAGAACAAGCAGAAGGGAAAATATAGATGCAAGACTCTACGAGCAAGAGAGCGATGGATGAATGAAGGATGACTTGAGAGGAGAGACTGCAAGGAAGTTTGGATCATTCTTCCACTTCTGTGGTAAGCTTGTCATTTCCTTCTGGCTTGTGCTGCTGATGGCAACAGACCACCCTCATTCTACCCCTCCCCAAAAGCCTTCAGCCACTTCTACCAGCCTTGTACATTTATCCAAACAGACAAACACTCTTCTCCTTCTACTAATCTCTCTTTCTTCCCATGTTAGTGCAGGGGTACCCCTCGAGACTGATTACTGTGGTCTGCACATGCAAACACGTCATTTTCAGAATGTGTGGAAGCACAATACGCCGTCCCACACTCTCCTAATTTTCTTATTTATTTCCCTCCCTCGCTTTGTGGCAGACATTTGTTGTAATAAAGTAAATGAGGTTGGGAAATGGCAAGACTCAAGGTCATATTTCAGCGAGCCACTCCCCAGAAACAAGAGAGTGGAGGGAGTGTCTGAATCAAATGTGCACGGGATTGTGTTTTATGGGAATTATCACTGTGGGCTGGGAGCTTATTACAGACCATAGAGGCTATCCTTAAAAACTTCAACTGCATGCAAAAGGAAAATAAAAGAACAGCAAAACAGGTGCGCAAAAGCAGCAGCATGCCGCCTTAAGACAGAAGAAACCAATTCTGCTTGAAAGAGGATCGGGTGCATTTATCAGGGGCAAACGGAAAAACTACAGGCAGGTAACATAACATTAATATCAGAAATCGACTGATCACAGGAATAGCAGAAAAAAAGACAATAATATATGGGAAGAAAATCATATCCATAGCATATGTTAATAAAACGTTATTGTCATCCAGTGGTCAAACAGAGCACTGGACCAAAACCTATGAATGGGAAAAAGTACATCAATATAACCTAGTCTAACCTACACTATACAGATACATTTGTGACAATTAGATTGTATTAAATTCAAAAAGTTTAACCTACAGAATAAATGCAGATAGAAAATTACTTCTTTAAATGTGTTTCAAGTGGTAATTTGGATTATTATGCTTTACAACAAATCAAAACAAAGACATATGCTTCCCCAAAACATATTATACTTGAATATAACAGAAAACAACTTTGTAAGTTTAGTCAAGTTATGCTTCACACAATTTTGGATAAAAATGCTGATTTGGAAGTTGTCAAGTCACTGAAGCCCTCCACACGGAAGATAAACTACAAAAAGGTCAACGCTATGCAAGCTGGCTGCTCGCAGTGTGGAACCCAAAGACATAAATGGAAGGAGTGGAAGAACTGAGTGGCAGAAATAAAGTTTAGCAGAAAATGGTCCACTGCAGAAAGACTGCAGGATTGAGAGGCTTGGTCTGAGAGTTTGGGAAGAGTTACACAACCATTTGATTTCTTGTGTTGAGCCACTCCAGCATCAAAAATATCAGGATCTCCTTACTTAGGCAAATGGGGAAAAATGGATTGATTGGGAGAAAGAAATGTTTTGACTGGACCATTTTCCAACTGAAGGAAGAGTGGAGAAGCACAGAATCCTAGTTGCTTGTGGTCCAGTCTGATGTTTACATGATTTAATATGCTTCTAAAAAGGAAATTTGACTTCCTGCACACATCA
This sequence comes from Poecilia picta, assembly GCA_033032245.1. Classification (NCBI taxonomy): domain Eukaryota; kingdom Metazoa; phylum Chordata; class Actinopteri; order Cyprinodontiformes; family Poeciliidae; genus Poecilia; species Poecilia picta. Next base: position 8,276,018 of record CM065354.1, read on the forward strand.
TAGCAACATCTCAATAACATGCTGCATTGATGCAGTAACTTTTTCAAAATGAGTCTCAACCTACTAGTGTACTTTGCTTCATAATCTTCTTAAGGATAAAGTTTTGTGTTTTTTCTTCCTCTCAACTTTCTACAAATATGATTGGATACATACTTATTTAATTTGACTGCCAATATAATAGCCATAATATTTCTGTAATAAATGTAATTGTGATTCGTTAGCACAATCAGTTGATATATATCATTTATGCGTAAGAAATGAATATATGCAAATATGACTTTCAGTTTTAGGGGCCATAACCAATACATAAAGAATCATTTTTTAAATAGTATAATTTTAGTCCAATTTAAAATGATCTATAACTGAATATTTTTTTATTGCTGAATTAAGTCAATTAATTCAGCTATCCCAACATTAAGAAAATTGTCCATTTGCATTTTATAGCTTAAACTGATGCAATATTTTTTTTAAAAAACAGCTGCTGTCCTTGTCTCTGTCCTTGCACTCCATATCATTAATTTGTAAATTACATGCAGGAACATTACCTAATCAAAATGGACATTGTTTTTATGTTATTTGTATGTTTACTTACTAAGTTTTTTTTCAGTGTACCCATCATATTAAATTCTTGTTTTCTTCAAATTCTCTCCTTCATATTTCAGATATTCTAATAAAACATGTTCTATGGTTTCATCCATTCCACAAAGATCACATTTCCCTCTATTACACTTTGCATTTGAAAACGTGCATAATTAAGTTCCATGTGTCCAGTATTTTTATAAATCTTTCCTTCTTTCCATTTCTTCTCCCAGTTCTTATTTCACCTACTGCTTTTAGGATTTTATAAAACCCATTTTTCTTTTCTTTCTTCATCCCACTTTTTTTTTAACCATTTTTTTCCTTCAGGTTTTGTTTAATGACATTCTTTCCTTCAGATTTGCTTGTTTTTACTATGAACTATATGGGTTTTTTTTAACGTCTTCATTTGTGTCATCTATAACTGATGACACAGTCATAGATGACACAGCTGTCATCTACAGTTGTGTTACTTCAATATGTGCTGACACCCACACAAATAAAATTGTTAAACCCATGTTTTGTATTCTAAATAAAGTATATATTTTCATCAAAATATGAGGCCTACTATCTGTATGTTTGTTTTGAAGTCAATGAACCTAAACAATCTGTTTTTAATGGTTATATTACTTAATTCTTGTGTTATGTCGACTTTATAATTCTAATATTACGACTTTTATTCTCGTAATATTACTCTACTTCCGTTTTTCGTTGGCATAGCCCAACACTCCGTCATACGTTTCTCACTTCTTTAAAAATATCGTATTGCATTTTCTTCACATTAAAGTCATACATTTTTACCTCTTTTCCATTCAGTGAAATCATCTCCAAAAAGCGAACATCCCATTTCGTAACCAATGTCTTTAAATATAATATATGTCCATGTTCCTTCTTCTCAGTTTCTCTACCGTCTGTTAGCAAGGACACAACTGCACAGGTGGAGCTCATCAGCCCAATCACTGCGGTACACCTTTCCAGATGGCGCATTCACTGCTTCAGGACATTTGAGTACCAAAACAACACAGATACACCACCCATAGTTTCCTCAACAAAACCAGCCCAGCAGCAGCATGTCACAATTATACATGAAAATTATTTATTTATTTAACATATTTGTCAAAACTGTCACTATGTCGTGGCAGTATATGTGAGACACATAACCTGTGAAAAGTTACCCCACCGCATCGTTGCTGGTCGAACATGACCAAAGCCAGGAGACGCATCCTAGCACTATCAATCAAATTACATGACGCTGACTCCGCCCACATGTGGAAGTAGAGCACATCACCAGAAGTGGTGCTTAAAGCACTGAATGATCATTCTTGCACATCCACAGGTCGAGTATCTTATACCAACATGGTCATGTGTGACCCCCGGTGACACCGGTAAGTCTATATAGTCACATATCATGTGAGCATGCAGGTTGAACAGGTGGTGTGACCTTTGTTTCTTTCCTTGTCGCTGTTAGTCTCGAGACTAGGGTGGGAGCTGCGAGGATCATCTGGCCCTCCAGAGACTGTGCAAGCTTCTCTTTAATACAACTTTTGTTCTTCAATTGGTAAGTTGTTTTTCTTTTTAATCGGTGATAGAACATGAGGCTGGACCCATCTCGTTCACTGTACTGACGCAAAAAAAAACTGCTGCTGTCCCCTCAATGCCTTTCATCACTGGCTCAGTGGCCAGTGATATGACCAGGTGGTTCCACTGGGCTTGCTGCCATCTGGACGAGAGGTTGTCTCTACCGATCCATCCACCACAGGATGGGTGTCATCTTGGCAGAGACAGATTGCCCGGGGGAGATGGTCTCACGGGAAAAACTGAAGCCAATCTGGAGGCCGTGCAGCGGGCGCTACAAGACTTCCTCCCAGGCTTGCACGGAAGGCCTGGCCTGGTGCGGTCAGACAATACTTTGGCAGTGCTTCATATCAACCATCAGGGGGGAACATGGTCAATGACATTGCTGAGACTGACCAAGAAGTTCTTGACCTGAGCAGCCCCTCTTTTTGCCAGCCTGAGGGCAGCTCACATTCAAGGGGTGCAGAATGGGCCAGCCGATATTCCGTCTCTGGGACGCCCTCCACCGGGGAGTGGAGGCTCCATCCGGAGGCAGTGAGGGTCATTTGGGAGAGGTATGGCAAAGCAGCTGAAGAACTATTTTCCCAAGAGAAAACACATTGCCTGCTATGGTTCTCTCTGGTAGAAGTGCCAGTCACCTGGGCCAGGACGCACTGGCACATAATTGTCTGAGAGTCCTGCTCTACGCTTTTCTGCTGCTTTCCCTGATAGGCCCAACACTATTGAGAGTCCTTCAGAAGGGGCATCAGGTCCTTCTAGTGGCTCCCCTCTGGCCCAGGAGAGCCTGGTTTCCATTGCTGCACAGGCTCTGTTGCAGCTCTCGAATGCCCCTTTCCCTGTAGGAAGGACTTACTGGTGGGCGAGGGGGGTCAGATTCTGCATCCCAATCCCAATTCCTTCCAGGAACACTGTTATCTGTTGTCATTGGTGGCCACCCACCGGTTGAGCAGCAGATACACAACCTCCTCCCAGCTCTGATTGTTTGTTCCTAGCTTGCACTGGGAGAAGGCTGTTATCTGATATTATGTGTCTCATACCATATTGTCACAACACAGCAACAGTTTCAACAAATATGTAAAAAATTTTCATATACAAGTAACATACTGCAGCTTTAACAATGACTACAATCAATCAAGACCCACAGGTAGCTTAATAAGAGGTTCTTTCTTTACCCACTTGACCCTGAAGATGAAGCAGCGACCCTTTCATTTCTCATCTGCTGTAACAAAAGCTTAATCTTGAATTTTCAGAGGGGTGCTGAGAGGTCAATTGTTGGATGTCTTCAAAGTACTAGCCAGACTGTACACTCAGATAAATTAAGCACATACTGTATAATAACCTCAATAAAATTAAAAGTTGGTCAGTTCTTTATTTTGATTTATGCCATTGTAAATCAGAATTTAATTGGATAAAATTTACCATCACTGCAAACTGGCCTCACTGTACCATGTATATCACATCACTGAAGTGTAAGTATAGAGTATTGCTAATATCTTCTGTGGATAATGGCTCTCACTGTGGTGAGCCTTTTGTAACCCTTTTTAGACCATCAAGCATAATGTTAACTTTATTTCTCTTGTTTTCAGTTTTAGACCTGTCACACAGGTTCTGCTTAGGTGACTGCTTGATTTTACAGATCTGGTTCTGATTAGCACTGGGTGTGGCCAGCGAAACTAAACTTGATGAGGCTAATCCTTATTTACAACGCTGTTGGTGTGCTTCTGCTCGCATGAAATAAAGAATCACAGCACAGCCATCCTGCAGCTCTGAGCATTCAGGCATAATTATGCATGAATCTTCTGGAATATGCCATTTGTAACAATTACACTGAGATTTGGATGACAGTGGATGGCACAATAATTAGACAACAGAAGAGAAAATAGGGAGTGAGACAGAATTGAGGCGGAAGACTTAGAAACAGAGACTGGGTGGGTTGTTGGGGGGGGGAGGGAGAGAGACAGAGGAGAAATCATTATTTGGCTTGTCCATCAGTGAAGCAGGCGGCCTGTGTGTGTTTTCTGGGCATGCAGCTTCCATCGCTCCCCTTCAAAGTCTTTTTCAATAATGTAAATGTCCCTCACTAGCAGGCCCGTCTCCTCCCTGCTCTTAATTGTTTTTGGCCTGTTATGCCTTTGCTCCCTCGTGACTGTGTCAGTTGCCTGCTCCTGTTTACTTTGCTTGTGTCTCAATTGGTTCAGATAACTGCTTTGCATAGACGGTGCACGTGTTTGGGAATACATGCCCTTTTTTTTTTTCCTTCTTACATATGTATATGAGAGTGCACATGTAAGCCGACAGGGAAAAATATAAGTCATAACACAAACCTTAAAACCAGCAAGAGGCAGATCTGAGGACAACACCAGCAGCAGGAGACCAAAGTGAAATGAGACGACACGGGGGGGGGGGGAGAAGAGCAGCTTCATGCTAGAGAAACAGTCTGCTTGTGCAGTGCCTTGCAAATATATTCATACACTGGAACCATTTCATGATAGAAGACAAAGCTAGGTCCTGAAACAAAATGCAAAACTTTGAACTTCTCACAGAGGACTGCTTAATCCATCAACGATGGGCTGTGCCGCAAGAGCATTCATCGAAGAAACAACCCGCAGACTCACCATAAACAGGCGAAAACAGGTGCTTTAGTCGGGTGTTGAGTCCACGGGGTTGTGTGCTGGGTTGTGTGTGTGTGTTTCTCCAGCCTTCTTCCACCTCAGGGTGTGACCGGCATGATGAAGCCTCCAGCGGACGTTCATCAGCCGCAATCAAGAAGCAGTATTTCAGAGGAGTGGGCTTCCTGAGGCAGATGCCAGATGGTCAAGTCATTGCTTCTGGTAAAACTGTCTCACCAGAAGCAATGACAGAGGGTTACATCCCCTCTGTTACCTAACTCTATGGTTAGAGAGTTTGGGAAAAACATAAAAAAAAAATAAAATAGAACTATTTCTAGTGTATTTTCTAGAAAATAGTACTGTGGAGATAAAAATAAGAATGATGAGGGAAAACACCAAAGGGGAGTAAAGGTGATGGAATAACAGCTGGAATGTGAACAGGAATAGAGAAACCGACTCCAGAAAAAGGTAGTCTATTTGTTTGACTTATGTAGCACAACTGCCTCAAATAGCACACACGCATAGAACCACTGCCGCACATCTGACAGACAGGCCTCCCAGTGGGTTGTTAGCCACGCTTACAGAAATACAGCTTCATTTCTGTTGACAGCCGGAGGAAAATAATTGGCCGATAACAACTCATCAGAATGCAGGCGATATGTATGATTTTCTCACCCAGTTGTATCAGAGACAATCAGAGCCGGTGTAAACAACAAAACGCAGCGATCGTCTCGTTCCTGTCAAGGCGGCGTCTGGAGTAAAGTTTGGTTTTGCTTACGCAGACGTGGATTTATAGATTTTTTTTGTTTGTTTTGTTTCCTTTCTTGCCAAAGTGACGGTTACACGAAGTAGCTCTGCTGTGCTGTCAGATATTATATGCATGGGCCATATTTTGTCAGTAGGATACCAAAGTCACAAAGACATTTTATGTGCATAACTTTCAAATGTTTTGATCCAATGACACTAGTTTGATGCTTACTTTTGTAGCGTTTAATTTTTAACTTTTTTTTACATATATATATATATACTTTGTAGATCAACTGGCTATCAGAATAATCATCAATAACTAAGAATCCAAATTTAGAAAATATCTTGCAAGAATTCCAGAGAGTATCTGAAAACAGCAATTTCAAATCTTTATTTAAGATTTCTAATTAGATTCAGGGCTGGATCTTGACTTTGACTTGTCTGTTCTACTTTATGCTTTGATCGCAGTGATTCCATTGCAGCTGGTATTGTATGTATGAAGGGTTGCTCAAGCATCCAAACAGCATGATGCTAGCACACGAATGTTTCACTGCATTAATTTTTCAGCAAATTTAACCATATGGCACAAGTCCAACTTTCCACTTCATACCTATGCACTACTTAGAGCATTGGTCTGTTAGATAAAAGAATAATTTTGTAATAGTTATTTAGTTATATTTGTATTACAATCGTAAAAAGTAGTTTTGTGAACTTTTTTTTTAAGTCCCATATGCAACAAAGCATATGATTCTATCATTTTTGCAATGCGTTGGCCTGTGTCCCTATTAAACAAACCTCAGTGACATCCATTTTGAAATTGCAAGAGCTGGTTGCTGCTCCTGTCAATCTCGCTCACGATTGGACATGGAACTGCATTCAAATGTGCCAACCAATTAACCGGGACCCCATGAGCTTTGAGCCAAGCCCAGTCGTAGACGGATAGCTCTGAAATGTTACCCTCGCTACACTTTCTGAAATTGTGCAATAAAAACGTTTTATGTGGTTACATCCCCTCTTAAAGAAAGCAGCATCTCCCATATTAGGGGGCAGGAACTCCACCCGCCTGAATCCTTCTTATAAGTGAATGACCCATGTGTAGCACCAACCTAAAATAAAATCCCGTCCCCACAGGAATGAGGTTTAAATGTTTAATTTATGTCTCTCCGCTTCACAATCAGATTCCAGGTTTTACAGTCGTTGCGGGGCCTTTTAAAAATGAAATGCCTTTTTGTACTTAAGGCGACGCATTTGCATTGTTTCAAACTAATTACACAGAATCTATTATCTGCAAAGATGAGAATAAAATATAAGAATAAAAGTGTTTGGTTTGGTGTTTTAACTTGCATTGACAGCGCTGTATGCATTATTTGTCTGCATTAAGCATTTTACATCAACCAGTGGATTCTGCCTGGGTGTAATTAGCAGGACCACAAGATAATAGCGGAGACTGTTGGCAGCTGGAATCTCTCACCAATTAGTTCTTTATTGTTCCTCCTCCCACTCATTCATTCGCATTTTGTTTTTTTGTTTTTTTTTTCCTCTGTCACTTCATTGTAGAATTGTGTTCTCCTGCTTCTGTATCGAAGAAGAGCACCACGGTTTGTCAGACGATCTGAAGCAGCTCTCAGAAGCTTTTCTGCTAGATCAGTGTTTAACTTCCGTCTTTAAAAGTTGGAATATGGACAGGGTCTTAAAGTTAAGTCATATTTACCTAACGGAATATGGTTGTGTCATATAAACAGACACAGCACCTTGAGTTAGTATTTACTCCCATACAGATTTTGTTTGTTTTTGTCTGACCTACAGGAGGATAAGTTTTAATGTGAAACAAAAATAATCTCCATAAATAGAAGCTGTTTTTGAATGACAGTTTCCTTTCATATGGTAAAACAAAAATAAAATCTATCTAAAGCAACTTTAAGTAATGCCTCTAAATCTGGTTATGCCACAATTGGTGGCAACAACTTCAATTAAATCATGAGGAAATTTAATTTCCTTAACTTGATTGTCTTAATGGAATTTAACTCTGTTGTTTTGAGTCAAATTACTCAAATTAGCTGCATATAACCCCTAAAATCAACCCAACTACCTCTTTCCCTTGCAACACCCCCACAAAATACTGACAGCAACGGAGTCCTGAAACACCATCAGCAATTCAGCAATTGTAAAAATCGGGTCCACTTTTCAACGGCCTGGATGAAAGTCATGCTGCTATTCCAGAGTCTGAGCTCCGTCAATCAGTCAAAGCCAATATAAAACCTAAAACCCTGCAGACTTGGTTAACAATCCTCTCATTATGTTTAATAAAAATGATCCTCAGTATCTTTCTTTTTATAACATTCTTGGCTGGCAGGTGCTGTTGTTATGGTTACGAGCAGATTATGGCCCTAGTGCGTGACTATAGTTAACATAATGTAATAGCTACAGTTTGCAATTTCCTTTTTTTTAATAAAATTCCTATTGGAGCTGACCGAAGAGAACAAAACCGCAACATATTTTGGTTACAAAAACACATTAGTTTTTATCCCTTTGTTTATTCATGAGAACACTGTCACAAGATGGGGGAGTAAATCCGTTGATTGAAGAATACAGAAAAGAACAGTAGTGCCTGCTCCGATGCTTATGATGCAACAAACTAGCAGCCCTCATCTGTCAGCGACATTAAAAGCAGCAAGATGTATCTGCAGATGATGCATTAGGAGAGATTTATCCGGCACCTGCGGCGTTGTGCCGTCTCAACAAGTCGGTGCTTCTTTGTGTGTCCGTAACGACACCTGTGGCACTTATTGATTCTGAACTGGAGCATTACGTCCAGTGGTGCTCATCTCTCCAGTATCAGCAGCCTTCCAACAGCGGTAAACAGCACCTGACTTGCTTTTCCTCACGTAATGTAGCCAAAGGCCCACATGTTTGTATGTACAGACTGCCAGGTTGCTTCTTGCTTCTTTGTCCGATGGTACGGTGTCGGCCTGCCCTCTCGCCGAGCTCATTTTCCCCTTCACTCTGTGTGAAGGCCATCTTCAGAGGCAGCAAAAAGACAGACTGGAGGGTTAGATATGAAAGACAGAAAAGGGGGGATATTTCCTCTTTAAGAAGTGGGCACTGAAACAAATACATACAAAAAAACACCTCAGGTTTGATATTTGTTACATGAAACATACAGTTTTGACTCTAAAACAGATAAATGTTTTCATATTCGGCAAGCGTTAGGCCTCCAAACAACAGAAGAGGGAAGATTTTATTTTCTGATTAATGCTCTGTCTTCCTTTACAAAAGCTGTCAAATCCAGTGCTGCAGTGGATTAGGGATGGTGTAGATCAGAGATGCATCACGACAGACCAGAGCAAATAAACAATTTGGGAAGAAAAGCCTGGCACAAAAGTCTTGCCAGGAACTATTTATCAAAATTTCCTAAAGCCTGCTGTGTTTGACCTACAAAAAGGCTTTTACCACTTTTTTCTTTTTTAGATGCAAGCTGACACTGTTGGTGTATGCCCTTGGAGGAATTATTGCTCCATGCAGACTCCCTGACTTTTACCAACTCGTCACTAGTAGCTATTATCATTTGTTGCGGTGCCGTTGTCCCTGCTCTAAGCCGTGGATAACTTCCAACATAATTGACCTCTGTTCTGAGGTTACATATTTTACTTTCCCCCCGTACGCCGGCTTCCCGTCACGTCTCCTCGCCGCACACCGAGGGTTACCTAGGTGGACATTTGTTACCATGGCAGCAAGAGGCCATTCTTTGACTGTTTTATTACTCGTTGAGGGTGAGCAGCACTCTATATCAGGCCCCCGTGTCCCTGAGTGTGTGGCTGGTCAATGCGATCTCTTCACCCTGGTGTTATGGGAAGGTGAGTAAGTGTGAAATTTATGCTTTGTTATTGTCAGCATCTCTGCCAGTATGTTTCAGCTTTATGGGGATACTTTGAAATTCATATCTCTGGCAAATCTGTTCAATCTGTGGGTGGTGGCAAAAAAAAAAACAAAGAGTGTTCTGCCTTGCTCCTCAGTTGTTTATTTAAAGATAACTTTCTATGTCAAGTGAAAAAAAATGTCCAAAAACAACATGGATGTTTGTAAGTAATCATCTCTAAATGACTGAACGAAATGAAGGTCTTGACCTAGTTAAAATTACTTCATCGTAGTCATCAAGGGCCATACAACCACTAAGTGTAGGAAACTGAGCTTTCCACATTGAGGTCTAGATATTGGTTTTTTTCATCAATAAACACAATTGTTATTGGAAAAACAGCACTGAATTTTGCAAGATATTAATGTTGGTTAATATGAAATACATAAGTGTGACAACATTCTCTGAGAGGGAGAATGTTTTTTTTCACAAAATTTGTGCAAATAGATATTTTTATTCTCTAACTCAGGAAAAAATAACCAACTTCTATCTTACTAGAAAGCCATGTTCACTTCTATTTCCTATTTTGAGGAAGAACTCATCCTATGCATCATGTCATTTTGGTACCAGTGGGAATCATGAAGTCCAAAAATACTTCAGTTACATTTATTTAATATCATTTTTCAGAAGTGCCACTAACTGGGTTTCTTCCTTCAGATGGGAAAACATCCTAATTTGCTGAATGCGTAATGTTTAGAAGAGATCTTAATTTTTTCCCACTAAAACATTTGATTAAAAATAAATCTAAATTCACATACACCTCTCCATGTTCCCCCATAAACCTTACAGCCAATGGCTGTGTTCCACTCTGCCACACAGCAAAAACCAGCCCACAAATCCTTTGAGGAACATGTCAAAGAGTTCAAGGTGTTGACTTGGCCTCTGAATTCCCGAGATCTCCTTTCGATCGATGTGTGGGATGAGCTGGAAAAACAAGTCAGATCCTCAGAGGCCCCACCTTGCAGCTTACAGGACTTAAAGGATCTGCTGCTAACGTGTTGGTACGTGATTCCAAAGGACAGATACAGAAGTCGCATCGAGTCTTAAGCCTCAATGGGTCAGAACTGTCTCCAGGTAAGGGGCCGGTAGGGCAGAGGGGCTTCAACTTTTCTCTACCTGCATTAAATATGAGAAAAGGAATTTAGTCGAATTCTCTCTCCAAACTTTGGTCTTTGAAATCATCAAGTTTCGAACATATTCAATGAAAGAAAATACACCAATCGGGGGGCTCTGGGTTTGCCGTCTCAAACGTTTCAGGCAGACTTTGAAAATAAACACACCAGCCAGCAACCCGTGCCGCGCGATGATGGCACTCACAAATCTAAATGAAATGTCTTGTTGCGAAGACAGCCGTGGGCGCTGGCCACTCAGTCGGAGTAAACACCGCTCTGAAATTGCTTGGAATTGGTACAGTTCAGTGTGTGGAATCATTACAGCGGCATGACATAGCCATGAAGCGCTTTTGGTGTTTGTGTTCCCAATTTCATTAAGCCTGGGTGAACTCTCTTTGTTTCTTTGACAGCCTTTACAGGTTTTTGTTTTTTTTATACTCTATCTTTCTTATTTGGTTTCTCTGGTGAGGCTGGACAGGCCTCCCCTGGAGACACGGCTTCGATTCTGTGGACTTAAAAAAAAGATTCATAACAAGAGCGCACTGATGCAATGCTTTCTCAGTCAGCACCTGAGTACAAAATCCTGTCAAAATGCTTTACTGAAGACGTTGTATGATTCCGTAGCAGCGTGCATACGAGCCCGCTCTAATAGAAAAATGAGGATGCCAATGAAAAGCTAAAATAATTGGTCTAGGGGGGAAGTGTCAGAGGAAACAGCTTGGTGATGATAAAAGGCAGAGATGCATGAATCAAAATAACATTTGGGACATGAAAGTGGTCTGACCCTCAAAGTGAAACTCTCTGTGTGTAAGCTGTCTGGCTATTCTTTGGAGAGAGAGAGAGAAAAAAAAAACAACCTTCCAAGTGCTTGCAAACATTTCAAATTACAGAACATGCAGCTTTTAAATAACTCAACTCCTGTGGGTTCCAGGTAATTGAAGACGTTTGAGTTCTGTTCTCTTAATTCGCTCTCCAACCAGGAGATCAGTGGCGTTTTTGTGACAATTCTCAGAAAAAATGCTCTGGCTCAACTTTACATAAATGGACTTTCTTAAGTAGTTCCAATTTGACAAATATTCAATGAATAGTTTACTTATTTTATTTATTGTCTGGCTAACCTCGAAATTTTGTTAAGTTGTCAAATTACTTTATTTGAACTGTGAATTATTTCTTCATTTATTTCAGGGTGAATTATTTTATTGCTTAAATTCCACTCTAAAAAATCTGCGTATACTTCTAAATCAATCTTTAGAGCCTCATCAACTCAGCCCCCCTGGGTTCTCGGACATTATGTTAGTGGAGGTTTTTGGCTGTTATTTTAGCACATTTTCAACTTTCTGAGTCCAAATGAAATAATATTTGGGTTTGGGGTGTCTTAATAGTTCACATTTATTAATTTTTTCCATCTTCTAGTTTATTGTGTGCATTTTAAGCTAAATACACCCATCTGTCACATTTTTGTCCCATCATTCCACCCAAAATAAATGTTTTTGCTAAGATACTCATAAGTGAAATAAGGTAGAAAACCACACAACCTGTCATACAGTGTCATAATATTTTTACATAACTGCATTTTCATTCAGATTCATGACCCTGCATGGATAAGTTGCTATAGACAATAGATGATGGATATATTTTGGATTGATGAGATTACACATGGTGTCGTCTGTATTGCTTCTTCTTGTCAACAGTGATAATAAATAAATTTGCCTCATTGTTCCAATAATTCTGGAGTGAACAGCAGATTGCCATGGTGAAACTTATTTTTTTTAACTTGAAACTCTCCAATTAAATGGCACAGCTTTGGAACTTGGAATAAACATGCAGTCCGAGAGATGCCAAAGTTTTTTTTTTTTTTTCAACCCTTCGGCAGTTGTGCAGCAAATTAAACCAGTGGTGAGAAGTTGAATTCATGTTTTCACGGCATGGACAACTTGATGTGATGTGTCAAAGCCGCTTCTTTTAGGGTAATAAGTTGAGCTTTCATAGACTTGATTCTCTGTGAGAAAATGTTCACTTTTTATAAAGTAATAGTATGATTTGCAATTATTCTAGTCTTGTTGGGAACACGACAATGTTAAGATGAAGGATGACCAACCAGAAATTTGCAATGTCAAGAAGAATTTGTTGATTTGCATCGGTTTTGAGGACGTGGAAGCAGAGTTGACTGTCTTTTCTGATTATGAGACAAAAAAAATCCCTATCCATGAATACGAAAAAAAAAAAAAAAACTTCAAAAACATCCAAAGCCTGAAATTGCAAGGGTAGAAGAGCCACCTGTGGAAACAAAAGAAAGAAAAAAACCTTGTTATGTTTGTACTTTTTCTTTTATTTTAAAAGTTCTACAACACAACATGATGACAGAGGGTAAACTAAGAAAGGGCGAGAGAGAAAAAGGCACAGTGGTACAGTTACCAAATGAAACCCGACAGACACAGACATATTGCCGCTTCTTAGCCGGGGCTCATTATGGAAGACGGCGCTCTATTCTCTGCTCTGCCCTCATTTTCTTCAGCTGCCTCTCCGCGTGTCATTTCCTGTTTTCATCATCACCTTTTTCCCGTCGCTCCCAATGCTGTCCAACCCCATTTGTTGACGAGGATTTCTGTCAATTTTTACCTCCTGTTTCGCGCTCCTCCTTTGAAGGTTAATGCAGCACTGGCTCATGCTTGAAAAGTAAAGCTGCCCCCTAAGACCCGAGTCTGCTCCTCTAAAGCTAAATGACTAGAATGTTTTGGCAGGAGAGAAAAACTTTAACAATTCTTTCTAATCTTCCTTTGCCACTGTGGGCGTATCTTTAAAGTCCTGTATCCTCGCCTTGCCTCACGATTGTGAAAGAGAGGAGAAAACCTCATTTAAAGAAACGTAGTGCAATCAAGAATGACCTTAGCAGAAGCACACAGAGGAGCAGATGTGAAATAACCTCTTTTGGAATTTACTAGATGTGGAGGGAGAGAAAAAAAAAACAGAAAGAAATACAGCAGACTTCAGTAAGGTCTTCACTAGACATTATTTTCTGGTTCAGTGGGAGATGAAGGGACGTGAAAGCTGAGCTGCATGCAAACTGTCTGTGGATTGCGTGCGCTTAAAATTGGCATGAGGGCAAAGGCCAGAGCGCTGCACAGGCTGCAAGTGCCCTCGCAGGACAAAAGGTCAGCACATGAATGGTAAATAAAGAAAAGCATCAGAGAGACTGCTCCCATTATTTCCAGCATCTACTTTTCTGTCTTACACAGTTAATTTATCGCTCTGCACAGACCTGATGTCTATTTTTTCCTGTTGTTTAACATTATGTTTATCATTTATAAACTAATACAGGTATTTTAAAGTCTATTCTAAGAGCTACAGGGAGTTTAAATACTCCCTGTGACTCTGAAGGTTCTGTTCTGACCTCTTCACCACAACCAGATTTCGGGCCTGATTGCTAATTTCTCTTTGTAATATTAACGTGAAAATAAAATTAGAAAGACATGCAATAAGGACCAAAGGATAGGAGTCTAACTGCGATCTATGCCATACTCAGCCACAATTAAAAAAGAAGAAAATAAATGTGATTTGATTTTAAATTCATAGATGTAAAATTGTATATTTTGTTCTTGTTAAAATCTCACAGTAGAAACCAGACAGAAACCCCCCGTCATAAGTTTTCTGTCAATCATTTCCCTGGAAAGCTTCTGACCTGTCTACGGTGAATTGCTATTTGAACCCAAAGCTACTTTTCCCCAAAACCTTTACAGCTACTCTCAATTAAAAAAAAGAAAAAAGAAAGAAAGAAACAAAATACTCTTTTCTTACTTCCAGACAATCATTCTCCACCCGGAAGCCGAACAGGTGGCAGATAGCTCCTGGGAGACGGGGTGACAACAAGGCAAACAAATGTTCAGCCAACTTGAGCGATAGAGACTGACTGGCAAATAAATATGCTTGGGCTTGATTTCCATGATCAATGAATGGATTCAGGCAGAAATCTGCTATGTAGGAGACTTAAACCCCCGGTGTGCAGAACTGTTTTTCCTCCACTTAAAAGAGTAATGGCTGTAACCATGCGTCGTCCTCACCCAATATCTCTGTCCTTCTCTCGATATTACTATCCTCTTGGGAGACAATTGTGTTGGGGAGCCATGTTTACTTTGTGTGAAAATACTTCCCAAGTCTGGCTACATTAGCTCTGCACAGGCTCATTTGCAAAACATATGAGACAAGCAACCTGTTCCCATCTTTTGGCAGTCTGTGCTCAAGTTGTAAACACTGAGTAAAATATGCAATAATTAGAGGAGCAGTAGTAGTGAGTTTTCTAAATATGTGTGGCAGATTATGCTTGTTTATTGTCAAGGGCACATCTTATCTTACTTTGAGTGTGAGAGAATGACAAGAGAGAAATGTTAACAAGTCACCTAGGAAAACTGGAAATGTATTAAAAAAAAAGAAATCAATATGCTCAGGAGTTCAACTAATATGGGACGTGGCAAACTTGATTGTGATTTTAATCAACAACCAGGGACGGCTTCTGCAGGAAGACATTTTTACAACCCAGAAAAACCTTAAATTGGTAAAATGATTTACTTTCCAAAACTATTGACAACGGACTAGATGGCTGAAGGTTACCTGGTTTTTGTTTCCTCTAATGTAGAGGAAACAAAAAACAAAAACCTAAGTCAATTAATTTAGGCACCGGGGTGCCTAAATTAATTGACTTGCATATCTTTTTACCAGGAAATTGAAAATACAAAACACAGAGTAGACAGTCCAGGGAAAGTGTTTGGATTGGCCTTTACACCCAAGTTTGACATCCATCCTTCCATTTTCTAACACCGTGTCCCTCAGTGGGGTCGGGAGGGTTTATGGTGCCTATCTCCATCTGATGTTCCGGGCGAGAAGCGGGGTTGACATATATGCACTTAAATTTAAGCATCCACACAGTAAATATTTATTTGATATTATGCAAATTTTAAGTGCACCACCTTTATGCCTTGCACTGCTTCTTGTATGTTCCATCTGTCTTTAGAAAACGTTATACAACTTTGATGTGTCTGGAGTGTAATATATTTATGAAGGTAATTGTTTAAGTATATCAGCTGCTCCACATAACAGCAGCAGCAGCAACAGTAATAAGTAGTAGTAGTAGTGATGGCTGTAGTGGTGTAGCCTTCTTGTTTATATTGTTTAAAGCTTTCTCTTAAGCAGCCTCTCAAGCCCATTTGGCTGACCTCTTAAGTCATTGTCAATCTAGTCACTACTGATGCTTGCTTTGGCTACGAGCTCGAGAGCGAGCGCACTCAGTCCACTCGAGCCGCGGTTCGTTGCATGAATGTGGAATGACAAGGCATAATTTTGAGAAGACTGAAGGGGGCGGCTCTTGTGCTTTACGTTTTCTGAAGATGTTACATATTTGATGTCACAAGTTTGGCATATAAGAGGAAATCACACCATCTGCTATCTTTTTTCTGGTCTGTGCCCTGCAACGCCGCTGCTGCTGTGCAGAGCTCACTCGTGACTTTTTAGTAAAGCACTTGGACAAGAGATGTGACACACGTGTCACATTTACATGATGGAGTGCTGGTGTGCAGCTGAGACGCCCACGTTTGACCCATTGTAACATTTCAGTGAAACTGCATGCAACATTGTTTCTCTCAAGACATGATGCTCTTGAGAGCATCATGTCTGAGACTCTCAAGACATGATGCTTGTGTCCAAAAACAGCAAGCCAAGTCACTCGAATTGACTGCTCCAAAGACCTTTTAAGACAAAGTGATGAATGCAAGGTTGCTGTGTCAATTGGCAGCCAATTCCAATGCATGGCCTTTAAGATTCTTGGCCTTGTACAGCAGATGGATATCTGCTGGCACGGGCAGGCATCAAGATAGTTGTGGATTAAGGAGTGATGACCTGTGCAGAACAGACAAGTTGGGTACAAGATGGGATGTGATTAGCCAGTGTCCAGATCGTTTGACTGACAAAAGACCTGATAATTCTTGATTGCATCACTGAGCCTAAGCCAAGAACGTTGCACCAAGTGATAAAGAAAGCGGACTTTGGGATATGGTGAAATTCCTTGTGCACCTACGTGTTAAAAAGGAACACTAAACCTTGTGCTAATTTGCTTCATAAGAAGTAATCTCTTAATTAACAGAATATTAGAGTATTTGGGCCTCAATAGATTAAAAAAAAGCACAGATATGTACGCCTCTTCAAAGACATTGCAGATCTGACAATCAGATGCAAAATCCAGAAGTTCACTCCAGTCTTTGAGACTTCAGAGATTATGACATTGTTGCTTTCCATATCTAAAGTGTTTTACTTATTTGGTTTTCTTAAATTTCCAAACAGCACACAGTATTACATTAATATTTCACAAATTATCGTCAAACAGGTCAAACTTTCCCATTTTAAAAACATAAAGCAACTTTGGTATTGAAGACAAAAAGAAAAAAAAACGCATTTAAACTGCAAAAAATAGTCCATAAGGACAACCTGTGTTGATGCAGCACAGCAAACACTGAGAAATACTCTTTTGTTGGAACTACCATCATTTTTGTAATGAACATTTTATTTAACGCCGTTCTGATTCACACATGTTTATAGAAACTGATCTTTTCCACAGACCCCCTGCATTGAACATGTTTAATTTTGGAGGGTTTTTTTCTCTCTCTAAAAGCCTCATTTCAACTCACTCCAATGCCATGAATTAAATATCTCCCCCAATTTAATGTCTAAATCTGAATTAATGACGCTTAATTAGACAATTACACTTTTATTCTGTTTTGCTCTCAAGCAATCAAGATATAATTAGGAATACCAGACAAATTACTAATCAAATTGATGGAAATCTTTGAAGTATCTAAGGATTGTATTTATACTATGTTGTTATCTTGTAATCAGCAACCCAGAGAAAAAGTAAAAAAGTCCAACTGATCTTTTATTAGAAGACTTTTAATTTCTCCCTAATGTAAAAAAATGCTCATAAGGCTCATGCACAGGCACACTATTTAACGCAACAGCAAATTCAGTTGTGACTCAGCAAATTTTAATGGCAAGCCATAATAAGTTGTTCTTTCATCCCAGCATTAAATTTATCATTGAGGTTATTGATTTTCCAAATGAGATATTTTGCATTTTGAGAGAAAATCGTCTTCTCCGTGTTTATCTCCTGAATCTTAGACCTGCTCCAGTTGCTTCTCGTATATCTTGTTTACTCCATTCGTATTTGTTTACCCCATCTTACCCTGTTCATTTTCTTTCCACTTTACCCACTCAGTTCATTTCCCCACCAACTAAACACAAGCCACGATTTTCAAATTGTTAATTTACGGATGTTTGCAGAGTCGCCAGCCTCAGACAGGACTGACTTCGTGATAATGCATTGTTTGATAAAAGCGCTGAAACTTTCCATTTGTTTGAGTACCTGGATGTTAGGAGTTATAACATTTTTACACAAAACACACAACTTTGGAGCCAGTCTTAAGATATTTCATTATACAACTTACTGAATATGCAACTCAACTTTGTCCAACTTTGTCTTCACCAGACATACAAAGAAATGCAGCAAAGTAATGGCAAAGCACAGCAGATATTGGTAACAAATATAAATGGATATTGATGGAAAGTTTAGTAGAAGGATAAAGTGAGGTATAAAATGTTGCATGAGCAGTAGTGGTCCATGCAAAGCAAAGTTAGTTCAAGAATTTGGACGAGTGTCAAGGCTTGGAATGGGGTTGCTAGAGGAGGGCAGATCAATCCAAAAAATGTCAATAATATCAATACTGAATCAGTATAAGTATCTGATTGATACAAGATCTATATTTTAGTTTCAGAAATGTCTTTTTTTTAGGTGATTGTTTCTCAACTATATGTCTTAGATTTTGTTTTGATCACAATTGATCATTTTTGGCACATATACATAAAAAAACAGACATGATGCGCAACAACAACAAATTAAAAATCAAATAAAAATTGTTTCTTTTTATTATGTTAGTTTATTAAAGGGATTTGTAGTAACTTGTGAACTTTTTTTTTCTAAATCCTGTCCAAAGATTTAACAAAATAGCTCAAAGGTCACCTAAAGGTCAGAAGTTTAATGATGTCTCAAACCTAAACAATAACCGTATTGCATTGGTATTGGTGATACTGGCCCTGTGTTTACTTTGAATTGATAGCAAAATATGCAATACTGCAAACCTCCCAGAGAGTTTTTGAGCACTTCAAAGTGCATCTAAGACAAGGAATATAATTGTTGCATTTAATGTTTTAAACCACTCTTTACCTATTGAACTGTGGTCCTCTTTTCAGATGATAATAAATCTCTTATTTTATTTAGAAATCTAAGAACCAGAATCCGGAACTAAGAGTTTAGCCACACAGCATCCAAGCAGCTTGACATACAGGCAGCAGACCTAACTGCAATTTAAGACTGATATCAATGCACGCTGATTAATGTGGCCTTCGCCGAAGGAAAACAAGGAATGCCAATCCAAATCTAATAATCTCCTGGAGGGCTACGGCGAAATGTGTTTGGATCCGTGAAAGTTAAAACTAATCAATAGGAATTTTGAAAGAATCAAAAGGTGGAGAAAGTCGGGGCATCTCAAGAACAATGATTTACAGGCCGTGAAAAATTGAGGTTAGTATCGAGAGCGGTGATGTCAGATGCGAGCAAAGCTATGGGTTAACACCTAACGATTCTTCCTCAGAAATTCAGTGATTGCACCTGTCCATATGCAGTCACCATGAAACAGTCTTTCCTCTTGTCAAATCAATACACTGATTAGCACTCTTAACATGCGCCATCTCAACCTGGGAATCCTGTCTTTAAATTTTAAATACAGTAGACATCTGTGGCTAGTTGAGATCTCCTCTCTTTGTTCCTTTTCACTGTCAGACATCGGAGGAAAACTTGTGATTGCAAAGGGCTCCTAGAGGGCCACTTTGTTTTCTTTGACACAGAGAAAGTCATTCATCACAAGGCTTAAGAGTTACCCAGTAAAAAAAAAAAACACAACCAAATACATCTTCACCTGGCAACATCCCGTTTGCCATCTTATAATTCCCCTGCACTCCCAGGCCCTCGCCTGCTCTCCAGTTTCTCATCCGCTCCTTCATCCGTGGTTTTACCTCCCGACTAATTTGGCAAATAATCTGATATTTCGACATAATTAGCTGAAAAAATGACTCAAGAGCTGGATTGCACTTAAAAGCAATTTAGCTTGCTTAGCTTCAATTATTTCCGCCGGTCGAGATGTTCAAGTTGTTCCACTCGAAAAATGCTGGAGTGTGTACAGAAAGGAAGTCTAATTCAGTTCCGTTTACCTGCTTCACTCCTGAGGGACATCTGCAGCATCTTCAATTCCACCAAAAAACAAGGTGCTGCCGTAACTCTCATTGGGCTAATGCGCTTCCTCGAAGTGTTAGGAGGATACGTTTAGCGATGAAAATGTGTAAAATGTCTTGAAATACAGCCGTTGTTGGTTGGAGTACCACCATTTCTCAATGAAAAGTGTAGAAATAGCTCGGCTATATTAGGATTCCATCTGTTTAAAGAATTTTAACTTTAAAATAGAATTTAAACATTTCTCCAATTCATGACTTTCTGTGTGTAGATATGATGAAAAACATTCACATATCTTTTAACTACTTTGGAAAGTGGGAAAGATTAAAAAAAGACATTTCAGTGAGGTAAGTATACTAATCTTTATAAGTCTGGAATTGGCTACGAGAAATATTTTGGACACATCTTAACAAAGATTTGATCCACACAGATATCATCTCCAAATCTCCAAAATGAGAGTTTTTATGACCTTATCAATCGCTTCCTGAAAAAGGGTTATGAATGAATATGACAGTTTCTCTTACATGACTGAATTATTTACAAATTTGGAGTTCTGAAATATTCAATAATTATTAAAGTATATACACAGTAAAAATGTCGGTGTTGAATTAACACCCAAAAGTGTCTATATGTGTCCAAGTCAGCTGGTGTTAAAGTAACACTTTTGAAAGTGTTAAAGGCTTGACACCCATTTTTTTGTTGAATTAACATTGGTCTATAATACTGAAATGGGTTTAAGAAAAGTTAAACTTTCAATTTCTGTGTATTGTTTAGAATATTTTCCACTGGATTTGATTGATATTGACACCTTGTGGGTCAATTATTTACTTTTTTAGCACCACATTGTGTTTTGTGATCAACACTACACTGGTGTTACTTTTAATATATTTTAACACCAGCACCGTTGTAAATGTTAATGTGACACTCTATAGTGTTGAATTTAACACCAGCTAACTTGGACACTTATAGACACTATTAGGTGTTAATTCAACACTGGCATTTTTACTGTGTATATATTTGATATTTTGATTTCCACTTTTTGATTTATTTTTGGAATCTTGCAAAATTGTCCCAGTCATGAGCTAGCATTTTTCTTGCTTGTTCTAAAGATCACTTTTTAAAACAGCGCAAAATTACTTAAAGTAAATTTGAAAGTAGGATAAAGGAATATTACACGTAACTTCTTGAGGAAAAAAAAACAATCAAAGCAAACAACCAATTGTTCAAGCTGCACGGCTACAATCTGTATCACGACGTTGCGAATCACTACAGCCACGACTTTCAGTCAGACATTGGCACATCACACCTCATGCGTTTTTGACGGCTGAAGTGGAGAAAATGAAAATTTTCTGCATAATTAATCCCAGTGATGAAACAATAATGAAGCTCCAAATTGCGGGGGGAACGCGCCGCACGCGCATAAACCTACAGAAAAGACGCAGCTGCGAACGTGCATGCTGGAAGCGAGCGCTGGCATAGATAAGGCAGCTCGAATCTGTGCAGTCGAATGAGTTGCCGTCGACTGAATACTCGCTGATTGACATTTAAAACCCTGACACAAAACAAAATCCTCTCTGTCTCTTAATTATTGCATTTTTTTTCTTCCTTTAGGCCCTCTGTGGATAAAGTCTATTGCTTTTACTTCTTCTAAATCTATACATAATTGATCGTCATGGATTAAATTATTTATTCTTATCAGGATATAAATATTGCATGGCTGACATGATGGATGAATCGCTATCAAATTCAGCCCTCTGTATCTTTTGGACTTTAGTGAGCTCTTGGCCATGGCTAATTGCATATTGACTGGGGGTTAAGCCAAATGTTTGTCTAGCTGTGAATGCGACAGAATGACTGCAGAGTTTCTGCCTGATAAGGGACAATTCTCGGTATGTTGTCTATACTCCAATTCCAGCTGGAATAAAAAAAAAAAGAAAAGCATTGAAACTCAATCAGCGCTGATCTGTGGCCTGGCACTGGAAATCATTGCGCGTGAAGGCGACTGTCCGCCCATTCCTGGCGAACGCGGCTGCGCTGCAGGCCTGCGAAATGAAAGCCCCCCAAAAAAACCAATCCAAGAAAAACTAATGAAGACCTCAGCGGGAAATTAAATGTGTGGAGTCGTCCAATCACTCATGTAACCCAGCTGAGGTGGCCTTAGGAGACGTGTTTGGGCCCCCTGCTGCCTCACCGGAGGAATCTGGTAGCAGACTCCGGCGAGGGAATCAATTTGGGATCTTTTCTTCAGAAGTGTTGCGTGCAGATGAAACAAAATGAAGAGACGTTGACAAGTTGAAATTTAAAAGGAGGATGTTTAAGACTATACTTAAATATCTCTCGCTAATGGAGTAAACATCAAGAGCAACATGGCTGTGTTTCATTGATATGTCTTGAGTAAAAAGGGAAAAAAACTATGAAAATGGAGGCTGGAGGACTGACATAATTTGAGGAGTAGCTGTAGGTGTAGCAGCTGAAAGCAGCGTTTTCTCTTCTAGTCTTTGGGGTGATGAGGTAAAACCCAAAGGAACATGACTGCTCCCCTGCTCTCATAGCAGATACCAGAGGATCTGTTACCCAATTTGTAACTTGACACCTTCCATGACTGCTCAAGGATTTCATGCATTTACCAAATCCGAGCAAAGACAAAGAAGAGCAAAGTGAATATGACCACGTTTTTTTGTTTTTAGATGGATTCGACTCTATCTGTCCCCATAGGCTAAAGCAATTTTGAAAGGATTTATATTGATGTTTACCAGTTTTACAGTTTTAGAAGCTAAGCTGTAAAAAAGATAAATACAATCTTGAAGGATTTCTTTCTTCCATCTGGAGTAGGAGAGTCTCTTTGTAGAGAACTGGTCTCAGAGTCCCGGTTAGCATCAGTTTGGTACAGGTATTATCATTTCTGAAAGCTTTTTCTATTAGTTTTGCCAGAATTTTGTCTGTTTGGTTCGGCTTAAAAAGAATAGACGACAGGGGAAAAAAGAGTCCACATGGAGTCATACCACAGAAATGGTAACCCAGTAAATAAAAATATATCCTTTCCTTCTTTATGCCCCCATAATGAAATCTTGAGTTTTCAGCTTCTATTTGTAATCACTGCGAAGGGATTAAATCGATTTCTGTTTATTGTAATAGCAGCATTCCTATTGTCAGTGTTTCTCTGACAAAACGGCATTCCTCTATTTAAATTCTGTTCTTAATCGATTCAGTCATATCCCAGTGTCATGTGAACATTTTTTTCTATGCAGTGGATATATTCTCTGATTTTCAGGGGACTTTGGAATCTGTCAGACTGTCTGCAGGATTAATTCCCACTAACACAGACTTGCTTGTTCATGCTGCCAGACGAAGGGAACCTGATTAAAAAAAAAAGTCAGGACCTGGCAATCGGCATCAGTCTCTGTGTGAAGTTACTATGTTTGGTGGATGCTACGGGGCAAAGTGTGCTCAGCCAAGATACAGACATTACACTCATTTTCAGAGGGCGGGCTGCCATTTACAGTCACGTCTGCCCGCCAGTGCTCAAGACGGCTAGGATAAGAGGGAAAATGTTCCAGTAGCCAGGCAGGGGTCCGCCGCTTTGATTTTTAGATTCTGCCGAGTGATGTCGATGAAATGTTTCTCCCCCGGGCGCAAGCGAGGCAGATCACACTAGTGACAGCAAAGGAGCTCGCGCCATTTTTTTTTCTTTTTACGCGTCAAGTAGTCGATGTATATTTTGTATGCGGTAGAAAACTGTCACTTCCATTCATCTTCTTCACCTAATCTGGGAAAATATAACAAGAGTCAGCTTTTGAGAAGTTTTCCAACCCCGACGATGATTATGCTAAAAAAAACAAAAAGACAACTAGAACTTTGTTTGGGCCAGTTTAGATGCTCAAATGTGTTCCCATTGTTTTAAATATTACATGTTGTACATTTTCAATTCAGTTGTACCCTTTTGTTTTCTCCAGGAACATAATCATAGTCATCATAACACCATTACCGTCCATTGTCTCCCTCTCGAAGTACCATCTGTAAATGGTCATTTTCTTTGATGGCACCCCAGTAAATAGGTATGATGCTAATAAAGATGTTTCATAAGGTTGCGCTTTAGTTGAATAGCTTTTTTTTCTGATCTGTAATTTTTATTAGAGTCCAGTTTGCAGAATTACCAATGCAGCCCTCTGAGTGCTCCTGTGGCGGCTGCTTACAAAAGACAGATGAGAATATGAGCAGGGGAACGAAAACAATGCCTGAATGTTTCGCCTTTACATCTGAAACCTGACACTCACACTGGGAATACAATGCATTTCTTTTTATTTGAAGACAATTTTATTAGATATTTTTGGAAAAATGTTGAATATTGGCTGTTTATGTTTGCAACATCAGATTACCTAGATGAATGTACTGTTTGCTCAAATAATAAGTAGTTTTTGGAAGACTCTTTGGTGGGTGGTGGGGGGGGGGGGAGGGGGGTTATGAGTCCAAAGATGAGGCAATATGGCCAAGAAGTAAGAAAATGTTCTATAAAAGAACCTCAAAATCCCAAAAGTATTATTTTTATTCCACCAAAAATATTGTTTCTGATTGAAAAATGAACATCCATCCCTCAAACTATGATCAAACAGTGTAAAAAGAAGAATTGAACGGCATTCAAAACTTTCTTACACCCTTCTCAATAATTAATTCAAAAATCACTGATGTCATCATTTTTTTCTTTTTAACACTGGGAGGTAGAATACATTTTCCATTCACATTGGGCCATTTATACCACAATCAAGTAACTGTGCTACCTTCAGTTGCTATGAAAATGCTGCATCCATGAAAAACAATTTAAAAGAAATGTGACTTTGCATTACAGCCGTCTCTCATACCTTGAGATTGGTCTGTCTCTTTAAGAACCTCTTTACCCAACTCTCCAGATTCAGGAAGTCATCGCATCAATGCTTCTCCATTTTATATATTTCCCTTTGAAATATACATTTTCAACTGCTAAACGTCGTTCGCTGTTGTTGACTAAATAGTTAGCATACTTACCTCTGTGGGCACACTGCTCGTTGCTAAATAGTCTATTTCCTTGAGAAGTTGACAGTGCAACTCAGGGCACAGGTGTAAACAATGATGATAACCAAGAGTGGGAGTTTAAAGTCCTGGTGCTTTCCGAGACGGGAACACCGATACGAGGTGTTAATGAAGAGGGGGGAAAACACAGCGGGTCTTGTTTCATGGGTAAATAGAGTAATTTAAGGATATTTATTTATCACAAACTGAAATTCTTACCAGCCCAGCGCTGCACTCAAGTATCATTTTTATTGTTTTACAAGCCCAGTTTTTGATCGTATCTAAAAAAAACTGCACAATAAGCGTAAATATGTATGCAATGTGACAGATCCAAATATCTAGATGATGTTTATAGGTAAAGAAAAACACAAAACCCGCAGCAGTTGATGCCTGTCACCCAGATCAGTTACCCAGACAGTTTACATGTTTGTACTCTATCTGCAGTTGTCAAGGTTTCTGCCAAATAGTTGTATTTAAAGAAAAAACACAATTGAACTATAATAAAAAGTGGGGGGAAAAGCTTGTGACAAGCAGAATTACAGTGCTGCAGCATGCAGTGAAGGAATTTGTCTTTTGCTGAGTCTTTTATTGTGCACCTGAGAAAACTAAAAAATATGAGTCATTTTGTTGGAATTCTTTCTTAGCTATGACCTAAAAGGAAGTCATTACAGTGTTTGGCATTTTAGAATGTCAGTTTAGTGTTTTTAAGGCTTTTAATTACCTATTTAAACCTTTTTTTGACAGATGGACTTGTTACCACGTACAAATATAATTCAAAGTGGGTGCAAACTCTTGAGTTTAATGTGGATTTTCTTCACAAACAAAGCAGAAAGCAATGCAAAAGTGATGTGAAATAGAGAACACAAAGAGACAAAGACAAATGAAGAACCTTATAGAAGCACGAAGCGCTTTTGAAATATTAACAAATTTTAAGTGAAGAAATTCAAGCATATTCAAGGACTTAAAGCACCAACACAAGACTTTTAATAGCAAATTAAAATTTGTCTTGTAATAAGGACTGATTGTTTTATTTTTCCTAAATTAAAAGAAAAGTTTAAATGTGTCACAATGAATCATTTTTAGACAAAAAAACAAACAAAAACCTCCAACTCCAATCAGCCTTATAACAGGATGAACAGTAGATTCCTCCCTCTCAGGGAAACACTCTTTCCTGTCAAAAGGAAAACAACACAAAAACAACTTTCAATAATTTAAGTTGGTTCATTCTGTAAAGATACACAGGAAAACTTTTAAGGAGGCCTATCCCTATATATATTTGATGCCGGCTGTTTTAACCTGAACACTGCCTAAATTCGTAGTGGTAAAATTGATCTACCACGACGTAGTGAGAATCTGACAAAGAACCAAAGAAACCCCCTCCTCCAACACACACTTGCGTGAGTTCATGTGTAGCTTTTCACTTCTTGGTTGCGCTACCATTGGGTAACAGAGGACACAAATACAAGACCGAAGAGAGTCAGCGAGGCAGGCCAAACAACACAAACATCAACTGATGCCAGGATGAAAATCAAAGTAAAAAACATTACCTTGATTTTTGATCAATTTGTCCGTATTCTATATTGCACGTTTGTGATTTTTAGCTATCTATCGCAATTTGTTTTGTTTCCTAATGTTTCCTAATAAAAAAGAGGATTTTGGCAGAAATTTCATTTGATTTAATCATGGATAATAATTTGTCATAAATCACAAAAGTCTACAAGCTCAAACAGAGATTAGAGTCACTCTTTAATTGAAACATGGTGAGGCAGAAGACCAGTTTTGACCACGTTTTTAAAGTCTTGTTTAAGCCTCAGGTTGGCCGGACTTGCGAAATCTGCTACTTTTCCCAAAGACCAAGACGACAACTAGAGCACAAGAGTGAAACTTTTGACTGCACTCAAAAGGCATCCAATAAAGTGTATTTTTATTCTTTGAAAGTTGCAAACCTGCCCACCTGAGCCCCTACATAGTGAACATAAGAAAATGATAAGAATGGGAGAACAAGACGGAGAAACTCTGCCAGCTGGGGAGACTAAGACCATCTTACAATGACAACACCTGCTGGAATACAGTTGCTGCAAGGCAAGTCGGTGACAGAAGAGTCAAAAAGATGAAACTGTACCCATGTTTTTTTCCAGCTATGCCAAAATGTACCTTCCTTTTTGCTGAGTCATTCTTTTCTGCAAAACTCTGCTGTAGTTTGGGGTCAAATGTTGGAAGATAATCACTGTTTAAGAGTTTGGAGAACTGATTCAAATTTGTTTTTTCTTGTGCGTTGTTGACAGGGTTTTTTTCCCCTCCTAAATCAAAAGCTCTCACATTGTTCAGTCTCTGCAATCGATCGATCTCTG
Source organism: Poecilia picta (assembly GCA_033032245.1). Taxonomy (NCBI): domain Eukaryota; kingdom Metazoa; phylum Chordata; class Actinopteri; order Cyprinodontiformes; family Poeciliidae; genus Poecilia; species Poecilia picta. Next base: position 8,303,266 of record CM065354.1, read on the forward strand.
CAAGTGTTCGCGTTTTCTAATAATGAATAGACTTTGGCGAGGTTTGCTTTTGATCTCTTTCAAAACACTGATCCTTCCAGAGAGATAAGAGAGAGTGCAAATATGAACCACGGCCCCTACATCTAACAGTAAGGCATTTGATCTGCTCAATCTATAAAAAATACACATCAAAAACATTTGTCAGATCGACATAAGTTTATCTTTGCTATTGTGCACGTATTTGTCAAAGAAAGCGGGGGCTGTACATGCTAGCACCGCATTGCTATCAGAGTTTTAGGCGAGACTTAAAGCGAAATGTGCCGAGAAAACGGGCAAACGTCTAAAAATATGATGATCTTTGCTTCTAGGACTCGGTCCAGGAGAGGACCTCATGCATAATTCAGACAGTCACTGCTACCCTGACAATGAACGTTTATGTAAACCCAAAGTGAGATAATGTGGCAAAAAAAAAGAAAAAAAGAAAGGCAAATGCTAATTCACCTCGCTAACAATATGAAGATGACGATTTGCATACTGAACCGCTGTTTCAAAGGTTAAAGAGGGAGAGAAGTGGAATTAAACAGAAAATGCTCTCTTGATAGGAAGATAAACTTTGTGAAGAGAGCAGAGTGGTGTCATTCCTCCTGTGAGGAAAGGTCACCAAAGAAAGAGTTCTGAATAGATGTAATTAACTCTTGAAGGCTTTTTTTTTTTTTTTTTTTTTTTTTAGCAAAGGGCTCGGCCGGGAGGGTTTCCGCATAGATGAAAAATTTCGTCCGACTCGTCTGACGACAGCCGCCATGTTTACCGTCATGTTGCGATGAAATCGGTGAAAACAAATAACCGTGCGCTCCGGTGCAGCTGGAGGGACTGATTTATCGAGGACTAGAACCGGGGTGTCTGCAGTTGCAGCCAAACACGGGGCAGACAGACGGCAAAAGACGGCGTAAGGTGAAGGTAAAAGCTTTCCGTGTCAGCAGATGGCGACAAAAATTGAAAATATTCAACTTTTGCTGTCTTTCGTTGCTCTTTCGTCAAAAATGTACACACACGAATTATGACCGTCGGCTCATCACACAAGTACCATAAGAAATAAATGGAGAGGGATGTTTCTAAATTAACACTTAGAACAAAATCTTCAGACATGTTACGTTTGAGACAATAAAAAATGTTCTTTTTTACTGGTGGCAATTTTTGACATTTCAAGCTTGCAAAGTTAGGCCTAGTGATTAATCGTGATAAATCACAACTGATTAAATTTTTTAACTGATTGGCAGCACTGTGTGCATGTGAATATATGTGTATACGTGTATATATAATTATTATATGGTTTTCACATGGCTATCTCTTCCATGTCTTTCGAACTGTTGGCAATTGAGGAGTGTAAAATTACTTTTTTTTTAAAGAAAAGCATCTGGATTTCAGCGAGTAAGTACTACTCAATGCATTTACATGAGGTACAAAATGACTCCATTAAGCAAATGTATTTCAGTATCTTCTAAAAGGAAAAAAAAAGAAACTTTTTCTCTAGCAGTTTTAATAGGCACTTGGGCTGTGAAGCCAATTACATGATGAACATCGCACAAGCTGGCACCTGCCTGACTGCAAATACCACAAGTGGCATAATGGCCGAGAGCTGGAGACCGAGGAGAGGATGGAGATGGAGCAGATGCTACCTCACTTTGTGCTTTCTGTGAAAGTAGGCTGGACATGTTTCACACATTTAGCTTAGTGGTGCCTTCTTAGGAAGATGACTGACTAAAATCGGACACCTTTGTTGTTTTAAATGGACAAGAGCGGCACATTTATTAGTAAAGCCTGAACTCTGTACTTACAGTGCTGTGAATTACTGTATTACTTAGTTTCTTTTCATTGCATCAGCCTTTTTATTCTACTTCAGTTCAGTCCTTTCTCAATGATTCTAGTTTATGTATTCCTTGTGTCTAGTTCCCCTCCCTCACCCCTATGCCATTCACTCTCTCCCTCCCCTCACACCCACAACCTGTTAGCTAATCAGCCCAGGTCTTTTGTTTCAGAGTGGCTCTCTCGGTATTTAAACCCCTTTCCTGCTCACACTCCTTGCTGGTTTCTCCTGTGAAATCCTACTTAATTAACTTCTCTGTTGTCCCTGGTTCCTATTGTTTTTGTTCTGATCTGGCTCCCTGTGTTCTCCTTGGTGTTTGTTGTAAGTTTTTGTTTTGCTATTCTTTATTGAGTCTTCAAAACCATTTTGGGTCCAACGCAAACACCAATCATGACAGGCTTAGAATATGACATTATATTATATTGAGCAATGCTAACCCAACTAACAACTGAAGGAAATAATGACAAAAAAACAAACAAAAAATGCTTTTATAATGGTGAAGTACAAACAAAAATATTTAAGAATGGCCATTTAACTCTACCGCAAACCCCCCCTCCAAAATACAATGGAATAGTAGATGACCTTTAAGGACATCCTGTTGCTCTTGTGAAAAGCTAAAACTCAGAAAACAAACCCGGTATTCATTGTATTCGAAGAAATGATCACTGGCTACTTTGCAGCTTCATGGCTCAGAAAGCTTGCCGAAATTGATAAAACCATGAAATTTGCTCTTCGGCTAAAAAAATCTCTGAATGAGACTATCCAGCTATCTGTTAATGATCTTAAGCCCACGGCTTACTGGGGCTTTGCTGCAGGGCAATGATCCAAAGCCATCAGCAAGTCTGTCTCCCAGTGGCTCAAGACAAACAAAATAAAGGTTGTTTTCATGGCCTAATCAAAGCCTGGACGTAAACCTGATTCAGATGCGGTGTCAAAGCGGTTGGTAAATTTAAATTTCCCCACTGTGATGGTAAATGGTAACTGCTAGTCATCACAAAAGCAGGTTTTGCTTTGATAGTGCTAAAATAAATTATTCTAAAGTTCATTTAGTTAGCTATTTTTTCCTACATTAAAATGTATTTGATGATCTTAATCAAAAATGGAAGAAATCCTGAAAGTTTGTAAGACCTGTGTTTGTAAGAAGGACATCACAGCTTCAGATATCTAGCAAACACACACACACACACACACACACCCTCACACACACAGCTGTATAGTCAATCTCCTCCCGTAGCCAACGGGAGGTAATCAAGCTCCTGATATGCTCTAACCAGATCCATTAAGGAGCTAATAAAGGCTCTGGATGAGTTAATTAATGACCCCCAAGAACATCATCTGCCTCCGGTGCTACTGCTCAGACGACCGTCTCCGACTCTCACAGAGCCCAGCCCGAATCAAAACAAAAACAGCACCGGCTGGGCGTAGTTGGCATTGTTTGTCATCTTCTTTTCTGTCGTTGTGACAAATGACTGAAGCTCCGCTGATTGCAAGATGAGGCGTTTGTTTGTTGCCTATCTGTGCGCACCACGGTGATTTGCTACCCCACTCGCTCCCTTGAAAACACAATTTCTCCAGAAGGCCTCACAGCAACAAAAACTTAATAATTGATGCTAATGTGGAAAAAAATGAGAGAGAGAGGAAGAGAGAGTGGGAGCAAATCAATTAATAGGACTTTGTGGGAGCTTATTGAGATGAAAACCACTGTTGGTTTTCTGCTAGTCACTCGATTCTGTTATATACATTTGTAGCCCTGCACATCTCTCTCTCGCTTTTTTTTTTACCCTTTGGGAAATTTTGTAATTAAAATGATAAATGCAGAATTTAATTGTAACTTTAAAGACTTTTTTTGTCTTTCTCTCTCAATCTATTCCTAAAATTGGACTGCTGATGTAAACCGTCTGTTTCCAGCACAAGTCCCTGTGATTTTTAATGTAATTCAAGTTATTCTTCAGAGATTATTCATCAATATCCATAGGTAAGTAATACATGGTCACACGTTTTGCCTCTGGTTCACAGCAATTTTAATTTTTTTTTACGAAACTCCCTCTCCTCTCTTCCTGTAACTGTCTTTCAAAGAGTTACCCAGTCTTGTGCGAAATAAACCAAAACCCTCTAATTTTTTTTTTCCCCACTTAATCCCTTAGCCTCACTCTTTTTCTTGACATTTAGCAATGTGCAAGCTATGCAGACAGAGCTCGCTTGTTTACAGGGTCATTAACGTTTTCTTGGAGTCTCAGCATCCAACAAATGTGGTGATTATGGTCCACAGAGGGGCTTCTGGTCCGAGAGAAGCAATAAGGGGGTTCATTGCTGCCGCCGTCATCACAACGCGCTGGTGGCATTATAAAACTAACTGGCTATCTTTCCACTTATTCATCAGCCTTTGCTTAGCAGACTCAGCCCTTACTTGAGCTTTGCAAACCCCCGTGGAAATTAATGAGAGTAATTAATTGGCATTTACTGTATCTGACGTGGCCGTGGAAACGCCTTGCGCGTCCGTAAGTGCAGCCGTCTTTAGTCAAATGTCGTTAGTAGTCACCGGGATTGCTGAAACCCTGAAAGGGCCGGCGCCACGTTCACATTGCCACCACACACCACACACACACACACACACACACACACCACACACAACACACACACACACATATCTAGGGTATGCCATTGGGGAGATTTAAAAGAGTTGCAGAAAAATGAATTATGAAGGAGATTCTGAGTGTGAGGAGTGTAATGCGTGTCTTTTTGGTCTACTTTGACACTTCCCTGTAAATCAGAGAGAAGAGGAGTGAAAAAGTCTTGCTTTCAAACGTATGTCGTTTATTTTGATAGAAAAGACGATTTCACGTTGAGTGTTTAGTCCTTTATCACCAGGTAGACTCTGCAGTGCCTGGGCATCATCTCAATGATCTGGCCTTCACCAGGTTCAGAAGAAATTTAAACCCAATCAAAAGTACACTATTGCACTTATCGTTATTTATGGAGCAGAGATTAGGCCAGAATTGAAAAGCTGCGCATAAAAATCCCGGTTGCGACGAATGATTCAGCAGCTTGTAGAACCAGCTTCAGTAGCAGTCGCTCGCAGTAGTCATTTTCTATATTGCATTATCAATCCATCATGTGCGGGTGGAGGAAATGTACTCCACTCTTCTGAATAACTTATTTTTCTTTTCCTTTTCTTAAAGAAACAGCGAGGGTGTACATAGTTCTTCCACTCATTGCCTTTCCCTTTTGGCTTTATTTTGAATGAAGAAATAATAGAAGCTTATAGTTACAAAAGCACAGTCGAACGCATGCTGCTTTGCAGTTCGGCTCAGTGTTGTATTTCTTCATCAGTGCTCACCAGACCTGTAAATCTGAAGGTCACGCTGACAATAAAACCCCTCATCACTGTTCCTTCTCAAGCTACTTATCAGAAATTTCAAAAGCTGCCATTTATTTATTTATTTATTTCTCTCTCTCGCTTGAACATGTTACAGAAGTGCAACAAAAGAGATTGTCAGTACTTATAATCTCTGGCAATAGGCCCGGCCACAGGGTTGTGATGTGCTGCTGCAGATATTCCATTGCAACTTCTTGAAGCGTCTGTTGCCAAGTCCTTTTATTGTTATTATCGCCGCGATAGAGCAGACAGCTGGCATTTATTTCCCTCTCTACTTTGTTATCCCTCCTCTCTCTTCCCCCTCCCACCCCCCTTTGCCTTTGTTTATCCGTTGCACTTGCGCGCAAACAAACCGCAACCCTCACAAGCTCTTGAGATACGTCTCCATATGACGAGGTAACCTTGCAAGCACACAGACACTGAGGCAAGTAGACGGTATGCAAATACAGGCAGGGACTGAATTAATCAGCTGCCAGGAGGAAAATGTTAACAGTCCACTTACATTTGTTCAGGCTTCATCCTAACATTTCAAACTTTATGTTTTTTGTTTTAAATCAGGACTTTAACTTTATACATGCTGTGTGTTGAAGACGTGGAGAATAGGAAAATACAAACTCAAAAGCTTTTAAGTGTTACTTCTATTAAACCCTTTTTTTGTAGAGCTGCCTTATTTTTTTAATTAACTTTTATCAGACAATGCTTTCCACCTCACATCTCACTCTTTTATAAGCCTTTAGAAATCATACTTTCTCAATGCTGTGCAGTTTTAGCCAAGGCTATTTAATCTACAGCAAGTTTAAATAAATGATTCATTTCATGGTTTTTTTTGGAGTAAATCTTAGCAGATGGATGATAGTCCTTTGATATACTGGTGTTATATAACCCACAACAGAAGATGGGTTTTGAGAGGATTATTGTCATCACATACAGTGACGAGTTTGATATGTAGCCCCTGAACTCGCTGGTTGTTTTTGTGACGTTAACACCACAGATGTCAAATTACTTTATTGTGATTTTATGTGGAAGACCAACACAAAAATGACCCACAAATGGGAACAAGGTCTTCAAAGTATTTTACGAAGTAATACTTTGAAAAATGTGGCTTTCATTTTGCTTCTAACAGCTTTGCACAATTAGAGATTGAAATTTCAGCCCGCTCAAAAAGATTTAATGAGGAGACTCGGTTAACATAAATTTTCAATCCTTAATTAGATCTAGGTCTGGGATAGTTCATTGTAGAATATGATAGTAAGTTAGATATTCGAGGTTTGTTGTACTGCTTCATGATGGATTCGATGGACTATTATGGATGGATAATATACTGGGAGAGTTTTGTTTTGTTAATGCCTAATATTCACCAGTGAGATTAATAAAACGAGCAAAGGAAGAGGGCCTGGCTGCATACCGCTGACATAATGGGAGGTATTGAAACGAAAAAATAAATAAATTAATAAATAAAAAGCTTGCAACAGATGAGTAAACAAAGAAGAATCTCCATTTGGTGAAAAACTGAAAGCTCCTGTGAGACAGGGAAACTTTCCTCGCATTATCTTGGGCTCTTATCCAAACAAACCCCGACTCCCTCGCTACTCCTCCTCTACAGGACAGAGCTGGAATTATGCAAACCATTAAATCCTAAAAACCTGCGTTCGGAGCTGTCCTGTTGTTAAACTCATTCGCTTATTAAGCGTAGTAAAGAATTAGGCTGTTACAACAACAAGTGTTCTACTTATAGAAGCAGTTATTATTTTTACAAAAGGAATAAAACAGTCGCTTTGTGCAGCGTCGTTAATTCTTCCTTGTAAGTGAACAGCAGTGTCTCTATATTTAACTTTTACTCAAGCATGGGACAATTGCATTGAAAACTATTCTACATTTATATAGGGTTATTCAGAAAAATAAAATAAAATCATATTGTTCTGCTTTCCAGTTATTCACTACTTCCTGTTAGTTTATCAGAGGAATTCCTATTGAAGTACATTAAAGATTTTAGTCGTAATCAGACAAAATGCGAAATAGTTTAAGGTGTGTGAATGCAGATATGAGGCCATTTATTAATTCAGTTCCGTCTCGGGGTTCGAAAAGAGGTGAGGACATGTTATTAATAATGAAACTGTCACTGTTTATGTTTTGCACGGCGACGCATATTTGTCACAGACTTGACAGGTTACGGCTGAATAATAAAATAGATTGTAAACAGGAAGCATGCCTCTCCCTGCTATCCTTACTTAGTTTTATCAACAGAACTCAAGCTGAGTCCCACAATATTTTGAAGGCACTGAATAATTCACAATTACATTAATAATACTTCCCATGTACGCATTGTTGCTCTGTTATTGCGTAAGATCTCGCACCCCCCACACCCCCCTGTAGTCACCCTAAATGATGCTGTTTACAATTTACCGCCCTCATAAATATTCAGCAACCACAGTATCTAGCTAAATATCATTTATATCTTTGCATAAAGGAAATAATTTCCAAGGAGGAAATTGAAAGAGAAAACACTGGCCAGTATTCTTGCGCTGATAAGCCCCAGTGTGTCATTTGTTCTGCCTATGATAGGAAATGAGCATGTGTTATTATAAAAGCTTTGGATGCAGATGAGAGGGAGCCTGTGTTAGCGTTTTTACCATTGAGCAACTTATCTTCAGTGCACACTCTCTTATTTCTAGTTTTCAGTTGTCACGTCTGTGTTCTCGCAATACGAGCCGCGTATGTCGTCCTACTCACAGAGGCTTTGACACAAACCAGCAGCGTTTTTTTTTTCTTTTTTTTAAGTCAATACTTCTTTTATTGCAGGAAAACATCAGCTGGGAATGGGGGGGATGATGAAAAAAATCTAATTAGTGCTTACTTCATTTAAATTTTTTCGTTGTCGTTTTGTTTCTTCAAAATGGCCCACAGCATGACAGATCCTTCACCATAAAGTGATTTGCCAAATAGTTTTCACCTCATTTTTTGTTGCAGGAAATAAAAATCTTATACTCAATTGACCGACATTTAGCAACCGTTGGAAAAAAAAAAAGTCAGTGAGATTGAAATGAAAAGTTTTTGTTTTTTGCAACCGATATTTACATCCATCCCCAGTTCAACTTCTTAACCAAGATTAATGTCTCATGAATGAATTCAGCAGGCGTGAAAAGTTCTGTAGCCCAACATTAAAAAAATACATCAAAACAAACCAGAGGATTCTGTCATTAAAATCTGCTATTTGGGGAGATTAGGTTTGCAGCTGCAGTGAACCAAGCCAAATTTTGTTGGCAATTTTTTTGTTTTTTTTATTAAACAGCAAATTAGGACCTAAATTAGTGTCAGCCTGAATGCAAAAATCACTGGAACTGAACAAATCCCAGCTGAAGTCCAAATATCTACTTGCAGCATCCAATTTGTCCAAGCATGTGATGAAATACCCGCTGATGGGAGCTGCTCATGCTGCATTCAGGTGCAGCTGGGACATGGAGGTTGTCATAATACCAAAACAACTTCAAATGGACATGTTTTAAATTATGAGCAAAGTCTTTATTTAAAATATTGTGAAGCACTGACAATAGGGGTTATATCTCAGAATTCAGATATTTACCATATCTGTTTCTATTACTCACTCATTGAAAAGATTCAAACAAGATCTCCACTCAAGTAAATTTGAATTAAAATAATTTTAGAAATAACAACAAAATGAATGATTTACTTCCGATTGAAGTACCAAAAAAACATTTGTTTTCTATTTTTTATTGATTGAAGTGTACCAAAATTGTACTTTAACATGAATACTACCAAAGGCCCGTGATCACAAAATTGTATTTTCTTAAATAAATAAATAAATACATTAAAATTGTGGTTGTAACAGGAAAATTTAATTTTGGAACCATTTCCCTCTTCATTTGCACACGACCTGCATTTAATTCTCGTCAGAATCTGATTTACTCTTGACTTAGCCAGAGCCACACATTCGGGTGGCGGCAGAAAATGAAGCTTTTGAATGTAGAATCACACACGTACCTGAAAACAATGAACGGTTCTGAGAGGAGCTTAAGCAGTGCTTTACCAAGAGAAGCCTTCTTTGAAGAACGCACTTCAAAAACACAACTCTGCACATGGTGGGATAACCTCTTGTTCCCATTCAAAGCTCCTTGCACTTTGAGGTCTGCTAGGGAATGGGAACCAAAACAAGACTTAACACGGAATGGCATGTTCCAGTCCAAATGCGCCGTAACAGCAGAGGCGGGAAACAGAAGCAGAATACAAGTGTAGTTCCGATCCATGACAAGACTAAGACGAGGAGTCAAAAGGCAGACCTTTGAACTGAAAATAGAAATCTGATTAAGCACAGACAGCTTTAAAAGAAATACAGAAAGTATCTGAAATGGATCAGTTTTGATCATAAATTTAGTCTCAAGGTAATAGTTGATATTCAGTGTAAAGGAGGAATTTGGTCCCAATCACAGAGCAATCTTATTACATAAGATAAAAAGTAAAACTTGCCTCACCTTTTTATGTTTTCTACACTTTTCTTTACCTAAATTTCTCACATACAGAAAACAAAAATTTCCAAGTAGTTAAGTATTTCCTAGTTGTCCATATATAGATAACAATAAACCTGTTGGGCATTTTTTTTTCTTTGGATTTGTTTGCCGTAAATTGGACACACTGTATCTATATCACATTTATGCTCATGTTCATTATTCTCCATAATCACGTCAAATGAATCAAAGTGCAAACTACTTGGCAAAATTATCAGAGTATGCATTCTCTGAACGAGAAGGTTTCAAAGGACATTAGTCGAGAATGTCATTGGGTTCTGTGTTACAAGCGTATTTCCTGGAAGAACTAAACTGTACGACAGAATTACTAGGTAGTTCACAAAAGAACGAGATATATAATTTGCACATGATTATTTTTTTTTGAGAACACAGTCCCCATTTTGGAGCTTACAGCAGAATAAAAGGGTTCAAAAGGTGGAGGCCGCTGTACGTTTTTGAATGTTGACTGAGGGACACTGCAATTTCTTAATTGCAGTGATGATAAATTAACATGACCTTGTTTCGGGGTATTAACATAAAGTGAGAGAATATCCATGTAGGAGTGGGAACTTTGGTAAATACAAAATGTTCCCACTGCAAAAAGTCAAAGTTGCACTACTGAAGCAGTTTGTTGCACCAAATTATAGAGACATAAACAAAGGAAGGAATCAATTGGCAACATACTATTAGTTCAATGATGTGATTTATTAATGCATTTCATGTTTACCTGTAAAATAGACTAAGAATTAACAGAAATGTCATTAAGTAGTGGAGTCAGGGGTTTCTCACCAAACCTGTGAGGCATTAAACTCATAACACAGAGTAATAGAAGAACTTCATTTAGTGAACATGTTCTCTCTCACTGTTTCACATTGCAAAATATCAATAAACAAGCCAGAAATAAAATTATGTTTTCATTTTAAAAGCTGTCCAAACCGGCCTAGCCCAGGGTGAGACACAAATTAATCAACGGTGATGAACTAAATTAATTTCAGCAGCTCCTTCCTGTCCTGACATCTTAAACCAAAAGCAATTCCTTACTGTGAACTTGCATGATGACATGCAGTAGGTGAAAATATACCAAAAGGCAACATCTTACGACCTGATTTAAAAAAACAAAAACTCAAAAAACGCGTGAGGAACAAATGTACTAACCTGTAGCAGTCTGGAAACGGTTGCACCAGAACCAATGCTGGTTTTGCATCAGTGCAATCATCTTAAACACACAAGCAAAATCATTAAATCATTAAAAAAGGTTTTAGTCTGGATTTCAGTGCGACTGAGAGGTTATGCTACAACCTTAAACGAATCATTCATAATCTAAAACACTACAGTTTGGTTCAAAAGAGGTTTGACATTCTTTAGTAGCATCTAACATCTAATATAAGAATCCAAACTACCAGACGGAATAAACTAGAATCATGCCAAAAGCAACCAAATCCAAAACTCTTTGTGATTTTACTTCTTGAAAGGCAAAATATTTTGTTTTTTACTTTATTTACTGACTTGTTGTAACTTTGAAAATGACTGACATGAGCCAGAAATCAAATGTCAGCCACACTTTTCGAGTTTATCACACACACACAAAAAATCCCAAATAAATTAGACTTTGGTTCTTCCGAAATTGTGGTTTTAGCATTAAAAAAATGACAAAAAAAGGTTGAAAGTGCACTAATGTTTTTCGTAGGAAGCCACACAAACACATGAACATCCTTGAGCACACAGCGCCTTCCTCATGCCGGCGCCAATGTAGCGCCGACTGACAAATGATAAGAGTTTTCCACCTTGGGAATATCTCAGAGGAGTCCTCAGTGGTGATGATTGAGAAGACACTTGGATACCACAGACCTGCGCCGGCTTTGTTGTTTTCCTCCTGATTCATTACGCCTCTATTCCCATAACAGGATGAACGTGCTCTGCTTACAGCCATTCAGATGCATGAAATGCTCCGAGTAAAGCCCTAAACTCGTCCGGCGGCTGTCTTAAGAGAGCCGCAAGGAGCGTAAGTCTTGCAGATCTATCCGATCCCTTTGGACTGTGGAGTATGAAAACATACAGTAACAGTGAGATTAGCTGTGGGTTTGTGTGTGAAGATTGTGGCGTAATGAAAGAATAGAATTGGCGATTCAGTAGATAATGTTTATGGTACTGTGAGTACTTGGCTCCACTGATTTGGTGATAAGCCGGTTTTATTTGTCCGGTGTTCAACTCTTGAGAAAGATCAGCGTCCACAATTGTTTTTTTTTTTTTGGATCTGGGTTGAAGTGGGGTCGGGGGGCGGGGGGGAATAAATGAGGAGCCCCTCATGCTCCATTACAGATGAACACTGGCCAAGAGTGGAAACCCCCCAGATTTACAGGGCAGCTCTTAGTCGAGTGTCTATAAACGAAAGCAGCGAGGTGAAAAACGTCCTCTTTTAAAATGCTGCTGCTTTAATGGCATTGGACTTTTTCTGGACTGTTTTACTGCGTAGAGGTTGTGTGATGTTTATTGTGGGGCTTGCAGCCAAAATTAACGAAGGATGATTTCAAAGAACCCCAACCTGACATGTTTTTTGTTATCAGAGCTGAGCCCTACATTTCTTTTTTGGCAATTAAATCATATATTAAAAACACACACTCAATAGCCTTTATATGAGTACACCTGTTTGATTAACACAAACACTGGGACCTTATTCACATGGCAGCAACCCAATGCACTTAGGCATCTAAAATGTGCCTAAAAACACTTGCCAAATTTCAAATCAAGCTTCAGAAGGGAGATTTAATTGTCTGTGAATGTTTCTTCATCGTCGATGCATGTTTGAAGTGGAATCAAAGTCTTAACATCACTGTCAATTCTAAAGTTAGCAAAATTAAAGGAAGTTGGGAAGGATGTTGGAATCTTGGGTATCTTATTTACCCCAGCAGCCACCTTTGTGGGACCCTATTGATTGTTTTCTGTTCCAACACCTCATAATGGCGTTTCCTTCATTTGTGTCTGATATACCACACAGGAAACACTCGTATGACTGATAGTTCGGGGCGTCGGTTAAATTGCGTTGTTATTTAGATTTCTCTCCAGTCCGCCGTGTTCATTAAGAGGACACATTACCTTTTTCTCCACTTCGCTGATGGAGGCCCACATTTTCACTCTCAATAAAATTCTTCTTTGTTGTTCTCCCGCCGCCGCCAACTCTATTAACTTGCTGCGCAAACAGCATTTTTCAACGCAAAATGATTAATAGAGCAAGTGTCGACTTTCGCTCACAATAATGAAAATTACCTTTGTGCGCATGCATATGGTTGTGTGATGAGGCAGATTTGTAAGAGAGACCAAAGCCATATAATCTGAAGAAATAATGAGCACTTCGGCCTTTGTGAGAGCAAATAGTTTACGACGTGAACCTACACAAGATTTATTCATCTTGACGCTGTAGTCTTATTAACGTCACGTGAGGAATTTTTTTGATTTCGCTAAACAAAACGGCCGTCTGTGTCTGTGGATTTTTATGCAGCCTCGATTGAAACCATGGGTTTTGCCTATTTGTGTTGCATCAACATAGATGGACTCACTGGACTTAAGCAATATTAGTTACCACTTCTGATTAATCAGTATTATCTGGATCCTAGTCATGTGGCTCCATCAATCTGGCTGGCTTTCATTTTTTTCTTTCATTCAATGCTTCCTTGAGCTGTGTATTGCTAAGACTCTAGATTAAAACTCAAATCTATTCATTTACCTAAAGTTATTGAAGTTCCAATGAAATCACATACCCACATATCAGATATTGTTTTTTTTTTATATTTCTGCAGAAACATACCTTCCAGTTTTCTTTCCAAGTAGCAACCAAAGCAGCATCCGATAACGTATCTAAGAGGCTTTCGTCCTCCAAAGTCTAGCATTACCACGTTCGCCTTAATGTAGTTTCTCTCATATTCTCGTGTCATTAGTTGAAGACTTAGTAATAAGCCGCGTGATATATCCCCTGTAGCCGCCGATCTTGGCATGCAAATGAGAAATGGCACTAGGGGTGGAGGTTCTGTGCGTCTGAATTTATCTGAACTGATCAGAAACACAATTATGCCTTGCTCGCTCATAATAAACCACAGTTAAGTGGGTTGGAGAATTCATTTATTTACATTAACTCTGTCGTCGTTTGACAGTAATAGATGCCTTTCATTAATGAATGAAGGATTTCGCCTGTCCCAGCTCTCTTGTTCTGGAGCCTTTTGAAGAAGAAGGGGGAGGCTGGTGAGGACGGGGAGGAAAGGGAAAACAAATTGATTAATGAAAACTTTTAGAGAGATTGTATTGAGCGATTTGGAGAACACTGCCAAGGAACAAATTACCAGTGGAAATTCAAAGCCTGTTGCCTTTTCTTTTTTGCGCTTTGACTCATTCGACACCAACAACAACCTCCCCTCCTCCTTGTTTTTGTTGTCGATTTACCAACAGAAGCAGCATGAGGAAGAAAGACACTCCTTCTGGCAGTCTAAGTTGAAAGTCATTTCCATGCCGGAAAATGAACTAAATGTATGATGCTTTGCAAAAGTGTGCCTTTTTTCAAACTTTTTCTTTTTTTCTTTTTTTTTTTGCAATGATCGCAAACTTTTTGATATGTAAAAGCACATAATTGGTCGACGGAAACAAATAATCAGATAATCGGGTACGTTTGCACCTCAGCTCAGGTGGGACAATCTGTTGACTGGACAACCGTTAGTTCAGCACTAAACAAATCATGTCTGTGCAGAAGACTGAAAAGAGGAAACCGAACTACTTGGGCTCAATACAAATGTTGAATTCCAAAAAAACACATTTAGATTTAAAGTCGCAAACCGACGAAATGTTTCCATTTAGATTTACTTTTGCAATGACAAAAAACATCGGAAGCTGCACTTTTCTGTGTGTTGAGGCAGAAGAGTTTTCCTCTCTTCTGGCCTGCTGTCTCAGTCACACCCCGACCGATCCAGGCGCTCAGGCACACTGCCGCAGCACAGGCTGCCCCCTAACTCGGCTCCAATCTCCGATTTGGATTAAAACATAATTGGGATTCATGAATCATTAATTCCCTCTTTCGCAGACAGGACACGCAACGGCCTGTCAACTTGATGCACTACCAGTCTTGTGTATTTATTAAAGAGCCTTTCAGGGCTGGACACGCACTGCACTCTACATATGGCTCCAGGAGAGCGGCTGCATGTAGTGAATCCATGCACCAAAATGGAAATACGCCTCGACATTGACTTATGAAATACTGCAATACTGGCTGAGCTAATGTACTGATTATTTATGGTGAAAAGCTCAAACATGGTGAATAATGCCTGATGTAATGGTTTCAGTTGACTGGTAAATGGTAAAGAAGTCTCTGATATGACTAGAATATATATTTTTTTTCCTACGCTCGGATATATCTACAAGAAAACCTTGAGTCTTCAGCTGTATTGCAGCCTAACGTTGGGTGGTGGGATGAAAAAGGGGATCCGTTCCTTCTACTGTACATGTCTGGAGCAAAAACTGTTCATCTATCTCCTGGATTTTTGTCTGCCTCCCACTCCCATTTTTGCATAATATCCTAAAAGCATAGATTTCATAATTTCAAGGATCACAAATCTTTCTTAACCGCGAGTATCCCACTGCCATTTGGGAAAAATTAACGACATGGCAAATGAGTACGAAGGCAACTCACCACAATGCAATAAAGCCTAGCGCGAAAATGTAATATTTGCATAAAATTACCGGTAACAGAATCTCTCACGGCCCTCGTGCAACTGGACTGTGAAGATCATGAATACAAATTGTGTTCGGCAATGTAGCATTTAGTGTCTCAAATGTTCTTTGCTTTTATGTCGCACTGTAACGTTTCATAGCAAGCAAATTGTAAAACAATAAAAAAATAAAATAAATAACCAGGGCATCATTATAACACTGTATTACTCTTTTGAGGATGAGACAAGACTTCTCTCTTTGTCCGCTTCTTGTTTCTGATGAGGCACAAGCTGCGTTACCTAGTGAATTAAATTCAGTACATGTTGAAGGCAGGCCTGTGAAGAGCACCATATCTATGTAAATACTGACTCACATGCCCTCGAGCGAGCACTGGCCTGACTTCAGTTCGTGAAGTAGGGCATTGGCGTCTTGGTGCGTGCAAAGCAAATGATGTATTGGATGTGCAATGACAACATGTTCAATGCAGATAACGAGGTTCCTTCAAGGTGGGTGCATCTGGGTGAGGAGAGGAGTGGAGATGGAGAGCCTCCCCGTTCGGGTGTCTCTGGCTGATTTCATGACGGGCTGGGAATGCAAATCGTCTCAATTCAGGGAAGCAGAAAATGTTTCTTTTTTTTTTTTTTAAAGATCATATTAGCAAAACTATACCTTTTAAGATCCAGAGCATCAGTTGTGACCTGGATTCTGAAATTTTGTCTTTAAACTTTCTGTAACCTCCGCAGCATTAGTCATCCGGCGAGATAATACGGTGGAGCTGCTTCTCTCTCTCTCTCTCTCTCTCTCTTTTTTTAATTCATACATACCTATCATCTGACATGGAAAAATCATGCATGCATATTTGAGGGGTTTTACTTCCTAAGGAAATAATATCAGCATATTTTACAGTCTTAAAACCTATATTTTGGAGCAAACTCTTGAAATTTAGAATCCTAAATAAACGTGATCACTATTTTTATTGTTCTGTCGGTCAACAAAGAAAAGAAAAAGGTGTAGTCTAAAATTTGTTGCAAAGATACATAACTGTGATCACCAGACAATCCTTCTACATGTTATGTTGTGCAGTGATTAGATTTCTCTCTGTGTCTGAGCCAAATGAAGAGCAACATTTGACTTCAGCTTATTGTATTCCAGCATTTATTTCCCTTTAATCATCACCACTCTTGTTCAGTGTTTGGGCTGCTTTGTGCTGGATTTATTTACTTGATATGTTTGCTTATTTCTCAATCTGTTGCAACCTGGAAGCATAAGAAAAAAACTGAAAAGGAAAAATTTCTAAAAAAAAAATGCATAAACTTTTGAAACAATTTACTGCAGCTTCCAAGTAAAAGTTCCTTGAGGTGTAAATATTTGCCTAGCGAAGCTCATTCCTTTCAGTACCCTCTTAATTTGTATTCCTTTAAGATTTCAGCCTCTAAAGCGTTCCTGTTTAGATGTTTTTCTCCTCTTTTTGTCATTTCTGCTCTATTAGAGCTTGCGTCTCAAGCTGAAAAGTAAGTGCTTCACCAAAGCCATGCCTTTGGCTTGATGGATTGAACTTGCTACACATGGAGGAATTCAGGTTGCTCTTGAATTTTGCCTTTTTTGACCTCACAGTTCCTTAAAATCTTCCTCTCATGCTCCAAAATACAGTTTTTGAACAAGAATGGGGGGGGGGGGGGAAGAGGCACATGAAGGGATGTTTTTCGAGACTTAATATTGGTGATGCAAACGATGCATTCGGGCGCTGCAGATTAAAGAAGGAAAACCTTTTGATCCGTTTTAGTCTGAGGTAAGCTGCTTCTTCTCTGTGACTAAAGTAAGCATCTTTGATTTAACCTTCACTACCAACTATTCCCTTTTTGATTCTGGGAGAAAATCTTTTGTATCTCAAAGAAAGTCGAGTGCTCTTTTCAGGTTTCTTCGAAGACCATTTTGTGATTAAAACTTCCAGCGTCACATCGAATTTGTGAGTGGTGCTTCAGAAATGTTGGCGACAAAGCTAAGAAATAAGAAGCTCGACCGGTGTTGGAGATGCTGCACGGTTTGGGTTCACTGAACATTTTAGAAGGGGGATATTTTAAAACGAAGCAGCAGAAACGTGCGGCGTTGAAACCATGCGATCAGACACTTTCTGCTAGAAACATCTGGGGCAAAAACCAGCTTTGAACCATTATCTCACGCACATAGAAAACGCCAAACTCTGGCGCCGGGACCCTGATCAATACGAAGTGACATCCGTGTTGTCAGTGTTCTGCAGAGAGCCTGTCAGAAGCGCTGCCTCACCAGCACAGATGAGGTCATGTGACGCGCTGACTTGTGGCCAATTTGTCATCGCCAGAGTGACGGGGTCACAGGGCCGCGGCGTCGAACGGCCCACGCTCTCGCTTGTGCAGCTGGGATTGCCGAATGTCGCCTTGGTGAACACGAGTTCTTTGACAGGAAACAAGAAGCTGAATTTGCATGCTCTTTTTTTTTTGTTGTTCTCCAACAACAACAAGGCTTTGCTTCTACATGGATGTTTGGACAGGGAACGTGGGAGAGTTTTATCCGGTGCAAGTTCATCCGTTGTGAAATGTCCTGCTTGTGTTTAGGCTACAATCTACAAAACATGACTTCAAGCTTTGAACAAGTAACTGGGATACAGTTGCTTTGTGCTGGAACGGTGACATTGCCTGCGTTGTCATTACAAATGTCTGCAAATCGTTGACGATGTTTTGCTAATGTCAGGAAAAAAAAAAGAAAACACTTTTATACTTTCAGTTTCTGTAATTCTTTAGTGAAATGAAACACTAACACTTGATTTCCCCAAACCAGATTCAGTTTTTTATATTTCTTGTTCTGTAGCTTGCTGTCCCTTTCCGATTACTTTCTGCTTACACCAGAGGAGAAATTGATATAAACAACATACCCATTTTTCCAGGTAGAGGAACTCCCCCAATTTGCTCCCTTTCACTTATTTATTTATTTATTTTTCTTGCAAGCAAAATGTCCCTCTCAGCGTTAAAATGTGTCACTTCTAAGATTTATTTCACTCTGTTGGGATATTTTATACATAATTAGAATTTACAAGGGTTCCCTAACACTAATTATTTCTTTCTACAAGAGCGCTTTAAGTGGAGCTTAATTTTCTAATGAAGGGGACTGAAATGGATTCAAAATTTAAAACAGCTTTTTAAGTCTTGTGAAGCAACAGAAAATGTGCAGTTTCAGAAGTGGCTTGGAGGATTAATTTCATCCAAATAAATTGATGGGTTTTTTTTTTCTTTTTTCTTTTAACAGAGCTGCTGGAAAATTAGTTGCAGAAGACTTTTTTTTTGTTTGTTTTTGTTTTTTTAGCGTTAACTTCCGATATCGGTCCAGGTTTTCACACTGGGGTGAATTCTCATCTAACTCCAAGAAACTTTGGCTCTCCAAAGGTCGCCCACCAACCTGCAACACATCAATTCCCACTCATACCTCCCCACTTAACCACCCACCTCCTGTTTGTCCTCTTGATCTACTCATCTTGTTGCAAACGTCCATGCGGTAACAGTCTTCCCATGCGGTCAATTCTCTCTGCCGCCCAGGAAGGAAGTTGTCGTCTAAATTGTAATTGTCACCAGTCAGGAAGCCAAAAACAACATAATGAGAATCCCAGGTCTGGTCAAAGTAACCCCGGTAATGAACTTTGTCTGCTTATTCCTTTGTTTTTAGTTTTTTTTTGGGGGGGGGGACTGTGAAGCTCAGTCAAGTTCTAGCAGAGAGGACAAATTGTTCCCTTTCACAGAGAGAGGAGGTTGTTACTGCTAAGAATGTGGGATAAAACTTTTTTCAAAGCACCTCATTTCGTCCCCGCTTTTCCTCTGGCATGAGCTATCCTTTGTAGGTATTATGCACTTGCGAGCCATAATGACCGAGGCATAAAACCTGCCTTTTTTGGAAGACGGATTGAGTATAATTAAGGTCCATTTATGAGGTGCTTCATTATTAAGCTTTTGTCTTCTTTCTGGCACTGCTGGAAACAACTTGATTGAAAAAAAAAAAGAAAAGCCAATGCCAAACTTACAGCGGCTGTGGATGGAGGTGCAATCAATAACGGGTGACACGTGTGAATGTTCACATTTCCATTTTTGATTTTTTTTTTTTAAAGCAGTGTTTTGACACTTGCCTCGCCATAATAAAGGTTAAGATGACTGATAGCACTTGGCGGTGATCGGAGTAAACATGTCCTTGGTGTCGTAAATATGATTACTTATTGATCAGTCGTGTATGGATAATGAGATTCAAAGTTGTTTTGATTGAGGCGTGTAAAGAGCTTACGGCATTAACAGTGACAGTGCATTAAGTGCTCCTCGTGTTTGTTTTGGCTGCACATGCATGTTTCCAATCTTCTACTCACTGTATTCAGCAGATATTCCAGAAGATTAATCCTAAATTTTTGGTGCGTTATCCTTAAGATTGGCACGGTTAACAACAAACCTCAGGTTGACTGTGGCGTTTATATGAAGCCCAAGTTGCCCAAACTGTGCCAAGAAACTAGCCGTCATCCTATTACGCTACAACCAGGAGCCTGAATTGGTGGCACCAGCTAGTGTTGATCATTGCTTTTGGTTTTCAATGTCAAAATCTCAATATGTTATTGAAATGTTGCAGCTGAAATAACTCAGAGCAGGTAAATGATTTGATGTTGGTAGATTTTGATGAGTCTGAACAAATTGTAGCCTCAGTTTCCAGTCGACAGCAGTGGCACCCAGCAGCCTTTCACTCGTCTCAATCCAGGCTGGCCACTCTCCCCTGACTTCAACAGGATATTTTTTTATTTTTTTGCTGCTTTTGACTGTTTCTCTCTTTTTTTTAAGTTATTATTTATGAAACATTCTCTGAAGCTGAGACAGTTTCATGTGAAAATCCCGGTAGATCAACAGTTTCTACATTACTCAAAGCAGCCAGTAATGGCGCCAAGTACCAGGCCCCTTTCAAAGTCACTGAAATCCATTTTCATTCTCATGCTGTTGCGTGGTTTGAACTTGAACAAGTTGTCCTCAACATGTCTAGACATCATAATGTGTTGAGTTGCCGAAATGTCATTTGTTATTTAGCTTTTTTTTATCTCTCAAACAATCAAACTTGTAATAAAATGTCCAGGGTGTAAATTCAAGTTATTTTTTCTTTTATCTTATTTACACAAGTTCTTCAACACTTTGCATGTTCTACTTTTTATTTCATTAACTGAAGTTATTGAATTCACATAAGTAATCAAGGACTTTTATTGCGTCTCTGCCTTTTGCATTTGATTAACAGAAAAAAAGCATCGTTCTTAAAAAGAGACATTATTTGCAAACTTTAAGAATTCGCAAAAAAACTAATACATTTATGTTCTATTATTGACTAGCTTCCAACATCATTTCATAGATAATTAGTTTGAAAAAAATTGTGTATATATATATACTGTATATATATATATATATATATATATATATATATATATATATATATATATATATATATATATTATATATATATATATATGATGTATATATATATATATGATGTATATATGTATGTATATAGATGTCCATACCTGAAGCACTCGAAACTGCCAAACAAAGGCTCCAAGCCTTGGCCAGCCGCCTGAAGAGATACACAAGAGAGAATGAAGCCAGGAGGATTAACCGGCTCTTCCACACCCAACCAGCTAAAGTGTACTCTCAATGGCAGGGTACTAACAACAGAGCAGACCCACCAAGGCTGGAGACTGAACAATACTGGAAAGGCATATGGGAAAGGGAGGCGACCCACAACAGCAATGCAAAGTGGCTGACCTCTCTACGAGAGGAACACAGCAACCTCCCTGAACAAGCCCCAGTAACCATCACTGTGGCAGATGTCCAAGAAAGAGTCTCGGGTATGAAAAACTGGACAGCACCACGACCTGACATGATCCATGCCTACTGGCTAAAGAAACTCACTGCCCTCCATGAGCGACTGGCAGCTCAAATGAACCAGCTGCTACAAAATGGGACTCACCCTGAATGGTTAACTGAAGGTCGCACAATCCTGATACAGAAGGATCCCTCAAAGGGTTCAATCCCATCCAACTATCGGCCAATAACCTGTCTCTCTACAACATGGAAGCTCATATCAGGCATCATAGCGGCTAAGATAAGTGGTCACATGAATAAATACATGAGTACGGCACAGAAGGGCATCGGCTTAAATAGCAGAGGAGCCAAACACCAACTCCTTGTAGACCACACAGTCGCCCGAGACTGCAAAACCCGACACACCAACCTGTGCACCGCTTGGATAGACTACAAGAAAGCCTATGACTCAATGCCACATACTTGGATCATTGAATGCTTAGAGATGTACAACATCAATAGGACTCTAAGAGCCTTCATTGCAAACTCGATGGGGCTGTGGAAAACCACCCTTGAAGCCAACTGCAAACCACTTGCACAAGTGTCCATCAAATGTGGCATATACCAAGGAGATGCTCTGTCCCCACTGCTGTTCTGCATAGGCCTGAACCCCTTCAGCCAAATCATCAACAAGACTGGCTACGGATACCGACTGAAGAATGGGGCCACAATCAGTCACCTCCTCTACATGGATGACATCAAGCTGTACGCTAAGAGTGAGCGAGACATCGACTCACTGATCCACACCACCAGGATATACAGCACTGACATTGGGATGTCATTCGGACTAGAAAAGTGTGGTCGGATGGTTACAAAGAGAGGGAAGGTCGTCCGCACAGAAGGGGTCTCACTCCCAGAAGGAACAATAGCAGACATAGAGCACAGTTACAAGTACCTGGGAATACCACAAACAAATGGCAACCTCGATGAGGTCACAAGGAAAGGAGCCACAGCCAAATACCTCCAACGAATAAGGCAAGTCCTGAGAAGCCAGCTCAATGGCAAGAACAAGATCCGTGCAATACACAGCTATGCATTACCAGTAATCAGATACCCTGCCGGAATAATCAGCTGGCCAATGGAAGAGATAAAGGCCATGGATGTTAAGACTCGGAAGTTACTAACCATGCATGGAGGGTTCCACCCCAAATCCAGCACCCTGAGACTGTACACAAACCGTAAGGAAGGAGGCAGAGGACTAGTGAGTGTGAGAGCCACTGTCCAGGATGAAACATCCAAGATCCATAAATACATCAAGGACAAAGCCTCAACGGATGATATGCTCAGCGAATGTCTCAGGTAATGGGGAACAGAGGATGAGGGGCTAGAGGTTCCATCATGGGAGAACAAGCCCCTACATGGGATGTACCACCGACAAATAACTGAAGTGGCTGATATCAGGAAATCCTACCAATGGCTGGACAAAGCTGGACTCAAGGACAGCACAGAGGCTCTCATCCTGGCTGCACAGGAACAGGCCCTAAACACCAGAGCAATAGAGGCTCAGATCTACCACACCAGACAAGACCCAAGGTGTAGGTTGTGCAAGGAGGCCCCTGAGACAGTCCAGCACATAACAGCAGGGTGCAAGATGCTGGCAGGGAAAGCGTACATGGAACGACATAACCAGGTGGCGGGCATAGTGTACAGGAACATCTGTGCAGAATATGGACTGGAAGCCCCGAGATCGAAGTGGGAAACACCCCCAAAGGTGGTGGAGAATGACCGAGCTAAGATCCTGTGGGACTTCCAGATCCAGACAGACAAGATGGTAATGGCGAACCAACCGGACATTGTGGTGGTGGATAAAGAACAGAGGAAAGCCGTTGTGGTGGATGTAGCTATACCAAGTGACTACAACATCAGGAAAAAGGAGCATGAGAAACTGGAGAAATACCAGGGCCTCAGGGAGGAACTGGAAAAGAACTGGAAGGTGAAGACCACAGTGGTGCCTGTGGTCATCGGGGCCCTCGGGGCAGTCACCCCCAAACTGGAGCAGTGGCTAAAACAGATCCCAGGAACAACATCAGACATCTCAGTCCAGAAATGTGCAGTACTAGGCACAGCCAAGATACTGCGCAGAACCCTCAAGCTCCCAGGCCTCTGGTAGAGGACCCGAGTTCAGAGGATGAAAAGAGACCACCCGCAGAGGGTGAGAAGGGAATTTTTTTATATATATATATATAAAATGTAGCCAAAGAAAAAATGAATTTATTAGTTGCTGAACTTTGATTTTGTGACTAACATGAACCCACTATAAACAAATATGCAAGTTTAATTTAAAAAAAAAAATCCTTATTGCAATGTTTGTTGGAGAGTGGATAGATGAATATGATGCAGGTCAGAAAGGTATTTGGTGTCTTTCGATTAAGGCTGACTGCTGTTGGACAAGGTGAGTTAGAAAAACAGCAATCAAAGCCACAACATCATCATCCAAACTTCTCCTCATTGTTAAAAGTCGTGTTAGTCTTTTGTGAACTTCTGAAGTCAAAGAAAGTAACAGAAGAGTCTCCCTCTCTCTTGTGGTTCTGGCAGTAATCCCTGCTGACTTCAAATGGGAAAAGTTTAGCCTCATTCAATGTTAGACAGTGAGAAACCAAACTGAAAATAATTGCCCTCCTCAATATTTTCAAGCTTTGATAGAAACAAGTTCTAATAGAAGTGTTTTGGGGTTTATCTGGCGTCTCGCACCGCTTACCTTCGACCCCAAACTAATCCCCAACAACAGATCAAAGCCTCCTAACGAAGCAGGACGTCCATCTTGTCGGATCTGTCTGAGGTTTACCACTGAAGAACCTTTGAGAGGCAGCATACAGATGGATTTCAAGGCATGAGTGTCTTCTGACCTAATAGAATTAAACAAAACCTTAAGTGAAATCACACAACAGGGACTTTTGTGATTAGAACTTTCTATAAATGCCCATCGTAACTTTCTTAACGTGACGGGTAAACATGGGGAATTTCAATATTTCAGCTCCTCATTGAAATGCATTAAGCTTTAAATGCCCAGTATCACTTTCCAAAAATAGCAAAGTGATGATCACCAAAAAAAAGAAAAGAAAAAAAAAAACGCTGTAACTTACAGTTGCAATAATGAGCACAACACACGGGGGGGAAAAAAGCCCAAATTTCTCGGCTGAAAAGACTGAGAACCTTGCTGGAAGCCAGAGTCATTTCCTTTCCGTTTTTCTCGAGATTTATGATTACCTGTATGAATACGTATTTCATCAGGAACCTTTTTTTTTTCCAGCTCATCAGAGCTTGGAAAAGGCCTTGATTTGTGACTGGCTGCGCATAATGACACCAGTGGAAGATGAAGTTGCATTATAGCTGTCTGCCGGGCTCGTTTGTCATCAAAATGGTGCCATTAACAAAATCTGGGCAGGTATCAGTCACCTGGCAAAGGCGCTTTCATTGTCCATGTGACTCTGGTGCATCAATGTCTGTCTGATGTGTTTGTGGTTCAAAAGCAGGATGGAGTTCTGCTGGGTAAAAAAAAAAATAAAAAAAAATGAAGAGACAAAGTGCTTGGGTCTTTAACTTCATAAAAACACCCATTTTAAAACTATAGCTCTGATATTGATGTTCCTGGTTATGAAATCCCACTTCACCACATCACAAGAAAAAACACACGTTGTTCATATTATTAATTAATACCTGCATCTACCTCCACCTTTCTACGGTATCCTTCAGGTGCTCGCTCAAAGTTGAAACACCGTGCATCTCTGAATAAATCATGCCGGCTTTAAAAAAAGCGGGAGCAGCATTTGTCGTTGCGCGATTTATCTTGCGCAGGGTAGCGGGGACGGAGACACCGGATGGAATTATTCATGTAGCCATATGTGCTGGTTCTTTTCCTCCCCCAAGAAGACATCGGTATGATCTGTGCAGGTATCAGTCACTCGCTCGTGGCATTTTCATCTTCAGCGTGACAAGAGATTGTGTGGGTGTCACACCAGACTGATGCATTAGCAGCGATTGCAGCTGGGCTCCGGCACTCGCCAGCCAGTTTGGAAGGAGATCAATTTTAAGCAAATGCTAATTTTTGTTTCCTTTAAGCTAAAAGAGGTTCAAGGAGGTCGCTTTGTTGCCCGTGGAAATGTTGTGCCTGTAAATGTTGTGCCCTTTACAGTGTGGTGGAAACAGCCTTTTGCCTCAGTTTTGCTTCAAATGTGAGAATTCAGATTTTGTCCTTCATGAACTCTGTCTTTAACTGAGGCAGGTGAGGTTTGAAGTTTGTGCCGGGCTCTTTGGAGACCTCCTGCGTGAATCGTCTGAATTTTTGGTTGGCCAGCAACTCTTTAGTTCTGTATTTTCTCCATTTGGGAAGCTGGAGAAGACTTCAAAATTGCTTTGTTGCCATTTCTAAACAGATGGATTTTGGTTGTGATGACTGAAACTTTGCATAGTTTTCCAAAAAGGCGGATAACCAAAAGTTTAAGGCTATGTATGTCAGAGGGAGACTTTTTAAGCTCTACTCTGATCGAGATAATCTAAAATAAGACACTTTCCATCGGTGTTCTTGCTTTAGTGTTGGATTTTTTATTATTTCTTTTCTCTCCACTTAGATTCTGTAAGTATAAAGAATTAAGTTACGTTAAGATTGACAGGTGAGATAAGCAGCTTAACAGTGTTCACTCTATTTTACAGATTATCTGTAGTTTTAGCCGCAGTTTCGAGTGTGTTAGTTAGCAGGGAGTTTGTTCTCCCTTTGAAATTATAAATTAAGTAAAAAAAAAAGAAAGATAAACATTCTTGTATGCATGTAATTTTGGTTTCTATCATTTTATATTACGCAACCATTCCTTGAAAGGTTGTTGTAGTTGAAAGTCAGAAGAGCAAAACTCCTTTTTTTTTTGCCCCCCTTCACACACATTTCCCCATGTCGGATGCTTCATTACCATCAACGCAACCCAACACTGACAGCCGGGTTAGAGGCTTGTGTGATGCTTGTTGCACATGATGTAGCCTGAGGGCACTTACTTTTTTCTTTTTTAAATATTGAAACATACATTCTCCCTTCAAGCTACACAGCGACTCAGGTGGCATTATGTCTACCAGTCCAGGGATTTTCTTAAGAAATCACATGACAATTTATGAACATTTTAAATGGGGAAAGATCCAAAATGCCACAATGTCTATACCATAGTAAGTCATAATACAGCATAATAAATGTTTATTTTACTTCTAATGAATGTGACTCGCACAAAATTCAGTTTCTCAGAAAATTTGAATATCACAGAAAATCAATACGTAACTTTTTATGTCTGAGTCCTTGGAGGGGATCGTTAATGACCGTCTGGTGGAAGACTGTCAACGTAACAAATCTCTCCCATTATTTTGTAGGTCAAAAACATTTTTTATTAAAGTGTTTTTGGTCTTGCATAATATTCGTATTTTCCGGCAGGACTGGATATTGAGTTTTCGTGAGCCATAAGCCACGATAATCCCAAAAGACACATTGCTCTTACACCCACCAGTTCCTCACCGTGCCTTTCCGTAGCTCCAGGGTGCAAACTGACACGCGGACTTTCCCGTCAGGGATAAGTGCATTGTCACCAGTCTCACTGTGGTGTAAAAACAGTGTGATGACCCGTCTCACACTGACCGAAGGACAGGAGTGTCAACAAAACCGCCTTTTTTCTTAATCTGGCAACTGTGTCGCTAAGTATCACTGCATCCCTGCTGTCGTGCTGCCCATTCGCTTGTGTATTATTAACTAAAGATGCTGGCGTCTGATATAAAAAGAATCATTAGCGTTTAATAACGTTTCAGGGAACTCTGACTCACTCTGAGCAAAAACAAGCAGTTAGTATGATTTCCTTATAAAATTGTTTACATCTTCTGTTTGTTTTTTTCCAGCCTGTGCTTGCAAAATGGATAATGAAGCATTTAAGCTAACAGAGGTTATCCAATCTGAGGAGGTAGATGGCACAGTAGGAGGGGAAAAAAGTCTCTGAAATTTGATTACACGGTTCAAGTAAGTGGGACAAGACTTTTTGGGTGATTAGAGGTGTTAATTTTGATGATTAGGACTTACTGCAAAAGGAAAACCAAATTTTGCTTCTCAGAAAATGTGAATGTTATGCAGCACCAGTAAAAAAACACATAGTCAATAACAACCTTGTAAGAACTGTGAAGTAAAGTCTAATTTAAAGTTTGCAAAAATTACACAACTTGTGTATTACATCTCAAAATAAACCTTTAAGAACCAACAGAGATGTGTATCAGACTGTTGTCCAGATGGATTAAAATTTTCTGACAACCTGACTCTTAGGTTTTCTTTACTTGTTAGCCGTAATCCTTTAATCCACAGAAATAAACACTTGAAATATATCACTCTGTCATTCATCAATGAGTTTCTGTTTTGGACCTGGTCACTGAAATGATTCCATTTTTCATTTGTCTAATTTATTGAGATGTTCACAAGAGAGCCAGAAGGTAATGAAGTCGTGGTGCGGCATTAAATACCAGCCAGGAAACCGGGGATATTTCTAAACCCTCTGCAGCAAAACTTAAGACCAAATGTTTTCTGCAGGACATGTTGGTCCAATTGCTGGAATTATGAGGGGAAAAGGTGTGAGCAGAAAAGCCAGTAACACAAAACAAGCCAGACATGATGCAAAGAGGCCAGTGTGGAAATCAATGTGTTTCCTTTGGACTGATCAATAATGACAAATGAGACTCTTTGATAACCATTTACTTGTGTTTGTGTGTGTTTTTATCATTACTTCACAGTTCTGATAGCATCCACAGATCGGTGAGTGGAACTCTACTCGCTGTAAAGAAAACAAAGACTGCAACCGCTGTATTCCTGCATAAATCACTTACTAATTATTATTATTCTGTACCTGTCTGTAAAGGCCCCCAGATGCCCCCATGCACACAGTGTGAAGCCCAAACATTTGTAACCATGCAAACTAAGCACCCAGACTGTGTTTATCTATTGATCAAACATTTGTCTAGAAAACTTAAAAAAAACACTAGGTAGAGTGGGCAACAGTTTTAGGGTAGGACTAAACTCTGGTTATGTCCCAACAGTAAGTTTCCGTATCAAATTGAGCTACCTATTAGGTTACAATGCATCAGTGTTCACAAACTGACCCCCAAAAAGAGGAATGACGCTTCATTATTTATTTCCGCCCTCGTCTCATCACCATTGCACCCCAGCATCTATGCTCTTAATACAGCTCCAGCTCTTTAGTCATGTGATACGCAACCTGGAACCGTCTAAGTTGCACTTGCCATTTGGCTGAAAGGAAGGAAACTCATCTATTTTCTGCTTGGAGTATGTCTGCATCCTGACATCCATCATAGCCGAGGCTATTGTCTGTGAACGAGCGTGTCTGTGTGGATGCCGGGTTTTTTTTGTTGTTGCTCTGTGCGTGTGAGTGTGTGCTGTTGCCATCTTATCATCCCCCAACATCATAATATGGGCCAAAGCACATCCGTGAGTGTAATTGCACTTCTATCTGACTCCCCCGAAAACCTCTTCCCTTCCATTCCCCCTGCTCGCTCGCAAGCACGGCGAAAGGCGCTGCCACCACGCGTGTGTGAGTGTGCCGCCAACTTTTTCTATGATGATATCACATCTGTGTCTGACATCTGTGTAATGGCAGTCTCCAGGCTGCGGGTATAGCGAGTGAGGTTCAGGGTGACACGGTGTCAGATATTTTATGGAAAGATCCCAACAAACAAAGAGAGATAGCAGCAGGCTGGAGGTGTGGGTGGTGGGGGGGCAGTGGGGGGAGGTTTGTGTCAGAGCATGAGTCAATGAGTAAGAAAAAGCAATCCCCTCACTTTATGCCGTGATTGGCAGATACATGACCGCTTTCCTAGCTGTCATTTTCCTGCGCCGCCTTCCTCTTCCTATCACACTGGGACTGACGTTGGCCCTTTGTAGGAAACTCTTCTGCATTATCATCACTAAAAATGTACAACTGCGGCCGTTGAGCGGCGTGTGGCCACATCTCGCTTACGTAAGCAAGCTTTCTGGATGCCACCCGGATAATCAACTGGTTCTAAAGACGCTCGCGACGTGCAAATGTGATGTTCGAAAGGTGATAGCTTCATAAAGAGAAAAATATTTAAGTTTTTATCCATTTCTGTCACAATAACACAGCAGCTGTAGAACGTTGGGAACACATCGACCTTGATAGATTTTCATTTCTGCGGTATTCAAATCTCATTACTGCAGTTTCCCTTTTTCCACTGTGTTGCCCTTCAAAACTAACTAAACTTTAAAACTCTGGTATTTCTTTAGCGCAAAACTGATTTAGTTTGAGTTGCCTTAAAAATCTGCTAAAGCAGGAGTCCTGTTTGGCTAGCTCTTTGGCTTTAAACGCTTTCAGGTTCTTGTTTTATTTTCCACTTAACATAAACTTGTAGATACTTCAAAGCGTTAGTAAACAAAGTTTACTGAAGTTCAAGTATTGACATTTTTATGAATTGTATTGATATCGTCAGAAAAGAATCAGAACCATCTATGTCGGCCAAGATTGTGTGCATAAACAAGAATTTTGACTTTGTTTTCACAGGGTAACTGTACAAGCATACTTTAGAGGAAATACAAGATAAAAAGAACAATATGTACATAGATGTTTTTTTTTTTTTTGATGAATAGACTGGGTGGTTTTCTGAGAGGTTTTGACTGGGTCATTTCCTAAGGATAACTCATCGCTCAAAGGCCACATCTCCATTTCCTTGTGAATAAAACTGACAGATGGAGGACAACAATCGCGTTGTGCTGCATGATAACGAGTGTGTACTTGAACGTCTGGGTGAATGTGTTTGAGTCGCTGAGAGAGATAAAGGGAGCACCCAAAGGAGACGCAGAATTTCGTCAAGCACGGCTGAATATCTTGATGTCTGCAGCAGAAAATGCGAGTCAGGAGGGAGATCTGTCTTGTCCATGACCTCCTTTAAGTAATTAACATCCAAAACTTCTACAGCACATAACACGTAAGTGAAGGTATGTGTCTTTGACGTGAAGCCAAACACGTGATTGATGCTCCGCTTGTACTCACCGCTCGGAGAATGCATGCGGCCCTCCACTTGTCTTCAATGCAATTAGGTTAAATAATGATCCCACATAAATTCCCAGAGCAGGAAAAAGGCTCCCCTGCCCTTGTCGCCCCCTGATATATGGCTGAATCCTTCATGAATGGAGGCTGAGTAGAAGTTTGTTTCTGAACAGAGGGCAGAATTAGCAAAACAAAGAGCAAAGAAAATTGCTTAACAAACTGTACTGCATGTATCAGTGAAAAAAAAAAAAGAAAGAAAGAAAATGGGCTCTTGGTCAATTTGACTCCTAACCAATTTTTGTCCCCTATATGCCATTTTATCCTTTCTTATTGCTATTGTGACCCATAAACAAAGTACTGCACACCCATATACTTGAACCATGATGTAGAGGTTTAGATGTATTGTGCTTTTTGTGAATTATTAGCATAAAAGACTAAAAAAAAGAGCAAATCCCACATATAATTTAATGCATTCTGTACCATCTTTATGCTTTACATAACCCTACATTCACATTATGGTCGTCTTAACCCAGTCGAGATGCCTAAATGCATCGACTACTCAGTAAAGTGGCCAGTGAGTTCAGGTGTTTGTTGAACACATTAGTACAGGCTACAAAATGTTTTATTATCTTAAAAACACCACTTCGTCATTCAGTCCAAATTTCCTTTGTCAAGATAATAAAAGCAGTAAGTTGTTTCTGGTACCAACATTTCTATGAACTTGGTCTGTAACTTTGCAAGTTACAAATTTAGTATATCTGGTGTAAAATTTGTCTATTTTTCCATCAGGAAAACTTGTGAAAAATTACAACTAACTTTTAACGAATAAGTAAAAAAACACTAAACATCATGATGGCATTAATGTTTATATTATATATTTAATGTTGCTCTAATGACATTTACCACAGCCCTAAATTTTGCCTCTGACAGGATGAGGCTAAAGCTCTGAATCTGTTGTAGAAAATTTACTATTTATACTTAAAGTGAGTCGATGCATAAGGTCACTCAGCTTTGCATGAATAAAAAAGCATGCTTGTTTTTAAATGTAAAGCTCAATGTCGTTACCTCTTTAATGCCTTCATTCCTATAAATTGGGTCTCGTATGTGAGGACCTATAAATATTTATCCTTTTATCTATATCTGTTTCGCCCAGAAATAGAAATTAGGTGCTTTTAAAATTGAGAGCCCTGAGGTTGACGCTGTAGTTTGCCCAATGATTAATCCAGCTGCTTTGCTTGCAGAGGGGCACTTACAAATTAAAGAACCCCCCCCCACCCCACAACCCTCCATGAAAGGATTGCGATACAGGGAGAAGGTGATGAAGGGGAGGGGGGGGGGGACAGAAAGAGAGAGAGGGATATAAAGCAGGAAAGAGAGATGGAGGACACAGAAAAGAAGGGGTGGGGGCAGAGAGACAGAGTAGATGCTGTGATGAGGTCGGTTACCGTGGCAACAAGAGGAGCCGGCCTGTGATATATATTGTTCCCCATGAGAGAAGAAGAAGGGAGAGCAAGTTTAAGACGGAGGAGAGGAGAGGAGGGGAAGAGACAAGGGGAGTTAGTGGGGCGGATTGAGGACAGAGTGCAGGACTGTTGGGGAGGGAGAGCAAAAAAAAATATGGAAAAAATAGAAAGGAGAAAACAAGACATAAAAGGAGAGACTCACACTGGCTGAGAGGGATAGCTATTACTGGGACAGTGAAGGAGGGGGGAAAAAACTGGATTAAATAAGTCACGGTCTCTCCGGTACTTTATTTTCTGGACCGTTCATGTGATACAGCCTCACGCTGCCCCGACTCATCCCTATTATGACAAATCTGTCTCGTTCCCGTATTATTAGGAGAGCCGCTAGCTTAGCGGGACAGCAGAAAGCGAGTCGCAGGTTAATGCCCTCGCTCTGCGCAAACACGCTCGCGCTTACACGAACCGACACGCGAGCGTTCGCCGACGTAGACACGCCTGGCGGGATCAAGCGGACGGCTCCTAATTAGCGGTTTGTCTCTGAACGGCGATATTAAAACGCCGGCGGAGAGACACCTTGCACTAAATTTAGCTGTGGACAAATGGGGATATCTGAGCCGCTCTGGTTTTAAGGCACATCAGTAATGACCTTAAATACGTTTCATTTGCTCCCTTGTCATGGTTTGCTAAAAAAAAATCGCAAGTTGACCAGTCGAGCATTTCTTCTTTTCTTCTGTTAGAGAATTAACATATCCCACCTTCACATCACAGCCGCTTTCACTTTACATAGAAGATGAAGGGGTCGGATTTTATTTCAAGGTAATTGCGTGTTATCAGATGCATTTAAGTGTGTCATCTGGAGGTGAATGGAGGACAGAGCTAGATGGAAAATGCCTTTTAATGTATTTTTCCTTTCACCTTGTATTGCCCTCACTTGCGTATGTCATGCCTCACTATGTGGTCATCGGCTGAATTATTGAGCCTGCTCGACAGAACAGTGAATCAAAAAAACAAAAAAAAAAACAAAACATTACATCACTCATTTGGAAACAAGCACATGAACTGTAGAGGAATCTTTTTTTCTTCCTTGGGTGCAAACTCATCCGTAAATCATCAGTCACTATAGGAGAATATAATGGAAGAATTGGTTTATTAAAGCAATTAAATTTAAAATCTGAATCCACAATATATTTTAACTGTTTGATTCTTTTTATTTGTATGAAGGTAATAAAAGCTCCAAATTCGGGTTTTATGGAAATGATAATAACATAGAAAACCATTTAAAGTAAAGGATTTTAATGGAGAAAAGAAAATCCTTGCATTTCATAGTACTTAAAAACCCAAGTTTCTGCAACACCTGCATTGTTGACTCTGGTGTCTCCCATCATTCTCTTCATACCCCAATACTCCATTGACAGCTAAGCCCAGGTAAAATGGCTGTGACTTTCCAAATGTCTATCCAAACACAGATTGTTATTATTACACTAATATGGCCTTCTTATATGTACATAGTTTTGATTTGATAAAGTCAATCACACAGTTGGTATCTTCAGGTATACTTTTAGTAGAGCAATTGTACGTTGGCACATGACGGCAGCCATCCTCCCATATGAAACGCTGAAGACAGGACACATTATCCCTTGCCCCCATTTTTAGCTTTGACCTTTTGTAGCTTACCCTCCTCATAGAGAATGTCAGTGGCTGTCAAATGCTCAACTGTCATGTCAGTAATTTCATAATTTTACAGGTTATGACTTGACCAAAGCCATGTTAAAACATGAATAAATCATTTGTAGCTGAAGCTGTCTTGTCACACAACCTGTCCGATATGTGTTAACAGCCCTCTGTGACTGCTGGTACAAAGCCAGCTAACCTTTACATGTGTTAGCTGATGATGCTGTGACTAACTATCTTTTGATAGAGTAGTAAGAGAAAAGCCTCACCTCAATGGTCCTTGTCACCCCAGTCCTTTTTAGACCAACACACAAGTTAACACATAGCACGTAGGAGTTAGCTTGAATAGTTCTGTCAAAGTGGTGAGTTGTGTTAGTCTCCAGATGCTAGAAAAACTGTATTGGCAAGATAAAAAACAGATGATTTCACCTTTATTGTAAACATCACATTGTCCAAATGTGGTTGAAAAGTGAAATGAGCTAACCAGGCTTGACTTTCAAAATCTTTAAGACTAAAATAAGGCTGGGCCTACCAGGATTGGCTGTGTCATAAAATTGCTTCTGTAAATGTTCAGCATTTGGAGGGTATGTTCAGATTCATTCTCAAGTCATAAGGAAAAATGGTCTTAAGAACCGCTAAGTATTTTGAAAAAGTGATTAAGAAAAGTAACTTTATCCAGCTATCTTATATAAACCAAATTGCAATAAAGCGTATCACATCTTGAAACTGAGAAAAAGAGGCAAATCCCAGAAAGCCAAAGTGAGTCATGCATTTTGTAATGCCCACCAAACAAGGGCAGGAATGTGGGTCAGAAATATAACAGGATTCAACGATAGCCTCCGAGATGTGGCGTATCATCAATCAGCATGGTGCGGTATGAGCTGCCAGAAGATGCAACACGCCCGTTGGAATGCTAAAAAGCAAACAGAGAAAGTAAAAGATGCACAAAAGAAAAGATGCATCAGTGCAATAAAGAACAGCTGGACAATATTGCCAAATGTCTGCAAAGCAACAAATTGATGCAAATGCGTGTGTTGTATCCCTCTCATCTTTGAAGGAAAAACATTAAAATACTCTTTCCTCTTTCATCTGTTTGTTTTTTTTTCCCCTCTTGAACACAATTGCTTCTAGGCACAGAAATGACATGATTTATCATTTAATGACTGCTCAGGTTTGGCTCATTTAACTCCTCATCTGTATGGAAAACCTCTTGGTTAGCAATATCACCGCTCATATAATCCATCATCCGTGGCCTGAAAGATAGGCAGTCATTGCTGTGCAGCGCTGGTGCTGCTCTGGGCCATACCTGAAATACGAACGAGTTTAAAACCTTTGGATCATCCCAAGAATATTTCATTAATTCATCTATTATCATATTCTATATTGACTTTCGGACTGTACACTCAGTGCTTTCCCCCCCATTTGCACTGATGATGTATGCGTATGGCTTATCGGCATATTTGCTTTAGGATATCTTCAAGCATGAAGTCTGGTGGAGCTGCTCTTTTAGTGCAAAATATTAGAAGAAGTGCAAATGCTGGCCCCTGAACCTTAGACCAGACCAAGAACCGAGAATCTAAAATCAAGAAACAGTCCCTCCTTTTCCCAGGTCTCCTCTCTTCCCAAAGGGACAGGGGTCTTCCCTCCAAAAATTTCAGTACAATAGTTTGCTTATATCCTTGGATTACTTGTTAAATAAATCAATACTCTTCAAAAGTTTAGCTTCATTGTTTTTGTCTTTGGACATGAACAAACATCCCGATCAGGTACTTCAAGACACAAAAAATGTTTACAGACCCACAAATCTCCTTTTCTTGTGCTTTAGCTAGGACTTTATGTTTTCCATCTCTTTTGTCTGCTCCATCATTCATTTCTTCCATCATGGCACCACAAGTGCAATTTCCACCCCTGCCTCTGAGGTCACGACTTCTCCTCTCCCAATAGATCACACCGCGGAATTATAAAGACGGTGTCACAACCTTCCTCGCCAAACCATCAACAGTTGGGAGGAATATTAGCAGGAGGAACCTCAAACAAAATGCCGGCTGCCCTCGGCGGCTGGGTGCACAGGTAATGTCCGCCATTTGAAGAGAGTATAATGGTGGAAAAAAGCTTGGTGCGACTGTCCCTCTCCATCCCGACCCTTTAAACACGTCCCGGCTGTGATTGCTTGATGCAAATGCAGAGCGCCATGCTCGTTTCACTTTGGTTTCCATTACACTGAGCAAAGATTGGTTGGCTTGTCGGAATGGGAAATCGGCCTTTAATCATTTATGATGACCGTGTCTAAGTCGGGTATGCCCTGAAGTGGTCTGTCTCTCCCTCTGATGGCGACTTTCTGCTTCTGCCTATGACAGTCATTGCCTTCCCTTGTTTCTCACGGTGTAGTTAACTCACAAGGGAATAAAAAATCAAGAAGGATTCACCTGCAAACCATCCAAAATAACTCTGAGTTCTTTTCTTAAAGGAAGAGAATAATGCTTGAGCCGTGTCAACATGGCAGCCAGAAAAGAAGGCGATGTGTAAACACCTTGACGCTGAACTTCTGGAGTCTGAACCGGCGGAATGCTACTTATGAGCAGTCGGGGAAGAAAGCTTTAAGGCACTTTCACTTTGGTTTCGTAAATGTTACAGCCAGGTGTGAGCATGCTAAGCCTATTCGGCGAGGAGCTCTCTGCTTTCCTCTCAAGCCAAAATCAAAGTGGGAGTCGGGCAGGTGGGAAAGCTGGGATTGCATGTGGAGCTTTTTAGATATCACATGCAAAAGCTTCCTTTTTGACAACAGGCAGAGAAGGAAACACACATCTGTTCTCTCCTCTGTCTTTTTCTCTTTCACGCACACACACACACACACACACACACACACGCACGCACACACACCTACACACACACACAGACTCAAATATTCCTAAAACAATAACACGTGGATGACATTGTTTTGCATGCCATTTGAGATTGTTTTCCTCCTGCCAAGTCGGACCGCCGTTTGACAATTTTGTATTTCCACATCTTTTTGTCTCCTCAATATTGACGTGGTTTTGTTTGTTTTTTGTTAATGCTGAAGCACCCATCTTCTTTAACATGATGGTATTTCCATTACTGCGTTTTATCTTCCGTCTTCAGGAGCGGCGGTGCTGGAGACGGCGTGCCAAAAAGTGAGATATTCGTGTGGCTGGGAAGTCGAGATACTCCACCAGTCTGTGCAAATTTGAATGCCGGGCTGTAAGTGTTTCTCAGAATTTAAAATTAGATATATACGCTGATTCTTAAATGTTTGTGATACGTTTAGGATTTTCTCTAATCCTCATTAGTGCTTAAAGGAATAAGATCAAAACTAGTCAGTAAAAAAAAGTTAGTTTCTGCTAACTAGAAATATATGTTTTTGTCTTGTTTTGTTAATTTTCCACTTGCTGTACAATCTCCTGTTCATCTTCTGGCATAAAACCAGATTAAATGGAATTTCAGCAAGGTGTTGGTAGTATGATGGTCCGTGGCTGCATCGCTGCTTTGGGACTTGGAAGACCTGGGGTACATAATAGAACATGTCTTTTTTGGGACTTTTGGAACACATTAAATATCAAACATATTTTAAAATATGCCACATGTGTAAAAAAACAAATTCAGAAATGGATGAAATTGTATCTAAATGTGATATAGAGTGAACAATATCCCTCATTGAGTTGTCAAGCAAACAAACAAGGGAAAGCTGACATAACTACATTTTTCCCCAATGTATAAGCACCCTGGGCAGTGAGGCTGACTGTCAACATAAAAAAACAACAACAAAAAACTGTTTGGTGAGAAACTCAAAACTTTTTGCAGTTTGAACTTGGGCTTTCTTTTGAGTTAGTTCCTGGTCTCAAAGGAATCCAATCAAAGGTTCAAGTACAATCAAAGACTCGTTTATACTTGATGTTGGGTTCATATGTCCACCTGTACAAGACAGAAACACTATGAATAAAATACTGAAAAAAAGCCACTGCTTCTATGATATGCATAACTCACAAAGGTGGTAATATCATGATTGGGATTTGATTTGCTGTACTTTGGCACATATTTCCACGTACGTACAACAACAACTTGACCCAATGGAGGATATTAATTCCCTTTAGCTGCACTGTATTCCTAGCATTTTGTTACCACCAACTGGAAACGGTTCTCAATAATTTATCGTCAACTGATGGCTTGTCTGGGTTTTCCGCAGCCTAGTTTATGGAGACACCTTAGTCTCAAGAGGTTTTCCTAGGTGAGAGCAAGGAAAGGGCAGTGGGAGGGCACGGGAATAAATAAGACGAGTAAGAGACGGTGTCGGTGAGACGGGGAGAATCTGTGGTGGGAGCAGAGAGAGGCAGAGAGAGAACAGTGGGAAGAGAAGCAAGCGTCCTGTTCACAATGGAGCCCGGGGTCAATAAAGCGCAGTCTGGTTTGGAAGAACGAGCTCTGCTGCAATTTTTATGAGCGTTCCTTTCTCCCCAATCATAAGGGGTGGCCTCTCATAACAGAAGGAAAACAACTAATCAATAATTGAGAAGAGCAGTAAACACCGTGTACACAGCAACTCTCCAAGGGAATTCCTTTGCTGTGAATATGTTTGCCTTGTGCATGCATGTCCATGCGTGCAGGTGTATTTATTTATTAATTTGTTTTCTTGCCCCATGCTGACAAACAAGGGATACTTTGTGGCATAATGCAAGAAATGTACAGTCTGTCATACTCTGTGGTACTATTTGGGCATCAGTCATTCCTATAGATCCGGCTGCTTTTTAAAGAGAACCTTTACTCGTACGAATAGCGTATTTAAAATTAATACCAGCTCATACAGAGAAGAATCCCAACCCTGACTCTCTTGGCATTTGCAAAAGCAGCTTGTTTGTGGAGTCTCAGAGCAAAGCCAGCCGAACAAGATCCAAATGAAATCCTTTGTCTACTTCGGCTTGATGCGTAAAAGTCAGTTTGATGTGTCACACGGCATGCGTGCAGCTCTCAGGGCTCCCTAAGAACCTCCAAGGGCATTTCTACATCCTGCAACATGCACAAGCTTCCATGTAGTAATGCAACATCCTTTCTTTTCCACATAATTATTTTGAAACGGATTACATTGTGTGTGGAGCCATTTAAGGAGGATTCCAACCAGACGAATGAGAGAAATTTAGTTCAATGACAGACTGCGGAGAGCTTTTCATGCATGCTACATCTTTTGGTAAAGGTTTGTCTGGCTTTTATCTACTGGAGCCTGTTGAACTTTTGAAAAAAAAAATCCTTATATAGTGTCTTTGAAAGATAATGCTTCAGAATGAGCGCTTGCCAAACCTTACCCATATTGAACAGTTAAGGGTTGATGGTACTGTCCCTCAAGGCATTTCTTTTTTTTTTTTTTTTTTTGGTGAGCGGGGGACTAGGAGTGCTATATAGGATCATGGAGTGCTAGAGATGCTTTTTTAAATCTCTGTGGATTTTTTATAATCAAAGCAAAAGCTGTGCTTGGATTCTCAGCATAGAGTTGGACTCTCACTGGCTATGTGACGTTGATGATCTGAAGTGGTGGAGGCTGTCTAGTTTGGGCTTCTCCCAATCCCGTTTTTGCTTTGTGCTGGCAGTGACTTTTTTTATTATTATTATTGCATATTGAACCTATAGTTTCAATATGCTTCAGAAATCCTTTAATCTCTCTTTGCAATCATTCAGATGTGCCAAACACATGGTTGGACCAAGCACCGCCTTTTAGGTGCATCTCCTCCTCAGAGCTGCAGTTTCACTTAGAGCTTCTGTCTCACAGAGCTGAGCAGTTCCATGATTTAGCTCCTTCAGACTAGCCAGCAGCAATTAGCAAATACCTGGTGTGCCCTTCTGATCTGAGATAAAGCACAACAACTTTGCTTTTATTTAAAGTCCACCTTATGTGAGGTTCAGGTTAATGGTAAGTTGTAAGCTGCAGCCCTTTGATTCCCATGATCTCTTAACATATATAGTATGAATGGAGTACAAATTCTGCAATGGGACACTTTTGGGGGTCAGTTAATGTATGCTGGACAACACACAAGTCAAGAGAGATGGACTAATTTGGTCTTTTGTAACATCCATAGTCTTTTCTCTGCATTTAATTACAGATATAAACGATTATTTCACTGAGATGCACCTGTGTATGGGTGGGCATGCACACAAAATGCTTGAGGGAACAAGAATTCTGGGTAACAACAGGAAATAAAATGAGAGTATTTAATTTATGTGTCATTGTTTGTGGGCAAGCTATAAAAGCTGTGGAGCTGCAGCTTCAGGTCAGCTGTGCTTTGTTGGGGGGGGATTAGTCGCCTATTGGCAAAGTCACAGCCTCAGAATCGCTTTACCCCCTCAGGCTTTTTTTTTTTTTTTTTCCCCCGCTGCACTGCAGAAACAGACACAGCGGCAGCAAGACGGTGTGTCTGTTTAGTTCAGGACCATTTCCGCTCGCACCCCTCTTTCTCAACTCAGCGGTGCTGGTTCAAAACACCTGCTGTATGTAAAGCTCCCCAACTCCATGTTTGCTGTATTTGTTTTGCAGTTTACATCATGTGTTAAATAGATTTCCCCCCCAAAAAATCGACTTCTTGGAAAATAAACTGTAAAAACAGAGTTTTTGCACATTTTGACTTCCCAAAAGTATAAACTCATTTGATTTATTCACATATAATTCACTAATTAATGGCTAACTAAAAAAAAAAGAAAAAAAACACCACACAAATTGACAATGCCAGCATTTTCAAAACTAAAGAAAG